>OZ035882.1:5381184-5886146 GCA_964034835.1 Muscina levida
ACAACAAACAAAAAGAAAAGTAGTGCTTTATAGCGGTAATTTTTTACTAAGTATGGCAACACCACTCCTAATAATGGTGGTAATGATGGTGATATCGTAGACCTAAATAAAAGTAGCGCGTGCGTGTGTGGGTTGCAGAAAATATCAAGTGATGGCTGCTTGGTTGGTTGGTCAGACTCTGTTGTTTGATTGATCTGTTGTGCAAATTCGGTTAAATGTAACAGGAAGTTTAAACTAAACATGACAAGGCAGAAATATTATTGTAGAATTTCAACAATTATGGCTAAGGTGCGGCTAAAGGATACAGGGAAATATTTTCGGTAGCCGTGCATTGTGGATACGCTTATTAAAATTCAACAGAGTATACATTTACGGCCTTATTCATAAAAACTTATAAGCGGTTAATAAACCATTTTAAAACAATATTCATAAACGATTCATATCTTCAATAACTTAAAGTAGGATTGTCTCTACTTTAAGCATGCTCTAACTTGACGTTTGTAAAATTTATTGCATATTTATGAATTTGAGATCTTTATTTTGAGTATTTCAGTATTTTTCCTATTCGGCAGAGTTTTTGCATGTATTCACTGGGTAGGAAATTTTCTTTATAATCCTTATCTAAATAGAAACTTTTCATTCATGAATTGCATTTTGAAAAATATTTCTCCGAAATTCTTCAAAAATAATTTGTAAATAATGAAAAAATATTCGTGATATATATACAATCAAAACAATGAAACAATGTAATCGGTATCCGCTTATTATTTCAACACAAGAAAAAGAAAATAAATTTTTTACCTTAACGCCTTTCTTAACGTCCTGAGAATCATAGTCAATGAAAAATTGAGCTACAATAATGTTCATAGTTATTATAAGTGCAAATACATATTTGATATCCGATTATAAAGCTTTTTTACAGTATAAAAAACTGTATAAAGCTTCGAGGTCTTCAAATTAGTCGTTTTTTCCATATTGAACTCCTAATTTGAGTTAAATCTTCTAGGAAAGAGGAAATAGTCTCTGGAGGCCAAATCTGACGAATACGGTGGATTGGGGTTAAGCTCAATGTGAAAATTCTACACAAGCTGAATAAACCGGAGTAAGATTATTTTTTCTTCGCCAAATGAGCGAGGTAGTCGATAATTCTATGTGAATCCCAAAAAAATACTGATTAAAACCTTGCCGGTCGACTGTTGCGTATCGAGCCCTTTGAATGACTTTCACCGAACAACAACCATTCAGTAGACTACCGATTGGACACAGGTGTGCAATGATGTATCCATGGTTCACTAATGGAAACTTTTCCTTTTTGCGTTTGGCATTTTAAGGTATTTAAAAACTAAAAAAAATACCTCTACCTGAAATCTTCATGCCTCTCAGCGGTAGCTATGAATTGATTTTAAACACATAGTTTCTCTGTGAAATTTTCTTAGAATTTATCGTACATTCTCCGATTCTGATGGACGCTTTTTACACCCACATCTAAGGGGTCATAATAGAACCCAATTGGCCTCTATTTTGACCCCCAGGGCCCCTTGGGCGCCGGCTCCAAATTTGACCTACCATGCCGATGTTTTGAGACCAAGACGAAGATAATAGTATATTGTTGACGTTGTTTGGGCTCCCGCTCCATATCCTGCACTTCCGCCAAAGACAAAAATTCAAGTATATTTAAAAACTTACGGCCATATTCATAAAAAATTTCTAAAGTAGGTATGAAGCGTTCTCTAGCTAAAGTATTCTTTAGCTCTAAAAAACCTTTAATAAGAAATTGTATTCATAAACGTTTTATATCAGCACTTTAGCTTTATGTGTTCAGGTGGCAACGCCGACAGTTATTGGTCGTTAATGATGTAAAAAAACAGCTTTATAATCGGATACAAAAGCTATATAAGCGGTTCCCAAATATGTATTTGCACTTATAATAACTATGAACATTATTGTAGCTCAATTTTTCATTGACTACGATTCTCATGATAATAAGAAAGACTTTAAAGTAAAAATTATATCAAAAAATGTGATTTTCTTTTCCTCATGTTGAAATTATAATCGGATACCGATTACATTGTTTGCTTGTTTTGATTGTTTACACATCACGAATATTATTTCATTATTTACAAATTATTTTTGAAGAATTTTGGAGAAATATTTTTTCTATGTGAGTAATCATTAAGAAGAAAATTTTCAACACAATGAATGCATGCAACAACTCTTTCCAATAAAAAAAATGCCGAAAAACTCAAAATAAAAATCTCAAATTCATAAATATGCAATAAATTGTACAAACGTCAAGTTATAGCATGCTTAAAGTAGAGACAACCCTACTTTAACTTATTGAAGATGTGAATCGTTTATGAAATTTGTTTTCTCGAAAATTGCTTAAAAATGGTTTATAAACCTCTTATAAGTTTTTATGAATAAGGCCGTTATTATCTGAATGCCAACTTTTAGAGGCCATAACTTTCTTACTAACCCAAAGATTTGCTTCTACAATACGTCAATATGTTCGTTGAGATGTTAGCTTTGCAGAAGAAAAAATTATATCTCAACTTTTAAATTTCTGTTGATTTAAATACTAAAAAAATACCTCTATCTGAAATCTTCATGCTTCTCAGCGGGAGCTAGGAATTGATATTAGACACATTGTTTCTTGGTAAAAATTTCTTAGAATTCATCGTAAATTACGATTACAAGATTTTTGCGAAAATCGGAATTGACCCGCCATAATACATATACATGCAAATAAATGCCCTACGTTGAATTTTTAGTCGCTTTAAAGATGTCCGACCGTCTTTGTTATTGAGTAAACGGAATTTTCTTTCTAAAGAGAACTTATATTCAATACTGAAATTTAAATGCCATACCAATGAAATTTTCATTTGCTAATTATCTGTCTTTTTTACTTTTAGATTATGTGCAGCCAAGATCTGGGCGATGTCTCCCCACGATGCCGTTAAACCACCCTGTATGCATTATGAACATATACGTATTTTCATTTCTTTTTGTTTTGCTGTTTTATTTTCATCCGATTAATTTTACGCTCGATTTATGAAATTGTAAAAGAAATCACTCTCGAATTAATGAATTTCAAAAAGAGTATCTCTTGTCTTTGCCAAAGTGCTTAATATATCACAGACATCAAGGGCCAGCCAGCCAACCAGCCTGAGCCAGTCAGCCAGTCAGTCATCACAAGCGGGCACTTGAATTGTCAATGACAGTTTACTCGGCGATGACGACGGTGAGTGAATGTAATGCAGGTTTTTTCACCACCAATTCCACCGTCGCACCGTCCCCCTATGTCCGTCCAACTGGCTTCATTATGTTAATGATATGAACTTGGCAAATTAATAAAAGCCAAAGCAATTAGGACCGACATCTACTAACCAAGAGCGAATGAAGCGAATGAGAAGCGTACTTAACATATGATAACAAGCTGCGGTGGTGTGGAGCTGCTACGAGACAAGCTTTTGTTGCTGTCTTCACTTTGGAGTGGTGGCACACGGATGGCAGGCATGCAGGCAGGCAGGCCTTGTTGCGAGGGGATACTCTCGTTACGTTTAGCCGAATGCGATGTGCTGACTGTCTTTGAATTGCCAAACAAGTGCAACATGTTGGCATTGTTGGTCGCCGACGCTGTTGCTGCTGCTTCTGTTGTTGTTGTTGTGGTTAATTAATTCTTATGATTTTAATTAGAAAGAATCTCACGAGTGCTCGCAATGGTGGAGGTACAGTTTCCACCCACTTCAAAGTAGAGCGAGCGAGTTTCAAGATGAATTGTTTCCAGCAATCCTTTAAGCTGCTGCCAACGGTTTGCGTCTTTGGTGTGCGGCAGTTTGAGCATTTCTCGTGGCTGTTTAAAATTCCAATTCTAAAACTTTCATACTCCTCGCTAGGCATGTGACGACGACCAATGCTGTTGCCGCGCTACCATTGCCGTATTTTTTGGAATTTTAACAAGCTTTTGAAGCAAAAGCGTAGCTGTTTGCTCTTGTATATTGTATTGTATTTTTGGAGTTCAAACTGAATATTCCCACAAGAATTCATAAAAATCACCGTGATAACATGGACATCATTAAAACACATTCTCTCATACGTAATTAGCTGTGGGGAGTGGAGGTGACCATTCCACTAAACCTAAAGCACACAGTCAACCCAGTCAAGTTCCAAAGTACGTCGTCGTCGTCGTCGTCATCATCGTCGTCGTTTTAATAAGGGCAAAAACGACAAGCGAGCAAGCATTGCTATAGCAAAAAGGATGGAATTCCTGTGCGATCGCGAGAGAGCGCGGATCACTTGAAGCTCATTAAAAAATACCAACAACCTAAAACGAAAATGTGACAAAATTTTTAAATCATCATCATCATCGCCGTCGTCGTCGTCTCCGTCATCGGCATGCTCCACATCAAGGCAGCAGCGCGCAGGGCAACTCAGCATCGGTCGCGGCCTCATGACTAGTTAGTTAGTTAGTCAAACAGCCAAACTGATCAACAGCAAAACAACAATGATCATAATAAAACAACAAGCCGGGCAAAAGCAAAATAAAACAATAACAAAAACAGTGCATATTAAACCTGGAAAGAAACTTATATATGTATGTATGGATATAAACATCCATCCATCCTTTATTGGGGGCTCTGACTGTTTGTGCTTTGAAAAGATCCTTTCATTGTTTCACTTCATAAGCGGCTTTTAGAACTCAATTGTTGTTTGGTGTTTTTGTTGCACCTCCTTGGGAAGCACAGTGGTTTGGTTGGGCTATGTCTTGGAAAGATTTCGAATTTAAAATTAGTTCAAAGAGGGCTACGGGTTTAATGCTAGGAATTGTATTAAATTTGAATCAATTCAAATGATTTTCGCAAAAATTGTGATTTAAATCAAATGATTTCAATAATTTGGAAGAATGAATTTGCAAATCATTAGAATTGAATTTATTTTTATGAAATTGGCAAAAGGAATTGAATTAATTGTGCATTAAATCAAATGAATTAGAAGAATGAATTTGTAATTCGTTTCCGATTTATTTGAAGAATCAAGTTGCAATTCCTCTAAATCTTGATGAATTAGATATAAAATTCAAATTTATTTATTTTTTCTTTTATTTATGAAATAACAAAGCTTCACTTACACTTTTTTAAAGCAATTCAATCAATAGAATTGGAAACGCATTGTTAATTCTTTTTTCTAATTCATTAAAATTATTTGAAAATCAATTCAGTCAATGAAAAAATTTGCAATTCAAATGCATTTGCCAAAATGAATTGAATCAATTGTGAATTAAATTAAATGAATTAGAAGAATGCATTTGTAATCCATTGCCAATTTATTTGAAGAATGAATTTGCAATTCATTTGAATTGAATTTATTTTGATGAATTGGAAAAAGATTCTAATTCATTCTTCTTCTTTTATTTATGAAATAACAAAGCTTCAATCAATCAATCAATGCAATCAATTATTTAAAAATCAATTTATTCAAATAAATTGGAAACTAATTGGGAATATTTTATCTATTTTAATTCATTTAAATGAAGATTTATTTGAAGATTTATTTTATCTATTTTAATTCATTTGATTTAATTCTGAATCAATTAAATTGTAATAAATTGGAAATTTAGCTGCAATTAATTTTGACAAATTCAATTGAAGTGATTCAAAATTAGATCAATTTTTTTTTATAAAAAAAAAATACATTCAAATTTTAGTTAATACGTAATGAATTTAAATCTAAAAATAATGATTTATTTACAGCTCTGGCGTTAATGGGTTAAGCCATAGACCTAGATTTAATAAACCACACAGTTCCTCTTTTCTCAATTCACAACGAAAAGTTCACTGTGATCATCGCCTGTTATTTATTTTCGAGAGCAATTTCAGTTGATTGCAATGAGCCCTGTGACTATACTATGTACATATATTTACACATGCATATATATGTTTAGGCTTACACTACACTATGTACTAGTGTAGTGGCAATGCCTGTGCTCCTTATGGCTTTAATGAGGCTCTAATTGACATCTGCATTTATTTGAGCGCGCGCGCACACTTTAACTGGGAACAAACTCCATATAGAACATATCATCATCATATTAAACAACCGGCCTCCACTCAGACTATAAAGTGAACATGCAACAGAGCCACAGCCACAACCATTCAATAGCCACCATGGAAAGGCCAACAACGCGGCAGTCGATCGGTCTACTACAGAAAAAAAAGCGGCCACGAAAAAACAATAACAAACCCGGAGACAAGCACACGAAAGATACTCGTTGAATACAACAGCTCATCGATCACACACAGTTCAGTTGCCAAACTCCAGATCAGGCCCAGCCTGGTCGGCCTGGGAGAATACGAACGAACAAACGACCCAGAACAGCAATGACGGCGACGTCGGCGGCAGCAAATGTGGCCGCAGCGGCTGCTGCGACTGGTGAGGCACAGAAATATTTTAATTGGCTTCTTAACTGAAAGTGTTTAGGCCGCAGTTAAAATCGTATAATGACGCGAATAAGCATCATTAGCAAAGCAACGTCTTAGTGTTCCACTCTACCATTGCCGTAAGAGTAACTTCGTCGTCGTCCTCGTCATCATCTTCTTCGCTCGTCCATTTCCAATAAAAACCGATGCCAGCAGCAGGCAACAACAGCAACAACAAGAACACCACCACCAACCACTTCAACTTACGGGCCAACACAAAAAGATCGTGTACGTTCAACCCAATTAACAGAAATGTTTATGCTGCAATTTGCGGTTAGAATTAAGAAAAAATCGGCAAAATATATTTACTCATCGTCGTCGACGTCGTACTCCCTACTCCTCCTTCCTCCTCTACATATGTATTAAGTATGCTAAAGGTTGTGCCCAACATTAACATTAAAACAAACGGAGTGGAGCGGACTAAAGCTCAACTTAACATAGAACGTTGGTGGGGAGGCGGCCACCAAGTGGTGGCTGAGAAAAAGAGAGATTTTTCTGCTGTCCCACCGTTTTTGTATTCGTGCGTAGTTTAAAAATCTTGTTGTGGCTGCATTTCGGGTTCTCAAAAAAAAAAAACACAAATGCTCGTAAGTTGCAAAAAAAAATACTGATTTTGTTTCAAGTTGAATGTACCACATAGTGTGGCAAATCAATTAAATAAAAGGTTGATTTTATAACGGAGCGATGCAATTGATACGACACAAAAAGGAACGAAACAAAAATGGTCGTGCAACCACTGAAACTAACCTACAGCTATATGAGAGCAGGAGGGGGAAGGAATGCCAACGGGGGTAAATCTGTCGAAACGTAATCAATTTCAAAGAAGAATAATGATTTGGAATCGTTTGGAGATGAGAGGTGAGATAATAGTTTGAGTGAGGGGTTATCACAAAAAATATGTTATCGATAACACTTCCGGAAGAAAAAAACAGGTACATTTAAAATTTTGTGTTTGATATTTTTGGTGCAGTATGAAATAAAATTGGAATTTATATATTTGTGGGTATAAAAATCAGACGTTCAGAATATTGTAGTATTTTTTTTAAATCACTATAATTTATGAATTACATGTAATTTTCAAAAACGGTTTGAACACAAATATGTATTTTAAAAAGGACAATAATAATGGCGAGTTAACTCTATTACGAACTAAATCCTCTTAACTTGTTAGTCCTTGTAAATTGAGATTTGATCAATCATCATAAAATAATCCATTTTACAATAAAAAAAAATCCTAACAACAGTTTGCTACTTCCCCTAAGCCAATCTCTGATCGGATTTTCTTTGTACTGATATCAATCTGTAAAATTGTAGGTAATGGCAAAAGACACACTACCCAACTAGTTGATTGTGGTGTTACTTGTTTTACCATATTCGCGTATAAGGCATACTTCCCCTTGCCCTGGCACAGCATGACATCTTCCATCTGCTGTGCCTGTGTATGTGCGTAATGCTGGAAGCAACGGAAAACGATCGGCACACTAAAAGCAAAAATAAAAGTCAACTCTATAGTGCTACTAAAGGAAACTCCAATTAAATTTGAACAAATCATGTAATTCGCAAATTAATTTCAATGCAATTATAAAAATGGGCACAATTTATAGAAGAGGCCAAATAACAGATGATGGAAACCCCCGAAATCTTTACAACTTACGGACACACGCACGCACGACGCACAAGGGCTGCCGTATGTGTATGTATGGAAATGTAGATGCACAAAATGAAGTTAGTTGTTGCCTGTCCAAAATCTGTCTTCCTAGCACAACTTAAAAAAGCAGCTGATGAGTGTTTTGGCAAGGAAAACGGAGGGAAAAACGAAGAAAATACCACGTGTGCCAATGATTACAGCAGGAACGGACGGACGGAAGGAATGACTACCATTTCATTGCGGCATCAAAACCAAAATAGAGCGTGGCGAGCCGAATGCAATAGTAGCTGGCAACAACAACCACCGCTACCACCACCACCGACACATTCGATATGCCAACGTACGTACCCGTTCACGTACAGACGTACAGAGCTGATGAGACCCGGTCCTAGGAAGTCCTTTAATGCGTATTAAAAATTAATTCCCATATTGTTAACTGGTACATTTATACTTTGGCAAATAACAAAAAATCAGTTTTGTAAAAAAATCATCCCCGTTTGAGACTCAGCCTCTCTGTGATTGTGTTTACATTCCGTAAACGAAATCGCTGGCTGACATTGCATTACTGGCATTGACAGCAGAGTTCCATTATAAATCTTAGGGCCAACAAACAATTACTTCCGTTTTCCCTTGTGTTCAACATCCACCACCACCATCGCCACCATCATCACCATCATCATCATCATCATCATCGTCATAATCAGCATCATCACAACAAATGTGGACAAAAGAAAACAAATTTTAATTATTTATATGATATGATGATGAGAATGTAAAGCACAAAACGAAGCGAAACAAATTCAATTAATCGAGCCGACTTGCTGCTCACTTTACAAAAAATGGCTCAACAGAAAAGTGAAATCATGTGAAACATATAATAATTACATAAATCACACATTGCATTTTTAAATGAATGCATTGTTTTAATTGATAATCACCATAGATAGATTTGATTAATATTGATGTGGTGGTTTATATTGGTAATAATATTTAAAAGGACATTTAATAAGAGAATTCTAAACTTTTATTAAATATTAAGAGATTTAAAGCGACAGTCATCGAAATTATGTTAAAGTTTAAGATAGTTTAACAAAAGTTTCCTTGCCTTCTTTTAGACATCCAAAATGATAATAACGGCAATTAGAAAAGAAGGTATTAGAAAAAGACCAACAATGGTGTTAAGTATGTTCTATTACTTTAAAGAACGTTTTCCACTATGGGTGAATATTCGAATAAAGTTGTAAGTTACACAAAAATTTATTGAATTGCTAAAAGTAAACAATACACTCGTATTCGTTTAGCCTCAAATTCTTCTTTACACTAAAACGATCTAAATATTGCACAAAATTACAATTTTATATAAATTCCGCTCTGTAATGCACTATCCAGTTCAATTTTGCAAACTAATTTTTCTTAGATCATTAGGCAGACGTGGCGTAGCTAAACTGTATTCAACACACAGAGATACAATTTTGATATCACGATAGTACTCTGCAACACGAATATGCAGACGAAATTTTAAATTTCGATCAGTAAGCGGTGGTGGCGTGACAGAGCTTTACAGATATAGAAATGTAGGCGTAACGTTTTTTCTGTTCAGAAGACGGATTTTATATGCCAAAAACGTTTTATTGTAGAGAAATAAAATTTGATTTACAGATACTACAAATAAGAGCGGGCCGTAGAATTTCTTCGGAGGAGTTGAATTTGCAACTACCGGTTCAGGCCTCAGGATCACTGTCGGCCATAAGAATAACTGTAGAGAAAATCAGTATCGTGGTATATTGGGCTGCAATATTCGTATACTTACTGATAGTAAAGCGGCTATCAGATCTCTAGAGAGCCTGTACACCACTTCGAGAAAAGTTCGAGAATGCCGGTCGTCTCTGGATGATATAGCGAGACATTGGACGGTTACCGTCGCATGGGTTCCAGGCTGCTGGATAAACCTAACCAAACCTTTTGTATTATAAGATTTGGATACAATTAAGAAATCTTCTGGGGTGAAAATTTTTAAAAATAAATCTTACTTAATTTAAGTTTGTTTTAAGTTTATTTTATAGTTTTAGAATCAAAAATTTTATTGAGTAATTGCAATTGTAATCAGACAATTTCAATTGAAATTTAAAACATTAAATTTAAAATCATAATTTTTATTTGAAATTTAGAATAGCATAATTCAGAAATTCCAATTAACTGTTATATAAAACCAGTTGAAGTTTAGATAGGACCAAGTAAATAATAAGATACAAAAATTAACAAATGAAATTAAAAAATTCTAATAGTAATTCAAAAAAGAACAATAAAAAAATAATTTCTATTTCATTTTTAGACGAGATCAATTGAAAATTATAGATTAAAATCAAAGTTTAATAAAAAAAACCCCATTAAATATCAGGAATTTCACTTTAATATTCGTAAAGAAAGATTTAAAATCAGAGATTCAAATATAAAAAAGAATATTTTATACTCATTATATGAATTCAAAAAAATTATAATTAAAATTTGTTATCTTCAATAGAAGCTCAGAAAAGACCTATTAAAGTTCATAAAATATTAATATAAGTAACAATTCAAAATGTTTTACAATTTTTTTTCTTAATAACAAACTTTATCATGCACTTAATTTCATTCATAAATATCTGATGTGATTATTTAGAAAAGAAGTATATATTTCTAACCTCTATGTAGTTTTTAATATTAAATTTATTCGCTAGTTCGACATTAACTCGGCAATGCAAATCTTTTATACAAAATACATTTTCAAAATAACAACAGTTTTTCACAATAACGATATTACTTAATGCTCACTTACCTCCCTGAGAGTTTCAACTATGAGCAAACAACAGGACATTTAAATTCTAAAACGAAGCAGCGAACGTAGTCGTCATGATTACCGTACATACGTACATACAAACAAGAGATTGAAGAACACAAGAAAAAAACCAGACAGTATACGCAGACAGTGTAAATTTAATTAATGACAGGATGTGGTGGTTTAATGAATTACTTTTAGTTTATTTTAACAATAATAAGTGATTAATTAGAAAACAAATTAACTAAACTAGATTTATCGCATAATCTGACAGACAGACAGACAGCAACCATGAACAACTTTATTTTCTCAAAAGCTGGTAGCAACAACATCAAAACAATTGATTTGTAATTAATGGAAAAATGCACAACAACAACAGCAGCCACAACATACTACACTGACACTTGGCCAATGAGATGGCGTTTTTAACCAAAAGTGCAACAAATCGAAAAGACATACATATGAAGTGTGTAACAACATACATCATGCATTGGAGTGAATACATACATATGTTAGTATGTATGTAGTCATATAATTATCTTTTTTTTTGTATGATATTGCAATTGCAGTGCTGTAGGTTGGCAATATCTATCTTCTATTTGCTATGGTCCCGGACTCGCACTTAGTGAAGAGAATAAGCGCAGAATGAGTGCGAAGTTACGACGAATGCTGCCATACCACGTTGTAAGGCAACGACTGCTGCCTTTGAACAAAACTTAATTAACGCTTAAGCAAAGTCTTTTTTCCACTAATTAACGACTTTTCTTTAAAAACAACAGCAGCAGCAACAACAACAGCATTAACAGCAACTAACTAAGATACATTACATACTTTTGATGTTTTTTTCGCTAAACGAGCTGAGTGTGTGTGTGCTGGTGGCGGTGTTGCCATATGTGTGCTAACAATGCACGTTTCTTTGCATTGTTGTTGTGTTTAATTTACGTTATTTTTTGTTGTCTTTTTTTATATTATATATTTTTATGCAATTAGTGCCAAATGCGTGTCTGTCAAGTTATAAAGTATCTTTTGCTGTTTTTCTTTAGTTCGCTCAGAAGTTTCCCCAACCCATCGCTCTCCCCCTTCATTCAACAACCACTTGCTGCCTCTCCTCACCAGTACCCGGCTTCAGGGTGTAGTGTTGGCTTTTTGTGCAGTTTTGCCATTAATTTTCAAAATTTTGTTATTGTTGCTGCTGCTGCTCTCGCTCTCTCACACTCTGTCTCTCCTACTCTTAACTTATTGGTGGAACTCCAAGACTCCTTAGGTGCACTCCAGCCACACTATCTATCTACACACAACTTCATTCCATTGCAACGCGACCAAGTGTTGGCTGCAGTTTGTTGCATACAAATGCAAAAAAGCAACAGCACCAACAACAACAGTAAGCGCAAACAACAAAAAACAATTTACAGCCGCACTCGATGATGGCAGAACGAGAAGAAAACCCCAAAAGGAGCTGAAGACGGAGGTGGCGGGCGGAACAAAGTTAACACAACAACTACTAAACAACAAAAGGTGTATTAATTAACATTTAAACAATAATTAAATTATTCATAAAACGAACAACTACGAAAAAACAACAAAAAGAACAGCAACAACACACCGAACGTGTTACGTGAAAGGCGACTGAGGAAACGAAACCTCGTTGCCTCTCTGGTGGTGTTGTTGGTGGTGGTAGCATTACTTGCCGGGGGGATGGTAACACATTGTAATTAACAATTAATGATTAATCATTAGCGCCCTCTGTTGGCTAATAAATAATTACGACGATTAACATATTGACTGGCTTAAGTCTTGTACTAAATCGGGTTTCTATTTAAATCAAATCGTTGTAATTGTGAATATTTCATTCAATTACAATTAATTCAATGAATGCATTGCACACCACCTTAGTATAATTTGTAATGTCCGAGATTAGTGAACTGGTTTTGTTTGGACACGCGTTCTGGGTAATCCCTAAACCAGTAATTCGTTAGATATTCAAATTTTCAGTAGACATACAAAAAATTTATACACGTTCAGTGTTTAAGGTCTATGACAGAGTTCCTTATTGCTATAATTTATTTAAGAAGAGGAGCACAAGTCAAATACTTCTCTGTAATTACAAATTAAGTACTAAGAACCTAATGATATTTATTAAAAATTTTTAGAGTGATTTTCAAGTGATATCCAGATTTTTATATTCCCCCTGATTACGTATGTAATCAAATTCAGATTTTTTTATTGGGTTAAAGATATCAAGCCAAGTTGGATTGCGTTAGTATCTCTACTAGCTTTTTCGACTGTTTACAAAAGCGTGACTGGATTCAAATGTGTTCGTAAATACAAATGCGATGTGCCTAATTTAGGTAAATACACAAGAAATAATCAATAAAGTCTACTAAATAATAATGACTGATCGACTAGTGAATGTGGCAGACCACAAGGCATATTTTCAAAATTGGTTCCATCCAGATTGTAAAAACAATGTTTAGAGATGTCTTTGCAATTCCTTTACATTTTTGGAACGATGATGTCTAAAAGTGGATAGAAGCTAAACCCATTAATACATAAGAAGATAATATGATGAAGTGGAGAGTATTAGTTACAGCCACAGAAGATTTGATATGCAAGCCACGGCTATTCCCGCCGAGAGCTGATAATAAATCGCCATACAGCATATTCGCCAGATCTAAATCCTGCGACTAGCTTATTTGGAGAAATGAAATTGACTGTGAGCGGGAAATCCCACAGGGGGGATGGCTTTATACATTTATTCGTAAAAACTATAAGGACTCAATATTTTTTTTTCATAAATTTGAATACATTTTTTTGTAAAATTCTTTCTGTTCCGAAAATTTCGAAAGATGACTTTCACACCATTGATTTTAAGGAAAAAAGAGGTAGTCGGGTGGTTCACTGAAAATCAAATATAAACGAATTTTTAGAGGTTTTTAGATTTGGTCATACCTATTTAACGATTTATTGTATACCCATATTTTTTGGAAATTTATTAAGAAATTTGTATACCCTCACCCTACGGGTAGAAGGGTATATATCAATTGATACGACCCCAAAGTGTAACAAATAGAAGGAGTCTCTTTAGACCATAGGTTTCTTTGAACCAAATTTGATTCATGACTTTTTAAGTCGTTTGAGCCATGTCCGCCTTTCTGTCTGCCTGTCTGTCTGGCTGTACGGCTAGTACGAACGATAACTTTCGAAAGACGCAACCAAATGGACGAGTTAATATTTCCTTAAAACTACTTACGGTATTGCAAATGGGCTACATGGCCACGCCCCTTCTGGTACCTCCCATACAAATGTACCACTCCGCCTACTTTAGAAATCGAGTAATAATATCAATATACCAGAAAATTTTATGTTTTATTGAGGGTCAGGGTACATGTAAGTCGGGTTTCCCGACTGAAACTTTCTAGTTTAAATATTTTATAATCGAACGGTTTTATCGAGATTCATAAATAAATGAACCAGTGAATTGCATGAAAATTTTAGTCATTCCTAGCTTAGTACCCTTGAAGAGACTAATTCAATTTTTAAAACATAAAATACAATTTTCCTAAAAGGCCATACATGTACATTTTATATTTTCAAATTTTCCTACAAAATTACATCATAAGATTTTTGAAACACGGAAACTTTTTTACATGTGTTAGATAAAATATATTTCCCTGACGACTTGAAAATATTGAAGCATCTTTATATTAAAGTAGATGGCAATCGTTAGAGTATATGCGTTCAACTATGCTTCTCTAATAGTTTAAGAAGAGCTTCATAAGTGGTGGCGTATGAGTTATTCGATAAACGTTTGAGTGTATTATGTATAAACCACACTTATGTCATTACGTATACGTTGCGATACAATTTTTGCTAACTTAAAGGGCTTAATGAACAATAGTTGGCGAATTGGCGCAATTACATGAAAAAATTATACGAACCTATGAGAGCAAATAGTGCCCTTCGTATAGTGCTCAAAATAATAGCGAAGATATTGAAATGGGCAGTCAGATTTTGATAAGAACATCCTCGTAACTTAATTGTAATCCATAAGATACCAAAATATCAATTACGAAAACTGGCATGAACTTTACAGAGATTCTTGCTTAGCAAATTCTATTGACGACAATTAAAATTTGTAATATTTTACTACTTGTGATACATTTTTAAACGTGATATAGTACGGACAGTCTAGTAATCCGGACTTAGACTATACATATGTCTGTGAATACGTTTAGAAAAACTATATTATTAATAACAAAAATGGATAAGTTTCAAACGCAAAAACCGGTCTGGATTTAAGCCAAACACAACATTAAATGGTACTATACCTTCAAACTATAACCACTTTTCTTCCAATTTTATTAAAATGCTATGGATAACTCTTAAAATCTCACTTATTTTAAAAGTTGTTTTGGACAGATATAGGTACTAATATTTCTAAAAATATAGAGAAATCGAGAAATTTTGAAACTATTTGTCAGTTTTAAAAAAAAATAGTATTTACTCCCTTGTGTCTTATTGTTATTCTAAGTAGGAAAACCCTGATCAAGTGGACAACACATTCTTTAAGAACATCAAAAAATTACCATTTTGTACCAATCTATATGAATTTGTCTGTGTTACCACTATACCAATTATATCTCTATATACAGGATTCGCATAACATTTGATAGCGATCTAACGGTAAAACTCAAAACTTTGTACATCAAATCAATTACAAGTCTCGCTTGACCCGTGACCCGTTTTGTAACTTAACTATTATATATATCCAATTTACTTACATAGAGCGTTAAGATCGTTTTACCAACAATCCGATCAAATTTAAACTTCTGTTTTATTTATTTGCAGATAATCAGCAAGCAGCACACGATCACGTAGTTTTCCTGATGGAACAGATGATGTTATTGGCTAATTTTCTCTGTTATTACTCAAAACACTTTGTTTTGTTTGTTATTTCTTTAATTTTTTTTTCTTCTGTTGCTTTTTGTGAAATTTAGCACAATTTACAATAGATTTTTAAATAAACACTATTACACTACTTATTCAACAACATTATCATCATCGGCCACAGTGGCGCGGAATTAACACAGAAATGTTTACACCAAAGCGTAAACACACAATAGGCAGGTGGTGGGCTGGGCGGGCAGCACAAATAGACGCTACTACTAAATATTCGTATTTTTCTCAACGATTTTCTTTTTGGTTTTCCTCGTGCTTGGTTTTGTTTTCTTTCGTTATACGAGTTGTTTAGCACGCGTTAATTGAAATGTTTATTTGCTATGCGATATACAGACAATTAAAATTCAAAACGGGTGAAATTGGCTACAACAACAACAACAAGACGCCGCTTGAAATCTGGTAACGTCAATCAGCATCCAATTAAGCAGCCTCAGCAACAAAGAATGGAAACGATCGTAGCAGATATTTTTCCAAAACAATAATCGCTGCTAATAATGTGGGCCACATGTACAAACGTAGACGTAATGTATCCACCACCACGCTTCTCAAGTCGATCAGAGAAGGGAGAAGGGTTTCAGGTTCAGTAACAGCTAACTAAGAGTACCTCCAAACACGTTTCGCTATTCCTTGACGTTGTCGTTGTTATTTTCGTGTGTGAGCAATGACATTCGACGACTAAGTATCTATGTACAATATTTGCAACTAATGGCCAAATCACCGCAAAACGTTACACTAATGACTTGGCAATGACACTTTGAAATGTGAATAACAGACAAAAACGTCAATACGACGACGATGAACGGCTAGATTTCATAGATTTTTTTCTCAGCTGTTTAGTTGTTTTCTTTTCAATACGAATATTTGTTTTTACACTTAACGAAGCATAAATTAGCTACTCTTGGTTTAGGCGAGTGATTAATAATTTCGAATTTCCGTTTAATTTGAATTGTGATCGATATTTGATTTAAGATTTGTTATATTTGTTGTTTTACTCTGCGCTATGTTTACCGTTCGTATGTTCCGCTCTAACGTCCGTTGGCGCCGACAATACTTCGACGAATGAGTTCATGTTTATTTGTTGAAAACATTTATGTTGCCAATGCATTTCTTTTTCATTCATTCATTCATCCGTTTCCATTTACCACCGACGAGAAACATCCCACTGTCATTTGCTCTGAGAGCAAAAGAGAATAAGAACATAAAAACAGCCGGGTGACTCTGAGTATGAGAATTGTTGTGTAGCAAGCCCACAGTATATTTGTTGTTTGTGAGACCGGCTTTTTGCTGGTGGGTGACTCTCACAACTCTCTGTGATGTTTTCGCTGTTGTTGATGTTGCTGTGTTTTGGTCTTTGGGGACAATAGTGGATACTTAGCATCGGTTCATTTTTGCAGGGGTAATTGTTTGGTTTTGATATTCCAGTGGATGCTTTATGAAATGCGAATTCATTTTGATGAATTCAATGGAGAGGGGGAGGGGGATATGAGTGATATGAACAAAAATCAATTGATGAGTTTTGAATTTCTATTGTTGAATTTTTAATTTTAATTGACGAGTTTTGAACTTTAATTGATATATTTTAAAAATCAAATACAAAATTTGAAATTAATTATTTTTCTTTTAATTTCAAATGAAATTTAAGAAAACCATTGGATAAGTTTTTATGTTCAATGAAATGTTTCAATTTCTAATATAAATTATGAATTTCAATGCAATTTCTTTGAATTTTAATTAGAAAAAAAAGTTAGTTAAACTAAAATCTTCTTCGTAATTTTTGGTAAGCATTTCAACCGTAGTGCAAATTTAAGATGTAAAATGGCAAGAAACTCTTTAGTTAAATTGTTGTCAAATAAAAATCGAACCAATACTGACATTTGTGTAATATCAGTAATATTTTTATTAAATTAGATTTAACAAATTTCTATAGAAAAAATTACCTGCGATCATGTTTTAAAGTTATAGCACTACCCTTAACAGTGTGTGTTAAGGGTAATCTAGATATTGTGATTATTTATTAAAAATAATTTATTTACGTGTTATCCAAAATCATAACAGAATGTAATCGCAGGCCACCTTTTGGGAAGAGCTGTTGTAGCGTATGAGGTTATACCCCTTTGTCGTAAATTATACGTTATAATGTTAATTTTTTGCCAACTAGGGGCTGGATAAATAGCTGTGGATCAATCTGATCGAACACATAAAAAAATAATCGGTTTGAACTAAAGAGAGCAACTAAAATGGAGAAAACACTGTAATGGGTAGTCAGGCTTTGATTATAACATCTCGTAACAGAATTGTAAACCATAAGGTACATACCAAAACAATAAATAGTAATGGTGTAGTAAGTTAGAACTCAACACTTTTTAATATACATCGAAAATATTAATTGTTTTGAAGGAAAATAAATCTGGATGTTATTCCAAACGTTATCCCATATTTCCTGCCATTGACAAATACCGAAGCATTTGCAGGGCGGTGCCGAAAAAGTATAATTTTAATTTTTTGCGTTTATATTCAGGTGTTAATCATATGTTTCCTTTATGTTAAACGTGAATTGCACATGAAGTATTTACCTCAATTTTGTCGTATTTTTAAAAAGTCCCTAACTTATCAAACATTACTTCGTGGTAATATCTCATGTAGATATTAAACATAATGAAATTTAAAAATCTTAATTGGGGTATAGATCATTATATAAACATTCGACAGAGGTGCCATAATCCTCTTGCAATGTTTAAATTAGATTTCACTTTAAAATTTCAGAAAATTAATTTTTTTAATTTCGGACCATAACATCTATTCATATTTGCGAACAACTTAATTACATGAAACTAATTATTATTGATTATTATCCATATAGAAATTTATAAATAATGATTATCACCTGTATTAACAAATTTCCAAATTTTATTAATTTTAATAATTTAAAGGACAAACACTATAACCACTCTTCCTACTAGTGTGTAAAGCTTTCAAGTAAATCAAAGCTAATTTTAAACAAATTTCTGTTACATTTCCCCATCTTATTGCGTTGTTCGTCAGAGTTTACATCAATATTTCAATATTCATATTTCCAACAACTTGAACTATATTGCACGTGCTAAAAGACTCTCTTCTCTCTGGATTTCCTCTACAAAATTACACTTATTGCCACAAACAGGGTTACCGTTGAAAAATTTCAAAAAGTGGCACAAAAAGGGGATTTTTTAAAATAAAGTCGCACAAAAAGGGGATTTTTTTTAAAAAAGTCGCAAATTCATTTTATTTTATAAAAACAATGAAATTAAATAAAAAATTACAATAAATAACAAAAAACAACTCAGTCCATTACATTAAGATGTAAAATATACATCATAAAATGTAAAATATACTAAAAAACAATAGATTACAAGGCACAAGGAATATGTGTATTAGGGATATAACTTTTTAACAATTTTTTAAAATATCAAAATTGGCATAGCACAGTCCAATAGAGCATAAAAAACTATAAGGGAACGTATATTTATTTTTTCGCTAAGATGAAAAAAGTTCACGCACCAACCGCGATGAAGTTTTGAAAATTTTTAATTTTCTTTTTGGTTAAGAAAAATTAATAATATGTTTATTTAAAATTTCATTAATATTTAGAGACGGTAAGAGATTTTTCCGCAAACCAAAACGTATTTTTTACCTTTTTTAACGAAAAAAAAATACAAATGTGTAACGAATAATCTCTCCTGATACTAATTGTTAATTTGTTTACTAACACTTGCAACATTTATCGCGGGTGGCAGCCTGTTGATAATTGACTTATGAGCATAGGATATCTAAATCCCCACTTAACGAAGTTTCGTTATTAATTCATTAAGTTAATAAAAAAATAATAAATTTTTGAATAATTTTTTATACACCTGTTTAGAAAAACCAATTGGTGCGTGAACTTTTTCCAAAAAAATTACAAAAGATTATGATTTTCGTGGTTACTAGGACATGGTTGACCTCATGGTACTATGCCAAAAAATTGGTTATACCCCTAATGTGTATATGTTTGGAGGTCAAAATTGAATTTTTGTTGAAACAGATTCAAGGTCTTATTCATAATAATTTATAAACCTTTATAAATGTTTATAAATATGGTTTCTATATTTTAGAAAATTTATTTTGATACTTTTTTCAAGTATCTCATTTCAGCTTCCAGCTTCGAGTCCAACAAATTCAAAGCTGAAAGAAGCATTGCTTCACATGTTTTTACTTTTAACTTATTAGTTAACTTAGTCTTCATCAGTGCCAACTTTAAAAATATACGCTCTGCGCAAGCACTGCTTGTGGTATTTGTGTCATTTCAGGTCATTCAAACTATTTTTTAAATTTCCTACTGTGTACCAAAAAATGTCAGTTATCAATGCCAATGTCAATTAATGTCAGTTATATTAAAGAGGTATTCATAAGATTTATCTATTGGTTTACACTATAATAACTTTAATTCATATATGCATGCCTCATATTTTTTGTAATATGACTATATTCAGACACTATGTCAGAATAATTATTGTCTTCACTAGCCTTAATAAAATTAGGGTTTATATATCTTACAGCAATCAGCCTTTTATTATTTATATCAATCGCCGCGTCGCTTGTATTCGACGGTAGACGTTACAAAATATTGAGTACTTTTTCTCCAGAGCAACTCTAAAGCACAAAAAAGTATTAAATCTTTTAAAAAGCATAGAAATATTATGGGTTGTGAAAAATCGCAGAAATGAAAAAAAGTGGCAAAAAAGGGGATTTGTGAAAAAGGGGCAGCAAAAGTGGCATGGCTTCAAAAAAGGGTCAAATTGCCACTTTAGTCGCACAACGGTAACACTGGCCACAAACCAAAGTTAATGATATATTTCAAAATCACTACTCTCATATCACTGCGTTTACGGTAAGCGCTCCCTCTCTCTCTCTCGCTCTCTTCTCCACATTTCCATTACTATTAAGGGTTGCAAATCACACAAACTAGTAAAAGAGATTTAGATGTCATTGGTTGTTTGGAAGGGACAACATATAACACAAGACCAACAACAACACAATGCCAAACAACAAAAGAGCCTACGCAAACAAAGGACCAAGGATGGATGCGCAAATACTCAGCTCCTAAGATGTAGGAGGAGCAATGTGTTCACACGTTCATTGCTGACAGTACATAGCTATGTGTATATATAATGTGTTTATATACAGCAAAAGGTGTTTATAAAGAAAGTAAATGATATGAACATACAGCTACTTGTTACTGTAACGTTGAGTGGTGTGACAATGATGTGCTGGCAGAGAGGAGTCTGAGAGAGAAAAGGTTGCTGCTACTGATGCTGGTGACACGTTTCAAATGTCTATGAGTGACACCAGCAACTCAGGTGAAAAAACACAAACAACAACTACTCAAATACAATAGGGGTTAGTTGTCATATTGACTTTATGTGGCATTAGTTAAACGTTATTGTGTTTTCTTTTTTTATGGTGGATTTTCTTTGTGTGTGTGTGTGTTTGCTTTAATCAATCATTCGTTTAAGCTTTTAATTAATGGCCCAAGTACCAAAAAATAACACTAAATATGGTTTAAAAGGTTACTCGATATGAAATTAACCCTTTTTGTGCGAGTACAGCACGACCAGGCTAGGAAAAAAGGGAGAAATCCACCCTCTGATTTTCGTCGAGATTGTGTGCCACTGACACCGGGGGTCTAAAAAGCGTCGTTCTGCATACAGTTGTGAATATAGCCGCAATAATTGCATTTGGCACCAGTTCATTGCGGTTTGACTTTTCTAATGACCCGTCAATGTGGTGTCAACATGGAGAGATTTTGATTTTGACACATTTCGCTGGGGTAAATGTATAAACGCTTAAGAATGGTGTCAACATTATGAAGTAAAGGTTTTTACAACACCAAAAGTATAATACAAAATTCGAAAGCGGTTACCTAGAGCGCGGCCAGTTTGAGATTTAAACGCATCCTACCGGCTCTTTCACAATATTAACAGATATCAACGACCAAATTAAGGCATAAGGCTATAGGTATTCAAGGTATGTTCAAACTGGCAAACACGTTTGTTTTACTTTATATAAAAAATTCTCATGGACTGTAGTTTAACCAAGCTCCATGGTACTAGTTACAAAAAACTAAAAATAACACTATGCAACAAAACGAAATAATTCGAAATGAGTGTTACCACTAAATTTGATGCATTACGGTCTTCCAATTACAATAATAGTCGATATTACTTTGTCTATGGTAAAATATTTTTAAAAATATTTTTAGTGAAAATTTAAATTTTTTTTACATATATAAGCATCGCTTAAGAAACATTTATCTGACTGTATCAGAAAAAAAAATTATTTAACTAGTTCATAGTCTTTCTAATGATATTTTTACACAAAAAATTATGTTTTTCAGCCGAATTTGCAAAAAAAATTGCACTTTGGTCGTGAAGTCACATCTGTTGTGAATAAAATACGTAATTTTCTGAGAAAATCAAAAACATCAACTCAATTTTTTTTAAGTATTTATTTACACTATTTCACGATAAGTGTGATTTGCACCAGATAAAATATTATGCACCACTTGACCGCAAATGCACATTTACTTAATCACTTTCCTCTAATTGATGCTCATTTAAGAAAATAAATGAGCAAAATAAATTATTGCAAGTTATTTTACCTGTAATTATATTTCGCTATAATTCTTAAGCCTATACAACATATACGAATTAAAGACACACCGAATGAGATCCCTCAATTTGTTAACCCGCAGTAAGAAGCTGTCCTCCTGCTTGGAATTGCACGCTTGACTACATCACTTGAATGGATGGGCAACTGCTTGCTCACTCACTCACCCAGTGTTGTCTTGGACGACGGTGTGCTACGGCTGACACCACAATAATTTATCTTACTAATTTGCCACAATCTAATACATTAAATGATCATAAAGAACATTTCAATTAAAATAATTAACAACAACACATTCAGGCAAATGCACCACACACGGATGAATGGAGGATGCTTCTGATTGCCTGACGGACGGACAGACGGACATGAGGATAAATAGAGATCTAAGTATAAATAGCTTGGAAAAGCGAGCGCATAAGCAGTTGAGCACTCAATTAAGCACACAGTGTATAATTATCTTTCGACCCTGTGTAAAATTCTATCGAAGGCATAAAAGGAAGGAGAGAGAGAACAAATTGTTGGGCCCATTGATGTGAATATGATGATGTGTCGCACAGTGGCGCATCAAAATTCAGATAAGCACTGCGATGATTACCCCATTTTACATGAGTAAATAAAGCTGCTGTGCTCTCAAAAAAAATTCGAAAATATTATCAAAATGAGATAACTTAATTGCGAATAATATCAAAATGTGTCCATCGATTTTCTCAGGAAATACATAAAAAGATTTCGTATCTGTTTATACATAACAGATATGAATTTACTGAAGAAAATACAGTAATTTTAGTTATTAATTAACACAAACTGTGTTTTTGCGTAATTTGAAAAATTTAATAACAAGCGACCGAGCTAGGATTCGAACCGGCACTCATCATCGTTTTAATTCTCCAGTCAAGCCGAGTTTAAGCTCTGTCTTAATTGCCATATACTAAAAAAAGAATAACATTTTTTAAAACACTTGAGAATATTCTACTTATTCTCCTATACATATATATATTATATACATATAATAATTAAATCGCTTAATACATTATGCCCCACAGTGCCAGCGATAATTATAATGATGCCATTATACTCCATGCTAGAGGTTGTGGATACTCCACAGTAATGCTCGTTGTGCTAAAATGTTGAAAACAAAGTCCTGCCTAATTATAATTAAACATGCGAACAAATACGTATAACACCGGGTATTGAGAGTGATTGGAAGAGCGACAAAGAGAGGGTAGTGAAATGAGGAAGAACAAAAAATACTTGAATCGTTCAAAGACAAATTCAAAACCTCTTCATAAATGTATAAAAACGCATTATTCTGATACATCCAACAATCCACGTGGATGTAAGAACAATGGACGCTTTGCTTTCTCGACTTGATTGCCACTGTTACACGCTGGGATGAACAGAAAATGACTATTCCTTGTTTATAAAGCATGATAAAGACGACAACGACGATGACGACGAGGTTCACATGAGGCTCGATTCATAATGTCGCGTGGTATGAAATTGAAACATTTAAAAATTAATTCGAGCTCGAGAGCAATTTGATGAGAAGCACACGTGTCGTGCCAACTTCTGCAAGCACAGGATTCATTCCCATCATATAATTGAATTTTCTTGCATCACTGTACAAATGGCAACAACTTTCATTCAGTGAAAGACAATAACAATAAAAACATACATACGATATCTGTGTGTACATATATTAATATGGTTGTGCCATAGCTGACAGAAGCATTAGCTGCATGTCCAACAGCAAAAGAGACAGCATCATCCCTTTATTTGGTGCATTGTATGCAGCATCACAAGAAGATGAATAAAAAGTCATTAATTTAGTTACTAATTAAATAGGATTCCCCAGGTTGTGCACATAACTTATGCATCGAACAATTTGATTTGCATTACACTTTAGAACGTCCTAATTAATATCCAGAGGATATGATGATTATGAAAATAAATAAATTACTTTGGGGGGTATTATCCTCCTGTGGCAAATAAGAGATATGCAATCTTTATAATCTCATATATTTTATATTTATGACGACTCACATTTGTTCTTTTATTTCGGCAGGTAACTCAATTTACTGTTCCCAAAGGGTACAATACAATATATTGTATGTGATATCAAAAAAAATCCACAATGGAAAATTAAAAAAAAAGAAAAAAACAAACAATAAAAATAATGTACTTGTAAACTAATGAACTATTCCCTCTTTTTTTTATCGATCTTATTTAACTATTAGGGGTTTTAGACCAAACATAGATTACCCTAGGAAACAATAGTTGTTTGATGCATAGTGTGGTATTAGTGCTGTGCCAGGCAAACCAGAGTGCAGGCACATACAAATATTATGTGTTTGTATATGCAAATTTTAAAAAAACCGTGTGAGGTGGTGATTTTACAACGTTGCACTGTGGTTCCTTTTGGTCATTTGGAATTAATTATGTAACTTTGAACGGATAATGGTAAATATTTAAAATAGTTAAAGCTAAGATGTTTCCGAGGAGATTTTCATAAACATATCCAGGAAAATAATGTTTAAGTTCTTAATTTGATTTTTAATGTAATATTTATACGTATTTGTTGGTTTTGTGTGTTAGTTACCTTTTTTTTTTGTTAAATTTTCAATAATTATTTTATATTCTTAGATGCAGGGAAAGGGAAAAATTAATTAAAAGCACATTTTATTTTAGGCATGATTCTGTAAATTTTTTTAGAAATGATATATGAAAAATAGCCTAAAATTCAAACGCACTAAAATATCCTTAAAAAAGGATGACAATATGTTGCCTTATCTTACAACGAAATACCCAAATTCTCAAAACGGGGAAAATATGTTCCAAAATTCCGAATTATGTATAAAATTAGTCACGCTGCCTTTGTTTATAGGAGGGATGTTGAAATACGTGATGGTTAACTAGTCTACATACTATGCGTTCAAAAAAATTTGGGTATTTCCACAGAAAGGCAACCAAATCGAAAAATAATTTTTTCTGACTTGTATTTATAGACTTTTTAGTAAATTAAAGTGTCCAAAGCTTATCTTATTTTAATTTACGAAAAATTTCATTAATAATTTGGTCAACTCTTTGAATGTTTAATAACATATTTATTGATGATTCAGGTTTACGCTTATCATAGAGTATTTGTTACAACAGTAAATAACTCCAATAATAGTACAAAAATGGTCAGATAGCTGCAAAATTTTGATTTTATTTCATTGACTTTCTAATGTAACATATATGAACTTTATTGTATTTTCCAATTTCGCAAATAAAAAAAATTGTTTTTAAAAATAATTTTATCATAAATTATGAAAAAAGAAATTTATGTCACGTCAGCAACGTCACGTCACGTTTCACAAAATAGGTTGTACAAAGAAATTAAAAAAAAGTTTTTGAAGTTTAGCAAATTGTAAAACAAATTTATAATATTTCAAATCATATAAAAAAAGGTTTTACTAAAAACGTCTGACTCAATTCGCACTGGTTTGTTTTCTTGTCTTCCTTACTAAATGTAGAGCTTCTTAGTTGAGCTCACAATCTTAAAATTCTAAATCAAACTTGTCAAAAAATTACACAATTTTCTTTTAATTTCCAAATATCTCTTGACAACAAATGAGGTAACATATACATGTTATCCTGTTTTTTGAAGGTTTTTCGAAGCACTATCTAAATGCAAAAAAAAAACTTTTAAATTGGTTCATAAATGTACTTTCCCAAACATTTGAAATTTTAAAACATCCGAGGTGACCAGTAGGGAGGCGAAAATATCCAAATCACCTTCAAATATTTTAAATTTCATCAGGATATCATTATCCGTACAAAAATTAGAGAATTAATTAAAAAAAACAAAAAGGAACCACTGTGCACTCATGCAGAGACTACCATATGCTGACTGCTTTAAATCAAGTATAGCTTCAAGTACGTGTGAATTGCCGATAGTGTCTGTGAGAAAATTACGATTATTGCCTGCCTGTTTTAGAACAGAAACATTTTGAATGATCTTCGATTTTTACGATACTTGGTATAATATTTAAAGAAACAAAAAAAAATACAAAACTGCACCCGTAATTTATCTTTAAAGTTTTTATATCCGTTATAGTATGTAGTTATTTTGAAAAAATATTACTTTGTATTGATAAATTTAAATTTAATTAAAATTTTTAAATTTCAGTAATTTATTGATAAGTTAAGAGTTTTGATGATAAAATATTAAAGCTAGTATATTTTTTACGTCTAAGAATCATTAAAAAACATTCATCAATTTAATTATGTTCCTTTTTTCGCTTTGTTTCCACTTTGTTTTGTTTTCCAGAACTTTGTAAAATTTACTTAATGAAAAATATTTTTTTTAAATTTAAAATTTACTTAATGAAAGTAATTTTTTTAATATAAAAGTCTTTTCTTTTATTTTTAAAAAATTATTATTTTTTAGTTTTTATTAAAATTCTTCTACAACTTTATCACAAATATTATTGAATATCTAATTGCATTAGCAGAAGCCAATTAGATTTCTAATTGTAAAGGTAAACCAATTTTTTTGCTAATGGCAACTAATTGCAATTAGTTTTACCATTGGAATAAAAATTTCAATTATCTAATGGGAATTAGTTGAACTAATTCTAATTGTTTAATGAATTAGAGAATTTCACAAAAGAAGGTTAATTAGCAATCATTACCATTATCTAATCATTTTTTAACATCTTTGGCTGAAACACATAATTTCGAGGTATACAGGCCTGTTCTGTAAATCACGTGATTTCATATCACATGCCGTTTTGAAATCACACGTGTGATTTTTTCCTGTTCTGTAAATCACACGATTTTGTCTTTTTCGGTGTGATTTGAATTTATCGAAATCACAACAAAACAGCTGATTTTTTGACTTATTTTGTTGTGATTTAATAAGGATTATTCAAGTGAGATGAAATTTGACGTTTTTAAGTTGAAAAAGAAAGAAAAGTTTAAAGCAAAACGCCGGGTGCTATATTTTTTGCTCTGGAAAATTTGCGAAGGACAGAATTTAACAACAATGCATAAAAAAGCATTGATTAAATCTTCGAAAACTAAATCAGCTGATGACATCAAGCAAAATCAAATCACAAGCACTTCATTAACAAATCACAAACAAATTCACAAAACAGATACACAAAAAGTAGTGTCTCAAAAAATTGGTAATTTTTGAGCATTTATTGCGCTAAATGTATAATTTTACTACATAGATTAAGAAATAACACATGTTAATAAATTAAGCAATTTATTTTTAAATTCCCATAAAAGTACTTGTAAAAATAAGCATGTGATTTGAAATCGATAGGTGCTTAGGTGACCGGTTTGAAATCACAAAATTTCAAAAAGTTTGGTGTGCAGAACACCATTTTTGTGATTTCAAATCACTTTTCTGATTTGTGATTTTCAGAACAGGCCTGATAACTTTGGAAACTCAAAATTATGGTTATACTCTTACATAAATAATGATTAAACATAATTACATTTGAGCTAAAAATCAACCTATTTGTTTTGTGTTTGTTTTTTACTTGAGGTCCAAAGTGAAACCAAATCTTTTAATTTTGGTTTTAACAGTTTTTTATTTAATTGTACCTTACAAGGAATCAAAGGATTTAATTGTTAGATAGCTCTGAAAGTGGTAATAAATTTAAATTTAAACTTTACTACCTTCACGTACCTCCACATAGGTAGCAGCTATATAGTAATTATACATATAAAGAATGAAATAGCTGTCAATATTCCAACATTTTAGTGCAAGAAAATCACTCCTAGCATCTACCAAAATTTGGAACAAAAAAGTCATACAACATATATTTTTCAGTAATGATTTTTATTCGATTCAAAAAATAACATTAAATTCAATGCTGCAAACTCTTACGAGTGCCATACCAATTACATATCATTTGGTAGAGCCTAAATCAGAGTTCTATATAGACCAATAACCATCTATAGCACTTTAGCAATTTACAGATACAATAACAGACTTCTAGTCGGCGTGTGTTACTATACAAACAAGTGTAACGCCAGCGCTTCAACTCGACTCCTCACCATCATCATCGTCGTCGTCGTCGTCATCATCCTCAGATCCGTCTATTAACATGCTAAGAAACTCTTGTTGATTTTCGCTTATTAACTCTAATAGAGCTGGATTTGTTTCGCCAATTCTTTGGATGGCTGCATCGATCATCTCCGGGTGTTGCTGCAGAGCACTGCGTAAATTCTGAAATACGGGGTCACCTCGGAATACCTCAAAGGGTGTCATTGATAAATCGGCATCCGTATCTGTATAACTCTCGCCTTCGGGTGTGGAGGGAGATGTTGGTATGCCCTCAATTAAGTATTCGATAGCTCTTTCGGGATTGTTGAAACTTGCTCGCAGTGCTCGGCGGACATCATGTTCTACATAGCCCATAGAGACAATTTGGGCCACCATACCATCTACTTCAGGATTGCTTGATTGCTGTGGAGTGGTTGGTGCTGCAGCCGGTGCAGGTGGTGGTGGTGTCTTAAATTCTGGCTCTGACGACTTTTTCTCTTCCTTTATCGCAACTTCTTCCTGTTTCTCTTCGGCTTTGGGTACGGCTGGCATCAAAGGGGATTCGACCAGAGGTTGTTTTAGTATCATTATTACTAGAAATTTCTTAACATCAATGTTGTAGGCACTAATTTTATCCTCATTGTTAAGTATTTTGCCGGCATAAATCAGCTTCTGTAACTCTGGCTTGACCCCCACATCGGGGTACAGTGACAATTCCGTCTTCAGGTCGTAGACGGACTTGGATTCGTCAATGTCAATGATCAGAGACCTTTGGTTGAGAGTTTTTATTTGTAGTTTCATCTTAAATGTAAATTATTTGGCTTATTTCACCACAATTTGGAATATAAATAACAACGGAATAACGAAGAGCATGCGAATCAACACACGCACACAGACAGACGTTTTCGAAATTCTCTGACAGTTCGCACGTTTCTGTTTTTCTCGTCAGTGACGTTGAAAGGGGTTGACACGAAAATACAATGTTTCGGAGTACACAAAAGTAACCATGGAGCAAAACGTAACCGTACTACACTGTGAAAAAAATGTATTGGTGTAGAATGTTGAAATATATGTTGTTTATGTGAAACTTATTCTTGAGCGTATTGGCCTTGGTCAATAATATAAAAATAAATTAAATATATAATAACAATGCGAAAAATAATAAAAATGTTCGGTACAATTTTTTTTAATGCGATTATATTACCGATTATTCTTTAGTAAACAATTTATGAAAATTAATTACTACAGTTTAACAACAATAAATTATGTACTTAAATAAATAAAATATTACATAATACAATTACATGTTGCCGATATTTAAAAATTTAACCCTTTTTGGTTTTTTATATATATTGGGCTACGAAAATATAAATTTTTTGTAAGAATAAATAATGTTTAAAAAACTTAAAAAATTTAACAATATTTGACACAAAATTTTTTATTAAAAAAATCACAAAATATTGCAAGGGGGTTAAATGTTAAAATTTTATGAAAAATTAAAAAAAAACAATCTTTGTATTTAATATTTTGTATCGACTTTTTTAGTTAAATTAAAAAATTGATTTTTATCGGGCTTTCAAAGTAATTTTTGATCTGAAATTAAAAGATTGTTTTTATCTTTTATGTATCCGCCGTTTTGCTGGGATTCTATCCAGCATCTTAAATTATGATTTTTATTAGATCTGTCAATTTCGGTTATTCGTAAAAAGTATTTGGTTTACATAATGACTGACCAATCATATATGACTCTTACAGACACTACATATCATGTATTTATAGGACAATTTAATACTTATTTATCAAGTGGTTATGCCAAAATAACGTTTCTTGTCTTATTCTTATTTTGCAAATAATTTTATTTGAAAAATAATTTCCGAATTTTTTGTTATTTTTTTAAATCTCGCAATTTGAAAAAAGGATACAAATTTCTTTGTGTTGGTCCCCATACATCGAAATGGTAGGCCATAGCTGGTAACGGGACCTATGTGCCCTAGGGTTATATAATGGTCATATTGTAAGTTTTGAGGCAAAAGTAATATTTAACAAATGTACAACAGCATATAAAATCGCTTGAGATAAAAAAACATGTTTAAGTAAAAACATAGGCAGCCCAAAAAAGAAACCCTTTGGGTTTTTTGATGGTCCTATATGTATGATACTTAAATTAAGGGTATTATTTCCACGATTCCAACAATGCTATTTTTAGGTCTCTACACCTATTCTGGACCCAGTAAAATTTTTGTCTGCCTCAATAGGAGTTTTTCGGAGGTAGTAGGTGCAGATATTAAGGCGAATTTTAAAAAAATTCATCAAAAAATGTACATTTAAAACATCTTGCAATTAAAATTACATTTTTAAAAGTTACAAAATAATTAAAAAAACATAAACTACATAAAAATACTAAAAACAGTGCATTTTTCGCAAAAAATGATATGTTGAACTTGTTCATAGAACCCATAGGGTACCATTTTTGCGCGACCGATGGACGCGTGGATCCAGCGCCAACATTGATTTTGATTTTCATGTTTCATGTTCTTGATTTTCATGTTATCATATTCAGTGATAGCTTTAATTGAAAACAAACTAATTTTATACAATTTAAAAAAAAAAAAACAAAAAACTTAATATAATAGGAATAATAAAATGTTTGCCATTTTTATAAAATTTTAAAGTATTTTAAAGCATTGACGTTTTTGTTTTGTTCGGTTTTGTTTTATTCAAACTCAAAACAATTGTTGGCGCTCTGTTCCTTTAACAGAGTCCAAAATTTCGAACCAATAGGTTTTTTTGTAAATTAAAACCCAACAGAAATTCTACATGAATTCAGACTTCTTTTATTGAGAGTATCTTACGAACTAACAAAAAACTTAATACTAATAAAATGACTCAAAGTCAAACAATATGCACTTCATGTGCCAAAAAGAGATAAATATAACGTATGTATTAAACAGTGTAATAAGAAATGAATAGGCTATATTACAGTGAAAATATATGGCTTGAGAGAGTAACCGTATAAAAAATAAAATGCTCAAATGAATTAACCCACAATATGCCATGAGGACAATATACATTGTTGAAGCTCGCTTCAACATACTCCGCCGCCAAAAGTGGAGTTAAATGAAATCTGATTCTTTCAGCATCGTTTCAGTTTCCCAGATTCCTTTGCCTATGATCCCAAATATTGTGCGCTTCGTTAGGATGGTCAGATGTGATGGCACTGGCTTCCATGTCCCAAAGCATATGCGGCGTGCTAGATCTCGTCCAATTATACCATGGACCCGGGAGTAGTAGTGTGGCTCAGGATGAGCAATTTTGCACACTACTTGTAATATATGTTTAACTTCTGGCATTTTTGGTGATGCCGGTGTTTTGGCCTGGAATTTGTCGACCACTATGAACCATTCGCTGAGATGACCACCATCTGGAGTGTCGATTTTAAAAAGCCCGTACGCCGTCTGGTTCTTGAACTTTGTGGGATATTTGAACGATTGCACATAACAAAATCTCAACTGAGACTTTGGAACCTCTTCCAAAACCATGAGGGTTAATTTTTTCTGGCGATCGCCAGCGCGCAATGTGCATTCGATTACAGGCGACACACGAACAACGGGGAACATAATACGTTCTGGACCCGAAGCTGGTTCAGCGTGACCAAGCGTCAATCTTTTGAAGTCCGCTTCGATCGGCTGTTGGACTTTAGGAACCTTTTTTGGGGGAACAGGTGGTCCGCTGAGGTCCTCTTTACTGGATGATCCAATGGAGCCATACCCATGATGGAGCATGGTATGGTGTTTGTAGCGACAAGTAGTGCATCGATTAAGCGAGGTGCACTCCTGCCTCTTATGCCCATATCCCAAGCAATTTAAACATATGGGTTGGTCTTTAAGTGCTTGCCGTCTTTCGTCCACTAGCATCTTTCGAAACTCCATGCAGTAGCATATGGCGTGGTTTTTACCGCACAAAAAACATCGCTGCTTTGGTATTGCTCCGTTTCTTCCATCGCTGGAACCCTTGTCTGCATCCATGTTCTGGGAAAAGATAAAAGAGGAAAAAGAAAAACATACAGTAAATAAAAAGCATTCTAGTACTATAGATCATTTGTATTGTTGGTTAATATATCGAGACGTTATTTGAGTAAGTTGGGTATTTCTTTATAATTACTTTTCAATCGATTTATTTTGCTGTGTTGCGTTGTTGGTTTCTCCGGTTGGTAAAATGCACAGCTTCACAATTGGTCTGGTAATGACACCTTTTTGTGTCTTAATTTCGGCAACTCTTACTTTATTATCTTTGCCAAGGAAAACCTTTGTTATTCTCCCCAGACACCATTCCATGGGGGGCAGAAAGTCCTCCTTGACTATGACTATGTCTCCTTCTTTTAAGTTATTTTTAACAGTATTCCATTTATATCGTTTCTGGAGACCTACAATATATTCTTCTTTCCATCTCATGCTGAAATGATGTTGCATTGCCTTCAATCTTTGCCAGCGGTTGAGATGTGCAATGTCATCAAGTTTAACGTCCGGTGGGGCCTCAGGGGGAGCCGTTAAAGCGGCGCCGCGCAAGAAATGACCAGGAGTTAAAGGCAAAATATTGTTAGAGTCTTCAACTATTGTAGAGAGAGGCCGGGAATTTAAAACAGCTTCAATTTGTATTAACAAAGTTGATAGCTCTTCAAATGTAAAATTTACCTTTGCTGCTACTTTCTTTAAATGGGTTTTCATGCTTTTTACAGCGGCCTCCCAAAGGCCACCCATGTGGGGAGCATAAGGTGGGATAAAAGTCCAGGTGAGACCATGCATGCTGTATGTATCGACCAGCCCTTTTTCAATGGACTTTAGAAATTTGTTGTGCTCCTTTAGCAATTTGTAATTAGCGCCCAGAAAATTTCGACCATTATCTGAAAATAATGTCTTCGGTTGACCTCTCCTCCCAATAAACCTTGCAAAGGCTGCAAGAAATGCATCAGCTGTGAGATCCGAACAGACTTCCAAATGCACTGCCCGGGTTGAAAAGCAGACAAACACGGCAATGTACCCCTTCGTCAGCTTGGCGTTTCGTAGATTTGATGTCCTCATGCAGAGGGGGCCGGCAAAGTCGACTCCGGTATAGGTGAATGGTAAAGTGAATGTAACTCGCTCAGTAGGTAGCGATCCCATAAGTTGATTTTGAAACTTATGTTTAAATACGGTGCAATTTTTACATTCTCTTATACAGGCTTTAATTTTATTTCTTACATTTGGGATAAAATACCCTTGCCTTATAGCTCTGAGCATAGTATGGTGCTCGGCATGAAATAAAATGTTGTGGGTATATTGAACCAGCAATAGGGCATAATGCGACTTCTTGGGCACAATGATTGGGTGCTTTTCGTCATAACGTAAAGCCGAATTTTGTAGACGACCTCCTACCCGCATGACCCCATTTTGGTCCAAAAATGGTACAAGACAAGTCAGCGGGCTTTTTTTGCTTACAGGGTTCTTGTTTTTGAGATTTTCATATTCTTTAAAGTAGAAGGTTCTTTGTGCCATGGATATAAGGCGATTTTTGGCGAATTCAATTTCATCTGCCGTGATAGTTCCATCCCCATGTCGAGGTTTCTTCTGACATAATTCTTTAAACCGAAATATTTGGCAAACTACTCGCAGCGCTTTGTTGAGAGATGAAAATCGAGAGATAATTTCTTCTGTTTGTATTTCCATGTGAAAATTTGCGATCTTCTTTGTTTCTAGATCTGTTGGATCAAATGTGCGAGGTTTTGGCCAGTCTTCTTTAGCCTTTTGAAGCCATGATGGCCCATGCCACCAAAGGGAGTTCTGAGTGATTTCTTGTGGAGTGCATCCTCTAGACCCTAAGTCTGCAGGATTATCCAGTGTATTGGCGTGTCTCCACTGAACATTTGTGCATTTTCGTTGCAAGTCCGTTATGCGATTACATACAAATGTTTTCAAAGTTTTAGGATCCTTTTGAAGCCAACCGAGGACGATGGAAGAATCTGTCCACATATAGATTTCATATTCGCAGGGTGCGATATCTTTTACTATCTCTATTACCTTTGATAGAAGGACGGCTCCGCACAATTCCAACTTTGGAATAGTAAGACGTTTTAGAGGCGCGACCTTGGTTTTTGCCATTAACTGGTGGCAATGTATTTCGCCGGTTAGACTAACTGATCTCACGTAGACTACACCGCAGTAAGCATTCTCCGAAGCGTTGCAAAATCCGTGTAATTCGATTTTGGAGCCGGGAGAGTAATTGTTCCATCGAGGAATGCGTATTTGAGTTATAAGTGGCAAATTTTTCAAGAACGTGTTCCATTTAACCATTATATTTTCAGGCAACATGTCGTTCCAATCCATTTTTTGTTCCCACAACTTTTGCATAATAAATTTTGCATTTACCACTATGGGCCCAAGCCAACCAAGAGGATCGTAAAGACGCGCAATAACCGATAACACGCTTTTCATTTGCACCTGAGTAGCTGTTTCTATTGGTATAACATTGTAAGTGAAAGTATCCGACATTGCATTCCAATGAATGCCAAGAGTTTTGGTGCTGCTCGACTCATCAATTTTAAGAAAATCTTCGTCTAGAAGATCCTCCCGGGCCAAATTTTCAAGAAGTTGAGTGTGGTTGGCGGTAATTTTCTTCATGGGGAAGCCAGCTGAGCAAAGATTATCTGCAACTTGATTTAGCTTGTTTTTTGCTCCTTCTATCGTATGCCCTCCTGACAGTACATCGTCGACATATACTTCAGTTTCCAAAATCTTAGCTGCTTCAGGGTATTTTTCTTTGCTATCAATGCTTAATTGTTTGAGGGTTCGTATAGCCAGGAACGGCGCACAATTGACTCCGAAAGTCACAGTCTTTAATTCATATGTTTTAACATTATCATCTGGATTTTTGCGAAAAAGAAGACGTTGGTATGGTCGGTCATCAGGATGGACGATAATTTGGCGATACATCTTTTGGATGTCACCCGTGAACACGAAGCGGTAGAAGCGCCATTTTAACAGCACTTTCATTAGGTCTGATTGTAGTACCGGACCCCGATGAAGAACGTCGTTTAATGAGAATCCACTACTGGATTTCTTGGACGCATTAAAGACCACCCTTACTTTTGTCGTCTTACTTTCAGGTCTGATTACCGCATGGTGGGGTAAGTAAAAGGATGACTGCTTTTCAGTTACCTCCTCAAAGTGAGTTACTTGCTCCATGTGACCTAAATCGACGTATTCTTGAAGAACAGTATCATATTGCTTTTTTAGCTCAGGATTTTTATTTAAGTTCTTTTCCATTCGATAATATTGAGCTAATGCCATATTTCGCGATCGGCCCAAATGTAATTCGTTTGGGTACTCTTCTTTAAACGGTAGACGTACTACATAACGACCATCTGGTTGTCGATATGTTGTTTTCTGATAGTAGTCCTCGCAATATGCATCACTGTTGGAAACTGCATCGCGCGATTCAATCTCTTCGATTTCCCAAAATTTTTGTATTTCTTCATGAAGAAGGTTATTTTCTGGCGACAAGACGCTAGTAGTGAAGGTGTTAATAGGAGTCATGGGCCCGGACAGATACCAGCCAAATTGTGATTCGCGGGCCTCCAGACCATTTGCAATATTAGAAAGAACACCTGTCATATTAATTCCTGGCAAATAGTCGCTTCCAATAATCATGTCGATTGGTGAAGGATTATTAAAATGTGGGTCTGCTAAATTTAAGTTTGTGACTTCAGGTATGTTTATAATGTTGACTTTCCTCGACGGTATAAAATGCGCGAGTTTTGAAACAATGATGGCTTCTATTTTAATCATAAAGTCTGATGATCTTGCTTTTAGATTAACAATACATTTTCCATTAGAATTTCCAACGATAGTTCCACCGAGGCCCGAAATTTGAGTACTATGCGCTATTATTGGAATTCCAAGTTTTTGCTGTGTACGTTTCGTTATAAAACTCTTCTCCGACCCGCTGTCTAACAATGCACGAATCATGAATATATCGCCACGGTTTTGTACCTCAATTAATGCTGTTGGCAATATTGTTGTACCTTCGCTATGCGAAAAATGAGAAATTACTTCTTCAGTCGAGTTGTTCGACTCCTGCGAATTTTTTGAGTTAGATTGAGGATGGGAAGTTGAAGGTTGGCTGTCATAAGCGGATCTACCTTGATAATTGTTTCTTTTTAAATTAGGTTTATTTGCATCTTTATCCAAATGAAGCATTGTATGATGTTTTCCATTGCAGTTATTACATAAATTGGTGCTAGTGCAATTTGACTTGAAATGATTAGATGAAAGGCAATTCATACAATATTTATTAGCAAACGCAAATTTAATTCTTTCATTTACAGGCAACCCTTTAAAGAATGGACACTGGCGCAATGAGTGCTCCTGTTTACATTTTTTGCAAAATGGTCGTTTTGATCCTGTTTGCGTATTAAATGTTTGAGGTTTATTAAATTTGTTGTCGCGAATGTTTGGCTTTCCCAAATTTGAAAGAGTTTCTAAAATCTCTATCCTTCTTGATAGAAAATCATACATCTGAGACCATGTTGGAAACTCTTTATGATTACTCAACGAATCCTCCCACGCAGTTAAAGTATCTTTTGGTAGCTTAGTGTAACATATGTAGACCAGGAATGGATCACAATTTTCCATCTTTAATTTATAGGTAGTAAATATTGAAACGCTGTCATCTATACCGGTTTGAATTTGCCGAATAGCTTCTGCTGACTCGCATGTCGCGGCTGGGAGTCCAAATAATTTTTTCATTTGTTGGTGTACTAAGATCCTATTATTCTCGTATCTATTTTTTAATGCTAACCATGCGAGGTTAAAATTTTTGTCTACCAATTCAAATTTTTCCACTATATGATGCGCTTCTCCTTTCGTTTTATTACGCAGATGGTACAATTTCTGTACCGGTGATAAATCAGGGTGATTTCCGAACACTCCTGTAAAGATATCCCGAAATGCAGGCCACTTCGCATATCCTCCTTCAAATGGTGGGCAATCACATGATGGTAATTTGAGCGCTGATGAGCTAGAATGGATAATTGTAGTTTCAGCTTTGGGGTTCGGTTCTGTAGTAACTGTATCTCTGGATTTAATTAAGTCCAACAACTTTGCTTTGCTGCTCTGATACTCCAAACGAGCCTTTCTGAACTTTGATGTCGCATATTTGATTAAATCTCCTGCTTCCTTATCAGACTCGTCCATAAGCATGACTTCTTCGTAGATCTCCTTAAGTTTTTTCCATGAATCTTCGATGTCTTCTAATTTAACTTCCAGCATGCAGCTGTCTCCATCCTCTTTTTCTCTTATACTGCCACAAATAGCAGTCAGCTCCCCGTAGTGGAAATTAAATTTTCGCTTTGCATCCATTTTATTTTGATTTGTTAAAAATTTGGTTTATTTACCTATATTTTGCTTTTCCTTTTTTTTTTTTTTTTTGATGATGTATGTATTTGCGAAATTTTTATTTGATTTTTCGAGAAAAATGATTAAAATTGTTCATGTAGGAATAATGATTTGGTATGGACGAAATGTATTTGTTATTTAAACCCGATTTGTTAATATTTTGTAATTATTTATTTAGTGTTTTGATAATTCATGTGGAATTTGTTAATATTTTAAACAATTTGTTTGTATTTCTTCCAATGTGAAATTGTTACTCTTTTCATTCAGCGTTTTATAGCAATTTCCTCGATTAATTAGCGTTTATTATTTTCCCGGGTAATTTGTTACAAATCCCGCTAATTACTTTAATTTCGATCGACGCGGTAACCCTGAACACAATTGTTCTTTTCTATTTTGCTCTATTCTGCTTTGTTTACATTCGACGGCCCTTCTTGTTGTTGTTGTATCAAACGCACAACCAACTAAACGTAGTTAACTACTCTCGTTGTCGTAAGAGGGGGGTGAGGAAGGTGGAATGCAAAATAACGGCGATCAGGTTGATTGCTTTGGTTCTTATTGAACAAAATCTGTATAAAGCAACAAAATATGTAATAATATTTCACTACAACTCACCTTATATTGAGTTGCAAGAATAATTACGGCTGCTGGTGTATTCTTCTTTTGAACAGGCGGTTCAATGTGTGCTCAGTTTGTTTTTGTGGATTTTTTATTTAAATTTTCTTATGTTTATTGCTTTGTTGTCTTTTCAATCCTTTTGCTTTACTGTTCTCATAAACAATGTTCATTTATGTTTTTTAACACTTTGGTTAACACTTTCTGTCTTTAGGTCTTTTATTTTACCACTTTTCTCAAATTTTACTTTTTTCGCGACTGATCGCTTTGTCGTTGTTTTTCTGTTTTGTTGTTGCTTGTTGACTGGTATACATGTAGGTATGTGTGTATGTCGTGTTGATTGTTAGTAACTTGGATTGGGTGAGAATGAAACAACCTTTTAGTGTTGGAAAGTTCTTAAAATATAACTACCGATTACTTTTAAGTTTATATGAATGTTTTTTGTTGATTTTCGCGAATTTCGTGCGTTTTATGTATTGTTCTATTCCTTTTTACTTTATTTTCGGTTTTATTACATCTTTTGCCGTTTTCAACGGAATTTGTGATACGAAATTTTATGTTTTCTCTTTTGAATTTTAACGGTACTTTTTGTTGTTTTTGTTAAGCCGCGAATAATGATCTATGTACATAATAAAATGCTAATTACCACTGTACATACCTCTTCTCCGCTTTTACTTCCCTTTTTTTAAATTTGTATGGACTTCTTTCCGTGGTGTTGTTGTAACCAGGACGGTTGTTGGTATCGAGAAACCTTTTTGTTTGTGGTTTTTGTGTAGTTACCAATGCATGATGCACTTGATGAGTTTTGGTGATGAATTTGCTGTTGCAAGCAGGGTGCTTGCTTTTGATGCTACCTCTTGTAGTTACCAATATGTAAAGATGATTCTGATTGTCCAATGTTGTTTGCACTTGGTGATGAGATTTCGTCTTGTCCAAGCGTTTGGTATGATGATGCTGTGCCGTGATGGAAGCTTCAACTCCAAAGTTAGCTGACGAAACTGCCCGTTGAGGTTATGTGATTGCAAACCAATCTGATTGATTGAAAATGATTATCTTCCGATTCAAATCTTATCCTAGTCTCTACTAGGGTTGCTCGAAGGACCATATGTTGGCGCTCTGTTCCTTTAACAGAGTCCAAAATTTCGAACCAATAGGTTTTTTTGTAAATTAAAACCCAACAGAAATTCTACATGAATTCAGACTTCTTTTATTGAGAGTATCTTACGAACTAACAAAAAACTTAATACTAATAAAATGACTCAAAGTCAAACAATATGCACTTCATGTGCCAAAAAGAGATAAATATAACGTATGTATTAAACAGTGTAATAAGAAATGAATAGGCTATATTACAGTGAAAATATATGGCTTGAGAGAGTAACCGTATAAAAAATAAAATGCTCAAATGAATTAACCCACAATATGCCATGAGGACAATATACATTGTTGAAGCTCGCTTCAACAACAATTATGTAATATAATTTGCATTCATTCGTGTAGTTTTTTTTCTGAATTTAATTTTGTATTAAAATTTTTTTATTTTTAATTGTAAATAAGATATTTATTTTGAATTATACAATGATTTGAATAGTTACAAGTATATTTTAAAGATATAATAAGATATAAATAAGGTCGTTTGTAATACGTTTATTTGGCCTTTAAGGCTAAGGTATTACTAAGTGTAATATACAAATAAATAAATAATTATTGCAATTTTTAAACTGCCCGATTAACATTACGATCTATACAAATGAATTTTGTTTTTATTACAGTTTTCTTTGTTATAGTTTCGTTTTCAGTACGTACTACTAATAAGGTGAAATGCCCCTTAATTATCTATGAATGACATTTATTTCGAAAAAATTGTTTCTAATTGCTAAAATTTAAACATTTTTTTGTTTTTTTTTTTTAAAAAAAAGCAAATGGTTTATAATTCTGTTGAAAATGTAATAGTTATCATACAAAATCACATAAAATTTTCAAATTAGCGTGATTTTAAGTATTTATTTGTTAAAAAATGTATTTATTACATTTAAAAATGTTTTTATTAGAATATTTAATATTTATTTAATTAAACAGGCTTGATTCTCCATCGGTTGCCCAAATCGAACTTTTACTTTATAAAAATACGATTCAATAAAATCCTGTCTTACGTATGGAAGGAGGTTTTTCATACACATCTATGTCCAGATCAGATCATAGAGTTTCCGAAAATTCACAAATTCTATTCCAATTTGATTTGCGTCAACATATGAAATTTCTTCCCATGTTTACTTTTGCACAAACTGTGACATCTGGGCAACTGATAGTTTGCTGTAAACAAACCACGTTTCCCCCCTAAATTGAAGTGATTTTTTTTACTCATGGTTTAATTTAAATAACCACTAAGGATTGAATGAGTAAATACTCACACATATATACCTAGCCTAACTGAAACGTACATAAAACATTCATTAATGGGACGTCAGTTGTGTGCGTGTAAGTATGAATGGAAGAAAGTACAACACTATGTGTTCCAGCTGCTTACAATTTTAACTTATCACTCCTTTGGGAAATTCATGGCCGCCAACCCTTTACCAATGCTAATGCCCAACAAGGAGATCTACGACCGGCCATTTGTGGGACAAGAAAAGTAAACACTGATTTATTGCACTTGGTCACTTTGCGTAATGTCAGACGTGACTTAGGATCTGTTTAGGATTTTCTAACAAAAATACCCTTTTCCTCTAGAAAATGCAATAGTTTTTCCTTTTTATGCTAAGGGAATACATTAATTACCACATTAGTTGTGTGTATCCTATGAAAAACAAGGGACTAATGAATATTAACAAAAAAAAAGAGAAAAAAACGAAATTAAGATAAATGATTTCATTACACTTGGATACAATTTAAAATGAGACCCACTCCCATAAAAACTTGTTGAAAGATTTATTTCTTAAGTTTTTGTGAAAAGCAAAAAACGGAAATTACCCACCATCGTCGCAATATTTTATTTGGTTTTTTTCAAATATTTGAAACTTTAAACAGGAAATCAAAAGCAGTTTATAACGCACGTGCTTTGACGCATTGTTTTCCAATCACACTTGGGCACAATTGCAAAGCGCCACAGTGTAAATTCGAAATTATGTGAAATATGTGCACAACGTGTGCTCTAGATTTTTATCGAAAATCGCTTACAATGCGTCAACACCCATTAGCAGAAGCGCTAGCTTGCAAACAACAAAAGTCGAGTATTAAAGTCTATTAATGAAATTATAACCAGGCGGACGACAGACCGACCGACCGACCGAACTGAGCCAGTCGTATGGCATCAAGTGATTGAAATTGAATCTGTTCAATTGTAAGTATAACAACCCCCTGATTGAACCCTTTGTGGATAAATTTTAAAATTTCACAGCATTTAATGTGTTGACGACGATAAGAGGAACGCATCGCACATAAGAGAAGTTCAATAGCGCTAGTTATAAGGAGTAAGGGTATGCAATTTGTGATTTGGTTACAGACCGCTAATAAATTGAAAACAGTTCAATTTCAGTTTTCGAAAGAAAAACTCAAAATGTAAAATGACATTACACTCAAAGAAAGTAGACTGGTGAGAGGCCGATTTAGAACATAGTGGTAGCGGCACAAATGCATTTGAGCGATGCTTGCGACCAAAATAACAGTTTTACATTAATGCAAGGAGAAACAAAACGAGTATTCATTATGTTTTGTGTTATTTAAAAAAAAAAACTAAGAACACTCCTTGCTCACTAAAAGCTTTTTCGATGTCAATAAATGCTGTAAATCGTTTGATTGTTTTGAGTATAGTGACATTAACTGCTGTTGTTTTGTACGTGCCGAAGAAGCAAACCGTAGTTTTTACTTTTTACTTTCAACAGAACATTTTGATAAAATAAAAGGACTTTTGTATAAAAAAAGGATTTTTGGCACAATTAATAAATTGTACTATTAAGCGCCCCATACACGAGTACTGCTGCAGTTCATGCCGATGAACCCCTTGTGTTCGTGTGTGATTGAAGGTTTCGATACACACGTATCAATCATCACTTGATTTTGAATTTTGTAATAGAAAGACATCTGAGAATTGCTGTTTAAATGTTTCTATCACTTATATAATGGTGCACCTCTATACTTTCTCCAGCAAATCTCTTTTTTGTTAGTTTTCCAAATTATTTTTAATTTTTATTCAAAACAGTTTGTAATTTTGGTTGTTTACATTTTTATTATAATACAATTTTCAAAAATTTGACATATTAGACGGCAAACAAATAAACAAAGTTCATCTGATTGATAGGTGTTCATTTTGAAAATCAAAACTGTTTTGATTTTCATACTGCATTGTCCGTGTGACAAATACTTTCTCGTACTGAGTCAAATTCACTAATACATACATATTGCCCTTCCTGCGGCAGTACTAGTCTATGGGGCGCTTTAGGTGAATAATAAATTGTACTTAAAAACAAAATTTCTCTTTACATTCCTTGAATGGGGTATTAGATAAATTCTGGCGTTATTTTGAATAAACACGCTTCTAATTTTTTAAGCCCACACAACGGGACCTGCATGACGCTACTGACAACTTAGAACAACATAGAATTGTACTATTTGGCACAAAAAATTTTACTAATTGGTAAGATAAAAGTATTTTTTGATATAGTAAAAATACTTTTTTTTACAATATATTTTACTTTTGATACAATAAATTGTGCTTTTTTGGTACAATAAAACTTTTTGGTACTATTAATGTACTTTTTGGTACAATAAACTGTACTATTTGTTACAATAATAGTACAACAAGGGTACACTTTGGTACAAAATAATACTATTTAGAATCTGGTACAACAAATGCGAATAAAAATATTTTTTGGGGGGTGTGTTTGTAGGGCATTATTTCAAATTCCTGCAAAATGTTTTAATTTGTCGGTTGGCCTTAAGCGATATCTGGCTATATATGTAAACCTTTTTATTCGATCGGAACAATATGAATATCGTTGGAAAGCTTATGGAAAGATCTTTCATTCAACAAGTGGTTAACGCATTTTTACAAGCAAATATGCGTTTTACTTATGACCATCCACTTTATCAATATAACAAAAACTAGTAAGGTAGTCGAAGCCGAAGCTCAGGTACTCTTCACCATTTGTAATAAAACTGGTTATTTGGACTACTACTATATTTTTTTAAACTTTGTGTAACCTTATTACAAGCACCTCAAGTAACCTCATTTCGCAGTATGACAAAAAAAAACTTACTGTTTACTCGTCTATCGGTATTATAAAATTTTACAAATGTCGTACACAATTTTTTTTTGTTAAAACGAGGAATTTTGTCTCACGATTTTTTTTTGTCTGAGTGTAAAGAGAACTTTGCTTCAAAATAAAGATGTTAAGCATCATGCGCCAAAGGTCACGTGTCGCACAGCTGCAGGTTCTGGTCAACCAAGATAAAACCAGTAAAAATTATTTGACATTTAAGGATAAGTCCTTATCAAATGTTTATATCTAATGATCGATACTGTTTTGTGCGGCAGTCTTATATTCATAACTGGCTACATACATATGAAAATTTATGTACGTATGCATGTGTATGTATGTATGTTATCATAATCATATGAACTTTAGCAACTTAATGAAATTAAAGCCCCTGCGAGTTTCTAACGCGTTCTGTAATTGTATTATTGGTTTTACGCAAATCCAGAGTTATTGTCACTTTTATTTCCAAAGAAATACAATAACAATTGTCTAAGTCACACACACGAACACATTTATACCATTTTACATGTAGCAGTTGTATCATAAAGGACAACGCATTATCGGTGTAACCGTGATTTGGGTGATGTGTGTAATTAATTCCACCCCTAATTAAAAAGCAGAGATGAGTGGTGGAAAATAAAGAAGATATTTTCTATGAATGCCGGTGGTTTGTCAACGACTAGCAAGCTGTAAAAAATTCTTATTACGAAACAGATTAAGTGCTCTACTATGGACATAAAACCTAACGACCCTTGTTCACATGTGTCTGAAAGAAAACAAATGCACTGCAAACCAATTACAATATGCAACGTCAAAAAACTATCAGAATTCGCATTATAATTTTGTGATGTAGTTTTTTTATAAGAAAATTGGTAGTAAAAATAGCATTTGTGAAAAGATTGTTTTTTTATAGCATAGCATAACTCATAAGAACCATTTGTTCAGTCCGACTCCGATCATAGTCTGCCTAACGTTTTTATTTAAGTCCATTCAAAAGATTGGGAATTATACTAAACGCACAAAACTAAATTTTTCAAAAATATTTTTTAAAGAACACAAAAAAAAATCAAATGCATCAAAAAGTGTTCAGATTAGCAGTGTTCGTAAAGTCAAATCTGTTATGAATAAAATGTAACCTTTCCTATAAAAATCTGTAGAGAAATATTGATATTAATTGCAATGGAGTAAAAGTTAACAAGGATTTCTTATATTGACAAGACTTTCGAATTTTTGTTTGAGAGCACAGCAAACACGACTCGTCACTGATTTTGTGTATAAAAAATAATCTCAGTGAAATTTAATTACATTTACATTTAATACAAGAAATGTGATTACTTTGAAGAATTATAACTTCGTTTAAAAAAAAAATATTAGTATGCTCCTTAGTATAGTTTATTGATAAGGTTGAAGAGTTTAAAACTATAAAAATTTTAAAATTTAAGTAAAAAATTTTAAAAAAAAATATTTTTATTAAATAGCCAAGTTTTTATTTTCGCTAAATAAGTTTAACAAACATTTAGTATACGTAAGGCTCGTATCTGTACTGTTTTTCGCAGTACAGTACTGTTTTTCGACATCAAAAACTGCGTACTGCTTTTCTCCCTCAAAGTACTGTTTTTCGATACATAATAGAAATATAAACGGCGAACAGCGAATTCATGCAATAATATTGTTTACTTCAAAAATAAGATCGAAGAAACATTAAAAATGCGTCAAGAGAATTATTTTTTATCCCCAGCTGTAGTAGCAGAAAAGCAATAACTTATTGACAACGGATACAATTCGATTGAGATGGCTGCTTAACGCACTGATTATTTCAGTAATTTTGCCTGCTTTGATTTGAATGCTTACAATTTGTACAATGCCAATGAAAATGCGGTATATTTACACACCAAATTTAGATATATTAAAAACGAGCGACAAAATTATGCAATGGAGAGAAGGCAATGTTTCGAATGTGGATCGATGAGTGGAGATATTTATTCATCTCAATAACGCTGATTGAGAATTCAAAGAAATGGCCACGATCGTTGAATATATTTTATGTTTGCCAGGAACTTCAGCATCAGTGGAGCGAATCTTCTCTGCAGTGAACAAAACTTGGATGTCAGACTAAACCCGATTAGATGTGCAAACATTGAATTCTGACGGTCAAATGTAATATGAAGTACAAATGCGTTTATATCTGCAATTATCTCAAAACAAAGCCGGCATTGCTTATTCAAATTGCTTCAAACGACAAATAAACAACAATCACAAAAATTGATTTTGGAAATGACTGTTATTTTTTTTTACATATTGAATAAAATATATATGCTATATAAATATGTACTGCGAAAAGTACTGTTTTTCCAAATAGATGTACTACTTTTTTAAAAAAAATTAGTGAAATGTACTGTTTTTGTCCAAAAAAAATATACGAGCGTTAAGTATACGTTATGTATAACGCTCGTATATTTTTTTTTTGGACAAAAACAGTACATTTCACTGAAATTTTTTAAAAAACCAGTACATCGACTTGGAAAAACAGAACTTTTTGCAGTACATATTTACATAGCATATATATTTTATTCAATATGTAAAAAAAAATAACAATCATTTTCAGAATCAACTTTTGTAGTTGATTTGTATCAACGATCGTGGCCATTTCTTTGAATTCGCAACCAGCGTTATTGAGATGAATAAATATCTCCACCCACCGATCCACATACGAAACATTGCCTTCTCTCCATTGCATAATTTTGTCGCTCGTTTTTGATATATCTAAATTTGGTGTGCAAATATACCGCATTTTCATTTGCATTGTACAAATTGTATTCGCTTAACTTTTTCATAACGGCTTCGACTTCATTCTATTACACAGTGGTTCCTTTTTGGTTTTTTTTTTTGGAATTAATTCTGTAACTTGAACGGATAATGGTATGTTGATGAAATTTAAAATAGTTAAAGCTGAGGTGTTTTTGGAAATATTCGGCTCCCTAGGGGGTGTGGGGGCCACTGCATTTATGAACCGATTTAAAAGATTTTTGTTTTTCGTGAAAATTATTTTATTTAAAAAAAAAATGTAATTCATTACAAACAATAATTTCTTAATACATAATACAAGTATATAATATAAAAAAGTTAAATTTTTACACATAAGGTATGTACTATATATAAATTTAATTAGTTTTCCAAAAAGACAAACCAAAATGAATTAAATAAAATTATTTTACAATATTATGTTCGCCTCAACGCTTCTAGGGCTTTATTGAGGCAAGTCGACAACAATTATAACAAATTACGCAAATAACGTAATTTTTACTATAGATACAGTTATTCGGCCTTATTCCCGTAGTCGTCGTCGACGCAAAACGACGTCGTCTTGTGACGACTTTACTATTGACACAAATTTGGTATTCTGTAAGGAAATGTGACGACGACGTTGAATCGAAACGACTCTGAATCTGTCGTCACAGTTGTTAGTAACGACTTGAAACAATTTGAAGGAATAATTTTAGTTTTTGTAAATTTAAAAAAAGGTTTTGTTTAATGACGTCAAGATTAACAATGTCGAGTAACAAATAGGGGCTTGGAAACAAAATCCCTCATAGGTACAAGGATTTTTCTAATTTTAAGGGGTAATGTGAGAAAATTGGTGAAAAACAATTTAATTCCTTTGGAGCGCCTTTAAGAATCCTTTGCGGTTGTAGTTACGAATTTGATCTTCTTTATCTGAAGCAAAAATTTTGATATGGGTTCCATCGACATATCCAATAACTCCAGTAAATCCTATTTTGTTAAAAATGTAGTTTATGCTTCCGATTTGTCATCTTCAGTTACTTCCTATTGTATCCAAGGTGGACAAATCACCTCTCTAATGCATTCAGGGTTTCGACAGGAATCTTGCAACTACTGGCTGCACTTACACTTAGGTTGTAAGGCCCCTGTCCAAAGGACCTCAATGTTGCAGACAACTTAATTATGACTGAAATATATTTCCTGAGTTCACTTTTCATGATAGGAACTATTTCTATAGGAACTATTACGTAATTAAATGCTGCTATATTAAGGCTTAAGTAGTTCTCGAATCTAAAAAAAAGTTGGAAGGCCGGCCAACAGATAACCTTAAATTACGATTTTAACACCGATGAAAACATACTCGTTATTTGGCAAGTTTAAAATCATCGGATCATAGTCGAAGTATTTTCCTTTCCAGTATAAGATATTTCTTGCTTTCCTCATTGCTTGAATTTGATTTGGACACAAAAATATTTTTTCATGAAACACAATAAAAATCAAAATAAATCAGCTGATGCGCAGACGTCATTGTTGTCATTTCTTTCATGTTATCGATTACCAGTCGACGTCGTCTCATTGTAGTTACAGAATACCGAAATAGCATTGATGTGATGACGATGTTGAATCGAAGTGACATTGACATAAAAACGACGACGATGTCGACGACGACTACGGGAATAGGGGTGATTATATGAGAAGGGTGATTATATGATAGTTTCGGAATCTATTATAGCTTGAGGCAAGTTGTTATACACAACACAACCTGCGTATTCTACTCGCTGTTTGGTGGTTTGAAGACGGCATCTGGTAATACTCAGGTTCCTACTTACTTACTTTTAGATCTTACTTAGAAAAAAACTTAATTTCCCTTTACACCCCATGAATGAGGTATGGGATAGCTTCTCGCGTTGTTGTGAATTAACACGCTTTCTATTTTTTAGATTCACAACTAACAGCACCTACTTGTTTATCGACGAATGCGAACGTCACTGTTTAAGAAGCTCGACACTTATACGGCGAAGTTAAAGTCCGTCTGGCCGGCTGGGTAGGTGTTTAAGACGATAACTGAAGTAATCTTAATCAATCTAAATATAAATTTACCAGTGGCATAACAATCAAAAGTCGCGGGGTTGGTTGGAAAATGGGCGAAGTAGCCACGTCCCCTCAAGTACCTCCCATACAAAATTACCTATTTCAATAAAACAACTTTTCTGTCACTATCTTCATATTGAAGGGTTCTACAAAGCTAAAATTTGGCTAGTATTACTATTTTATAGTGTTTAGTATATACTGCAATAATGGGACCGCTTGCCTCAATTCTACTGGTACCTCCCATACAAATTATCATAACCTTATATACATTATTGTAGCTAAATACCACATTTTTCTCCGATGTTAACAAAACATATTAGTTTTTTTACACTATTATAATGCGGTAACAAAACTAAGCATATCGGTTCACATTTAGATATAGCCCCCATATATATGTGTGTTTCACGATATATACTTTTTTTACACAGGTAGTGAAGTTTGATTATAATTATAAAGAATAAATAAACTCTTGACATACAAGTATTGCATATCGTTTGAAAGGGAATAACATAAAGTTTAATAATTTAATTAAAAGCACAATTTATTTTGGGCATGATGAGTCAAAACGTATTTTTTGGCGAAATAATATCTTATATGAAAAATGGCGTAAAATTCAAACCGACTGGAATATCTTAACGAAACTTTGGAATAATGTACATAAAAAAACGAATAACAATACGTTGCCCTATCTTACAACAAAATACCCAAATTCCCAAAACGGGGAAAATATGTTCCAAAAATGGCCACACTGCCTTTGTTTATGGCAGGGATGTTGAAATACGTTACGGTTAACTAGTCCACATATGTGGTAAAAAAAATATATAATGAGCTTTCTCGTTGGCGCTTTGCGATTTGAGAATTCTTAAAAACCATAGGTATTTTTGACATCCCTCGCCGGGAAACCATTTTACTGAACTGATTCAAATTTAGCATTAAAGGCATTTGCATGAAAATTTCTATGAGAACTAATAAAGAAATTGGCACCTCCCGGAAGAATTTTTTTGTTTACAAACGAAAGAATATACATAGTCGCCTTTTTGCAAAAAAAAGGCAGTAAAAATAGGACTTTTTTTGAAACTTTTACTTGCGATGCTTAAAACTTTTGATTGGAACAAAATATTTGAATTACCCTTAAAAATACTAAATCAACCTCTTCCAAAAATTACACAATTTTTTTTATTTTCTCAAATATATCTTGACATAAATGAGATAAGTCCCATACGGTTTTTCGGAGCACTATCTAAATGCAAAAAATCTTTTAAATCGGTTCACAAATGCACATTCCTCAAGCATTTGAAATTTTGAAACACACGAGGTGACCAACTTTAGAGGGCAAATCATTTTGAAAACACCTCAGCTTTAACTATTTTAAATTTCATCAAGATACCATTATCCACTCAAAAGTTACAGAATTAATTCCAAAAAAAAACAAAAAGGAACCACTGTGCATAGTATAAAAGCATTCAAATCAAAGCAGGCAAAATTACCGAAAAAATCTGTGCGTAAAGCAGCCATCTCAACCGAATCAATAATGTTTTTGCTTTTCTGCTACTACAGCTGGGGATAAAAAATCATCCTCTTGACGCATTTTTAGTGTTTTTTTTTTTGAGTTTATTTTTGAAGTAAACAATATTATTGTATGAATTCGCTGTTAGCCGTTTATATTTCTATTATGTATCGAAAAACAGTACTTTGAGGGAGAAAAGCAGTACGCAGTTTTTGATGTCGAAAAACAGTACGTACTGCGAAAAAAAAACAGTATAGATAAGAGCCTTAGTTATGTACTATCTAACCTTGGAAAAGCATTGCACAGCAAATATTTACATTTAATGATACGGACTTTGTAAAAAAAATTAAACACATCTAGATCTACACATCCAGTTCAATCGGAAAATCATTTTAAAAATGATAAATGAATTTGTTGTGATTTTTATATTTAAACTGAAATGTATACTAAAAACAACTCTAATAATTCGAATTATTTACAAAAAAAAAAATAAATATATATTTTAAAATTTTAAATTTTGATTAGAAATATTAAAATAAAAATTATGAAATATTTAAAAATTTATTCATTTTAATGTTCTTTTAATCGCTATTACCTTATTAATAAATTACAGAAAGAAGCATATCTCTTACGATCAGGGAATAATAATAACTCTTTCGGATTTAGGCTGAAGTGAAGAATATGGGGCGGGAGGCCAAATAAAACAAAAATATGCCATCCTCTTCGTTTTGGTCCCCAAACATCGAAATGGTAGGTAAAAGTTGGCGCTAAGGCCCGTGTGGCCCGAGGGGGTTAAAAAGGGGCCCTTTGGGTTGTATGATGACCCCCCATGTGCGGGTACTCAAATGAAAGATATTTTTGAGGTGAATCCAAAGGTGTACATTTTAAGAACATGAAGGGTTATACATGCAGAGTAATAACATTCTGAAATAATTGATATTTCGCAATTTAAAACTGATATGATAAATAATGGGAGTTTTTTTATTTATTTATATTTAAATAAATTTCAATGCGATTATAGTTGCTATAATTACTATAACGAATTTTATCAAACATTAAAATATTAGCCGATTTTACTGTGATTATTTACAATGTAAATGCTCTCTCAAACAAACAAAGAGCTAAACTGAACGCTTTTTAAGTTATCAATTTATTTTCAATATAAAAAAATTTCAAATTTTAGATAAAAAATAAAATTTTTCGGTAAATATCTTTAAATAACTCTTAAAAAATAGAACGTCTGTCTGTCTTTGAAGTAATTAAATTTAGAATTTTTACGCACATTCACTGTTAAAATCGTATAAATGGTTGTTGAGTCATACTTAAATCTATGAAATAAAATGTAATTTTACTAAAAAATTAAAACAAAAAACCGTAACTATAGAACAAATAACCGACTATTTTTGTTATCGGATGACCTTTATGTATGAAAAAAATATATTGAAAATAATAATATACATTTTGTTTTAATTTAGTTACAGTGCGCTATAAGAGCTGATTTAACGAATTATTCGAAATGTCGAACAATTGTACGTTAAATCGGGAATCAATTTTTTCTTTTTCACTAAATTCGCCAAAATATTAACCAGCTTCTTTTATTATATATTCCAAACTTAATTTCTCCAGGTGTACTCATACAAACATTCTGCCTTTTTGTATCAACCCTAAAGTAACTCCGAATGCACACAAGCCACGAATACCGAGTACTTTCCGGCATTGCATCCGGTAATTGTTATAGTGTTGCGAAAATAACGCATTTTCACTGCTGCCATTTGCTGTTTATATGCGAAATACAACGAAAAGCAACAAAACAAAGTTGTCAAAAACATATGTTTTCAAACAATTGCTGACACATCGTCCCTATTTTAAGGCTGCCGTCATTTTTGTGTGTGAAAATTCTTTCGGAAACGAGAAAAACGTCTCATTAATTGTAGGAAATTACATCAATCCGAGTTTATGCAAAGCCAGAGAGACGAGCATTTGATAGAAACACGATAGGCATCTAACGAATAAGACTGCAAGAAAAAGTGAGTGTGCACAAATACACGAGCGACAGGAAAGCCCAGAACTTGAAGAAATCATGAAATTGACTATCAAAACTCTCGACCAGAAGACATTTTATGTGGATTTCGATGACTCGAAGACCGTATGGGACTTAAAGGTCCGCCTGCACAAGGCACCCGAGGTTGGTGTGCATCCCGAAATGCAGCAGTTGATATACGCTGGCCGTGTGCTCGACAATGAGAACGTATTAAAGACGTATAGTATTGATGAACGCAAGTTCTTGGTGGTCATGGCAAAGAAGGTGGCAGGACCGGCACCGACCCCAGCAGCAAAAGCAGCCGAGCCGGATGCGGCTAAAAGCGCAAACACGAGTGAACAGAGCTCGGCTCCCGCAGCAGCGGCAGCCTCTGCATCACAACCAAAGACTGAAGAAAAATCTACTAAAGAGAAGGATACCTCTGCACCAGCACAAGCAGAGACGCCCGCCGTAGGCGCTACCACAACAACTACAACCACTTCGACAGCAGCTAGTGAAAGCACTCCACCACCAACACAGCAGCAGAGTGCCTCCAGTTTTCTTGATATTTTGGACATTTCACCTACTGCTGCAGCCAACGAATCGATGGTTCGCGAAATAATGAGTATGGGCTACCCCGAGAGCGATGTGCGTCGTGCCCTCCTGGCCAGCTTCAACAATCCTGATAGGGCCATTGAGTATTTAATCGAAGGCATCCCCGATATTCCAGAAATGATGAGTTCAACTCCTCCGGCAATTCCAACCGCCAATCCCCCAGCCGCCGGAGGTGCCGCCCCCGGTGGTGGTGCAAATCCTTTGAACTTCTTACGTGAGGATCCACGTTTTAGCCAGATGCGCCGGGTTATACGCCAACGCCCAGACTTACTCAGTAGCGTTTTGGCCCGCATCGGCGAGACCAATCCAGCTCTACTGGCCGTCATCCGTGAACACCAAGACGAATTCGTGGCTATGATCAACGAAGAGGCAGGAGCCGGAGAAACAACTGAAGGCAGCGGTGGCGGTGGATCGGAGCCAAGGGAAGACGTTGTGGAAATTGTCCTCACAGAAGACGAACGACAAGCTGTGGACCGTTTGGTAAACTTAGGTTTTCCACGCGAGCTTGTGTTGCAGGCTTATATGGCATGCGAAAAAAATGAGGAGCAAACAGCCGACTTCTTGTGTCGGCATATGGAAGATTAGAGGAAAGGCGAACAAGCATCGGTCAAAATGGAGCAAAACACAGAAAGATATAATTATAAATAAAGCGAACTAATTGCATTAATTTATAGAAATCCATATTCTTACATTTGTTGTAAACTAGAATATAGATCAATAATGTTTGAAAACAATGATAAAATAATTCATAAAAATTCTTGAGATTAAAATCAATATAAACGAACGGCTTTTATTTAAATTTGGGAGACGACTGCGGGGAGGTTTGTTATGGGTAATCACTATTATTTTCATCGGATAGAAATATCCGTTGGAGTATATGCTTGTTTCGCAACAATTAAATATTCAGAAATGCAAATAGATAGTTTTATTAAAAAGAAAGAATTCCATGAACAGTACCATTTTTCAATTGTACATTAAAATGATGCAACTTGTCTACAAGCTGAAGTAGTTTTATGAAGCACCTCAAACAATTCGGTCCATAGTAAACGAGTATGTATATTTGTTAAAATCAATACAAATTCTCAAAAAATGTACACAAGCTATGCAAGATAAACCATTTATAAATCGGCCTTAAGAAAAAAGTTATTGTTTAAACTATAAATTTGTAGTTTAGTTTAACTGTAAATTTGTGAAGTATACCCTTATTTTTCGGAAAGTACTTTATTTGTATTAACTCGTAGTATTGCACTTACCTTATTCATACCCTGCATATCTTCATAGCCCATATTGTAATGATGACTGGGAGCCATTGGATATGGGGTGTGATGTTGCTGGTGATGGTGGTGATGATGTTGTTGCTGATGCTGCTGTTGCTGTTGATATTCGTTCACATAATCGTTGTATAGTTGGGGCGGTAATTGGGGCAATTGCGGCGTAGGAGGCGGAGGTGGTTGGGCATCGTACATGGGAAGCTTCTTGGCTTTCGGTTTACGGCCTCTACGCTTGCCCGGCTTTTTGGGAGCGTTGAGTAGCATTGATGCGTTTACAAAAGTGTTTACAAATAAATCGGGCATTGTTCAATTACGGAAACAAATGTTAAGTCAATTGTTGTGGCAACAGCAGCACAGATCTGTAAATAGAAAACAAACGAAAACACCCAACGGAATGGAAATAAATTTCATTAGATCACGTAAAAAGTCTTTAAGTTAGAATCTATAATTCACAGAAAACGATGATTTGGTTAATAAATTATAATAACGAATTTTTTAAAAGCTGATTTTTAGAGCCGAACTTAGGTGGAAAGAAGAGAAGGATTTTTTCTACTTTTTTCAATATAAACTTTTAAATACATATCGGAAAAACATAGAAATTGCATAAACATTCACAGTTTTAAAGGAGTTCTAAAAATTAAAATCCATTCAATATATTATCTAATACTCTGAGTTAACATGTTTAATATATACTACAGCAAATAATAATTTTGTTTGGAAAATTGTTGTCTATATGCAAATAAAACAGCCCAGCCCAATTTTTTCCAAACGCAAAAAACAATTTTTATATGTAGTTACTCATTACTCCCTTCCATGGATTATTGTCCAGCAACTTTTGAACTTAAACTATTCAAATGAAATCGAGTTCATAACTCAAAGCAATAGTACACATTTTCGGATATATTATATGATTGGACATAACCTTACCCCTAGAAATGAAACAACTTTCAGTGAGATTGGTTTCCAATGTTTTTTTTTATCTTTTTTTATAATGTATTTTGGTTAGGAGTTTAAAAAGCCTTCCCTAGCTTTATAAATCATTACTATCTGCAGTTTTTTTCCTCTTACAATGCATTGCGCCATAGCTGATAAATACAATAATGTTTTAATTTAAGTGAATGAAGATGTCGTTTTTTTTTAATTTCGTAGTCTTTTCTTTATTTCATCGGCCAACTTTGCCAAAGGTATGTCCTCTTCCTTACGTGTGGTAACTTCGCGTAGCTTGACAATGCCTTTCTCCAATTCAGAGTCCCCGAACACAATGGCCAAGGGTATTTGTTGTTCTTCGCAGTGTTGAAGTTGTGCCAATAGCTTGGGGTTAAGTTTGTAAGAGTGTTCAGCCTGCAAAGATATTAAATGAGCTTAATATCGCATTTTTTGTGCAATATGTTTGTCCAATGCTCACCTTAATGCCTTGATTCCATAGATCATTTAAAATGCCCAGACGCTTCTCGTGTAAGCCTTTGTGAGCAGAGGCCACGTAAACTTCTACTTCATTGGTGCGTTGTTTCACACCAGAAGCTGCAGCCTTTGCCTCCAAGACAGCAAATATACGTTCCACGCCAATGGAAACTCCCACACAGGGTACTTGTTTTCCTTTAGCATCGAACATACCCACTAAGTTGTCGTAACGACCACCGCCAGCAACGGAGCCCACAGTACCTTGTTCTTCGGTGGCACCATTGGCTAAAGTTTTAGGTTCTGCCTTGAGGACACATTCGTAGATAACACCGGTGTAATAATCTAAACCACGAGCCAAACTCAAGTCAAAACTAATCTTATCGGCCAGACCCATGGCACCGCAATACTTCAGTAGCAACTTCATGCCCTCAAGACCTTTAACTGCCGCAACCACTGCCTTTAACTTGGGATCTTCTAAAAGCTTATCAACTAAATCGGCACCGCCGCTTAATTGCACATATTCGCCGATTTGATCGGCGGCGGCAGCATCTAAACCCTTTTCCTCAATCATTTCACGACGCACCTCAGCCCATGGAGACTGAAATTGAAAATAGTTAGTCTGCGACTCTAAAGTACACACATCTTTATTCTATATACTTTGTCCAATTTATCAACAGCCGAACAGATAGAACGGAATTTATCAGCTGGCACGCCACAGGCTTCAAACATGCCATCCAAAAGTTGACGGTGGTTTAATTTGACAACATAATCTCCTATATCGAGAGTGTCCAAAATTTCCGACACAATTTTTACACATTCTGCATCGGGAAGCATGGGATCATAGGAGCCAGCAATATCAAAATCCTGCAAGAGACCAAACGTAATCCATTACCACATTAAAAAACATTTTTTAAAAGAATTTTTTGATAAAAAAAATAAATAAGTCAAGATAAATACTTACGCATTGGTAAAATTCACGGTACCGCCCGCGTGTCATTGCAGGATTGTCCCTGCGATACACCTTGGCAATATGATAACGTTTAATGCTGGCTATCTTGCTCATGGCCAAATACCGGGCCAATGGAACAGTTAAGTCGTAGCGTAATGAAAGAATTTCACCACCTTGATCTTTGAGATCATAAATCAATTTAGAATCTTCGCCGTATTTGCCAGTAAGAACTTCCTAAAGTAAGTGCAGAAAGATGTATGAAATCACTACAAATTTATAGGAAATATTCACACCAATCAATACCTTCAATTCAAACACGGGCGTATCAATGGCCTCGCCACCATGTTTCTTGAATACGGCTACGATTTTATCTAACACGTTCTGACGCAGCATCATTTGCTGCGGAGCATAATCTCTTGTGCCCTTGGGGGTCTTTAGGGTGAACTTTTGATTCTGTGCTGGTTCATCGCCCAATTTGGCCTTCAGGGCCAGGAGACGCGCTACCTCTTCATCGATCTGCAATAGAATAAAAAAGGAAACAAGAACATCACCATCGATTGTCCTTTATTAGAAATATGTTGCAATATTGAATATTAATGCTAACCTTGTCCAATTCCAGTTGCCGATGTTTTATGGTACCACTACCACTACCAACTCCATCATCAGAATCATTATTATTATTGTTGATTTGCAACACCTTTGATGGGCACTTTACTGTCGCCACACAGCGACAATAACAATACGAGTACAAAGTCGTTTGTCGGCTCAAAACTTTTTTAGCAAAACGCGCTCTCAGTGCAACTGAATTTAACATGATTTATTTGACTTAATAATTGATTGACAATTATTGCATTTTATTATAAGAGATTTGTGCGTAGAAAGCTTTCGTGTTGAGTTTAGTTAATTAGTTTGGTTTGTCTTAGACCTAGACGACACAACAACAATAATGAAACTGAATTAGAAGTGGCTGTACGATCAGATTATATGGATTTTTTTGGAAATTCTTTTCTTATTTTGAATTAGTTTCTTTTTTACTGGGTAAAACTATTATGAACAACACAACACTATTGTTATGAAAAGATGGATGCACAAATACGAATATAATGATGCATTTTAAATACATTTTACGCAAAATTCAAAAATGTGATTTAATTAGTATGTGTAGTAAATATTGTAAAAAAGCTAAAATAAAAGCTGTATGCTTGTTGTTAATAAGGTTTACATAATGATCAGACTATATACAAACTTAAATACAAAACCAAAACATTATAAAACATGGTACAATTTACAGGATGGCCGACGTGACGGAACGTATAGTATGTAGATATATTGAGATGTATAATACGAGTGTATATTAATCATTTACAAAAGTTGTTGGTAAATTTTTTGAAAAAAAAAAATCAGCATGGTGCGATTTGTTTCGATAAAACTTTTCCATATTATTCAATTAAGTAATTTCTTTAACAAAATTATATCAGTTTAGCAACTAAGGCCTTGATTACGCAATCGCAGTTTATTATAAGAAACGATCCCTTTGGGCCATATTTTATTTAAAAGTTTTTACAACGTTTTTATTGATTATTAATGTAATTATTATTTGCTATATGAATAATTACTAATATGTTTATTATTATTATTTAAGCGTTTAATGCAAATGACACCTTAAAGGATAGCCCCTACTCTAAAGAACACATATCAACTTTTGTAACTAGAGGACATACGAATTATATAGTCAAGACAACTAAATGTAGTAGTTCAGCTTAATTCAATTTATCGATTCAGTCGATGCCTTCCAATATGTTAAAAAACAGCATTTTATTATATAATGCTGGTAAAAAAATCAAAAAATCGCATTAGCAAATCCAAAGATCTATAATTGAAAAAATTGACAACCTTTATATCTTTCTGTGCCAGAAACCACGGATATTCTTTAAACATCTCTAATTGGGTTACTACTCTTTTATTTATTTATTCATTCTAATAATACAGGAAGCCTATAAGGCCAATAATATGTATTACAAATAAACTACAACAATTTATTTTAAGAATTGTAACGTTTAACGGCCTTATTCATAAAAATTATAAGAGGTTTATAAACCATTTTTAAGCAATTTTCGAGAAAACAATATTCATAAACGATTCACATCTTCAATAAGTTAAAGTAGGGTTGTCTCTACTTTAAGCGTGCTATAACTTGACGTTTGTACAATTTATTGTATATTTATGAATTTGAAATCTTTATTTTGAGTTTTTCGGCATTTTTCCTATTGGAAAGAGTTGTTGCATGTATTCATTGTGTAGGAAATTTTTTTCTTAATCAATACGCATATCTAAATGGACACTTTTCATTCATGAATTCCATTTTGAAAAATATTTCTCCAAAATTCTTCAAAAATAATTTGTAAATATTGAAATAATATTCGTGATGTATAAACAATCAAAACAAGGAAACAAAGTAATCGGTATCCGGATATTATTTCAACATGAGGAAAAGAAAATACAATTTTTTAATATAATTTTTAGTTTAACGTTTTTCTTGTCATCACGAGAATCGTAGTCAATGAAAAATTGAGCTACAATAATGATCACAGTTATTATAAGTGGAAATACATGTTTGGTATCCGATTATAGAGCTTTTGAATCGGATTATAAAGCTTTTTGTATACATCATTAATAAACAATAACAGTCGGCGTTGCCACCGGAACACATTAGGCTAAAGGGCTGATAACAAACGTTTATGAATACAATTTCTTATTAAAGGTTTTTTAGAGCAAAAGAATACTTTAGCTAGAGAACGCTTCATACCTACTTTAGAAATTTTTTATGAATAAGGCCGTAAGCCTATAACTATAACATGAGTATAAAAAACGTAAATCTAATACTTTGATTAAATAATAATATGTATGAAAAACGGCTCCCCAGCCAATGAAAAAGAAAAAATTAATTTGAAAGTAAATAAAAAAAATGTGAAGGCCTAGTTAGCAATGACAAAATAAAAATATATATATCAAGATTCATTAGTTGAAATGTAGGAAAGACATTTTTGGCGAAAAATATTATTCGAATAAGTAAAATTCCTTAAGTGCATTGGTAGTTGGTTCCAAGATCTAGTAAGCCGGACCCTAAAGGAGCGTTCGAGTATTGAGGAGGAAATAAGGGGCAAAATTAATTGTGGATTTCTGGTCGATCTATTAAATACAAATTTACTAAGTAGAGTTCGTGGAAAACCAGTCTTCACTAACTTATAAAAGAACTGAAGTAGACGCAGATTAACATAGGATCGAAAATTAAGCCCCAAAAACTGTTTAGCATAGTTAGATATATGATCATATCGACGTAGGCCATACACATATCTAACTATCTTATTAAATAACTTTTCAAGCTTATGGAAATTTTGAATAGACGTGCCCGAAACTACTTCAATACAATATAGAATTGTGGGCATTAATAGAGTGAACGCTAACTGTTTCTTGATATGAGTGGGCAAAAACATATTAACACTGTATAATCTTCTCAATGTAAGTATTAGTTTTGGATATAAAGAGTCAATGTGATGTGTAAAATCAAGTTTATTGTCCAAAATTATACCAAGACATTTCATGCGATCTACAAAAACTACTCTCTCACCATCCAACCATATTCTCAAATTGTTAGGGGATAAGCCGGAGCCACCAAAATACAAAGCTTTTGTCTTGGAGCTGTTGACAACAAGACCATTACAATTCAACCAATCTTTTATTTATTTATTTATTTATTCATTTATTAATCAACTAACGCCCTTGAGGACAACATGTTGATAGAGTTATTAAACAAAAGACTTGTATAATTAAGTTATAAAACTATTAATTAATTATGTAACAAAAAGAAAAAGAAAAAACTTAAAACTAAAACTAACTCTAAAACTTTTAACGAATTAAGATTTAAATTAATATTTGCTTCCAACAAATCATTTTAACTACTTCGGAAAAATATATGAATGCCATCTGCATACAGAAAAGGTGTACGTAGATTAAGATCAATGCAGTTGATTATATCATTAATATATATTATGAATAACAAGGGTCCCAAAACGGAACCTTGTGGTACTCCGCTATTAATTGTTCGTGTATCATAAGAGATACCATTAAATGAGACGAAATGTGAGCGATCGGAAAGATACGATGATATCAATTTGCACGCCGTACTGGAAAAAAGAGTACACTTTTTAATTTATGAAGAAGTTTATTATGGTTTACTCTGTCAAAAGCCTTTGACATATCCAATACCAAAAGTGCAGAACAGTCATTATCATTAACTGATCACGAATTGAATCAGTTAAAAGCAACAAGTGGCTACTAGTGCTGTGCCCAGGGCGAAAGCCATGCTTATAAACATTTAACAATTGTTTGTCGTTAACAAACTGTAATATTTGGTCTTTGATGAGATGTTCAGCCGTGGCATAGTGGTTAGAACACGCGACTACCATGCGGGAGATCGCAGGTTCAAACCTGGCTCCAGTCATCTTAAAAGAAAAAAATAAATAAAATTTTCTTTCATTGTCGGCTCCCCTCGACAGCAACTTCGCAGTTTTAAGCGTCGATTCAATCGTCGTGTCTAGTAAGAGCTTCTCAAAACAGTGACGTTCGCATTCGTCGATAAATAAGTAGGTGCCGTTAGTTGTGAATCTAAAAATAGAAAGCGTGTTAATTCACAACAACGCGAGAAGCTATCCCATACCTCAGTCATGGGGTGCAAAGGGAAATTAAGTTTTTTTTTTTTAAGTTGAGATGTTCAGCTATTTTTGAAATAGCAGGCAAAATGCTTATAGGTCTTAAGTTCTCAATATCATAACAACCCCGATTTTTTGGGATGGGAACTACTCGCGCTCTTTTGGAAATACCTTTTGTATTCAATGCTTTAATGTAATTTCCATTAAATTTTAATGTGATGCGTCCGTTGATGCATGTTGTTAACCAACAAACACTTGCTGCAATCCCCCATGCTGTATAAGGAACAATTACCCGTCAATAGCAACTATTTCTATAACTTTCACTCTAAACAACTGGAAGAAAAATGAGTAACTAATTTAAAAAAAAATCAAAAAATTCGATTAAAGATCGCAAAAATTCATATCTGCCTTGAAAAAACGCATAAAAAAGACCAACATGAGTTGTATACAGTGAACCTGTGTATAATATAGCGAACACTTTGGATCAGAAATTGTTGATCAATTTATATAGAAGCTACACAAAGGACCATGGCAAAGAATATCAATTTTACGCATTTAAAATTATTTTAAATGTAATAAAAAAAAGTGTTAATTCGGCTGCAGAAAGGTACACCTCTTGCTCAATGCTTTATATGATATTAAAAGAGAATAATTTTACAATATTTATAAATTTCATTTGGAAGGTGATTGGAAACAACGTGTCACAAATGATAGAAGATAATCTATAATTCTTTCGGAAAAGGAACATAAATTTGTAGTAATTGCTAATTGGCTATTCATCCAGTTATATATTAATATATTTATATGTTATAGTTATGTTAACTTAATTAAATTGATCATACTTTACACTTCCTATACTCCTATGTATTCATTAGTAATATATAAAAAATAATAAAAATATGGATTAAACAATGAAACAAGGTATTTGTTGATTAAGAACTGAATGTTGTTTTTAAGGTTATTCGCGGCATTGGACACAAATATGCACTGCGCGACATTTCGCTACACCGTTATGTCAAAAATTAAGGCACTTCCACTACATATATGGAAATAACTTGAAAATTGTTCACCATAAACAGTTAAAAAAAAATCAAAACTCGCCAACTAAATTATCTTCAAATAGTGTAGATTAGTTTTAAAATTGCCCAGTAGTTTCAGAAATATAGTTAAAGTTCTTAAGAAAAAAATACTATAAAAAAATTCTTTGATTTGTTTACAATTTACAAATAAATGTAATTAATAAAAATCACGATTTCCATATAATAATTTTTTATTATGTGTGTGTTTGCAACTTATAAATGAGCTGATGGATAAAAATGAAGTTTTGTTTAAAAGAAGCGACCTCAAATTAGTAAAAAATTCCCTTGTATTATTAATAGAATTAATCCGTTTTCCGTAATGATCGGGACCGGAAGCATTTTGGATAATCGATTTTCCCGTATAATAATTGAGTTACAATTCTGAGTAGATTTTTTTAATATATTTTTTTAATGTATATGCTTCTTACACATCGTATGCATACGAGGGAACTCCCCATTTCGGTATAATAGAGGTAATCATGGTTAAACGATGCAAAAAAACGAAAATTGAATAAAAAAACACAAAATCTTGTCTTGTTCTATCCCGGATGATTGAGTTTGGCGGTTAATTGAATTACAGATAATAATGGCCCAACTGTAATATATAGTACTTTATAAATGTTTGGAAGTATACGCTTTTGAGAATTATTATGTAGCATAAAACGGTCTTAAAATAATCTTAAAGTAAACTAGTAAACCAGATTGAATTTCGATAAATATGTCATTACTAAGATATAATAAAGAGACCAGTGACTCATTTTTCATTGTGAATAAGGACATTTTTGACAGTGCTCAATTATTGCTAATAAGTTATAAGTTTTACGATGTTTATCTTCCTTATTGGCCAACTAGACAAACAAATGGCTATACATCAATCAACTTAAAACGTCATAAAACATATCTGGATCAAAGACGATATGTATGTGCCTATAAAAACATAAGACTTATTTTTATTTAGAGGTGTAATTAATAGTAGACGTTTTTAAATGAATCGTTTCATTGATGAACTCTGACCCAAAAAAAAACCAATGCAATACCCTGTTCTTTTCGTCACCGATAAACGATTCATACATCTGAAAACTTAAAATGTTTACTCTACCGAATCAATTGTGTTACGGCTTAAATACAAAAGCTCACAGAACAATACATAAGCTTCCTCTTGCCAATCAACGTTAGTGTGAAAAATTGCGATTCGTTACCATATAGCCGACTCCTAGATCATTGATCAAATAAAGAGACGCAACAAGTCTCCTTGAAGTATTTACTTTAATTATTTCAAGTCATGTTGGCAACTTTAGTAATATGTATATAAACGCAAAAACATTATGGCAAATCAGGTTAGTGATCTAAAATGGCTTTCATTGCACTATTTACTGCATTAAGAGTTAAATACCACATTAATAATCAAGGATAGTTGGTTATAACATGGCCCTCGTCGAATAACATTTCACATAATTAAATGTAGATTTAACTCATAAAAGTACATAACAAAATAAAAAATGCACTTAAATAACATAACATCTTGCATAAAACAACAAATCTCAAAGATAATAGATATTATCATAATCAGTGATAATAAATTCAAGGCCGTCTAAAATCCACAGACTGGATGTGTAAGCAAAGGCATCCACCACCACCAACACCATGTGCGCAAACAAGACACAACAGCGACCGCCACAACAACAACAGTAGGAACATTCAAATGACAAGTGACTGTCAGTAGCAACAAGAAAAACAACAGAAAAGAAAAGAAGCTCAAGATGCTCCAATGGTTGTTTGCGGTGGTGGCAGCAGCAGCGTTTTAATGTTTGTTTTCATTATAACAACAACATACGTGGTTTACATGATGTAAACAGGTAAATGAAAGGAAAGAAAGCATCTATACAACAGCTGATTGTGTACGCGACATATTGTACGCGGTGCACCCTATCCAATTGTAAATGTACAACTGTAGCGAGCGACCTAAGTATTGACGGGTTAAAAACAAAAAATCTTTGGCAAATGCCAACTAATCACCTTTTGACGGATTTTTTCAATGAACAATGAAAACTGGTTTTATCTTTACGTACAAGGGGTGATTGCAAGCTGGCAAATTATTCGAATGCTGCAACAATAGAATTACCAACAAAACAAAAAACGTCTGTACAAAATTAAGCCATTTTATACAATGTGAAAGTTGGCAAAATTTAAGTTTTGCTCCAATTACGATAGATAGAATGAATGAATGTTTGAATATTAGCTAAATGTGTAAAATGTTGTGCTGCATAAAGAAAAGTGGTGACTCAAAGACAATACAATATCGTGTGAAACTAAGCAATATAATACAAAATATACAAAAAATACATAATGATGATGATCGACTGACAGTTCCGTCTGATTGGGTTCGTTAAGGCAATGCAGATGATATCTAATAAGATGTGTATTTGGTTAAGTTGCAAGAGATGCTCAACAAAACAATTGTTAGTCGTTACGATGATGAAATCGCCTAAACGAATTGAAATTTCCATTAAACTTTATGATACATACACTTTTCAAAATGGAACATACAGACGCACACACACCATATGCACGTATGTACAGAGGAGAAGGGTTAGTTAGTACAAATCGTCGCCCCTTAGAGGGAAACTACTTAGAAATACCAGAATGTTTACGCATTTGCTTGCTATTCACATGCTCTTACTATTGTCCTCTTGTTGAACCATGTACCTTTTCTTTGGGTTCCTTGGCCGCCTTAAATTTTCGTACCAAATCACCTTGTATTTTAATTTCTTCCAAGATTTGTTCACGCGTTTCACTCATTCCTGACACGACGGCGGAGGGCTCGAAACAAAAGTAAGAAAAGTTACACACAAATTTTTACACTTTCCGTGGTTTCTAACGTCGTGCGTCAATGTTGCCTTATGCCTGGACAGTTAGGTCCTTGTTTTTCGTAATATTCGTGTTGTTTTAATTTATTTATTTGTGTTTTTCTTGACAAAAATATTCGGGAAAATTACACACGCGGCGCACTCGATAAAAAACTTGGTTAAAAATGACAATCTCTTTGATACTCGCAAGGGTTGCCGTTGTTTGCGAATTTCTGTTCGTTGTGGTTGAAAGAGATGACATTATGATAGGCTTGTTTTGTTTCGATTTGATGGAAGAAAATAAAAGTTTATTTATTTTGTTTTGTGTTTCTACACAATACGATAATATATGTTAATATTCAAAGAATTATGTATATTGAAACTTTTAAAGACCGCTTTGTTAGGTTTTTGTTCGATTATTATTAAAAATATTAGTACATACATATATAAAATTTAAATTGTCACAATATAAATTCTTTCAATGTAATATCAATTTAAAAGTTTCTTAATAAATGAGAATCATGTGCATTTATGGTTTAGGAAAAAAGAAAAATTTTGTTTTATTATTATTAATTTCCAAATTGTATAACATTTTTTGAAAATTCTTTAATTTATGTAATTTTATTTTATTGTCATCATTATTTATATAATTGCGTTTTTACACCAAAAAAACATTTCACATTTTGAGCTGAAGATGCGGAACGCTAAAAAGTGGTTTACACTGCCGTTTCGCATATTGTCAGCTGATGTCAAGCTCACACATTTTTCCATTCGCCTCGTAAACCTGCAATATTTTCCTGACACAAACCTATTAACATTGTTTCGGAGGCAGTATTCCACGAAGCGCAAATGCTTTTAACTAATTGTAATAATCATTTATTACTATTTTAGCAAAAATTAAAATTTTTTGTCCGTGCATGTTGTTTGGCAAATGTAAACAAACGACGAGAATGGTGGTTGCCGGATTAACATTACTGAGAAAAATCGCTTAAATTCACATTTTCAGAGTACAACTCAGTGTATTTTCCGCATCTTTCATGGATGCGAAAATATGTTAAAATCTTTCCAACAACAAAATACATGTAAAAATTTTAGCATTTGGGCGGCATCTTTCAAAGATGCGGATTAACGCGGAAATATGTTAAATGCGTTCCGGTGTAAAAAGGCTATAAGATTTATAAGTATATTCATCGATCGGTTCGTTTTTTATATAAGTACAAATAAATAACGCTTGGCAAGTTTTTGGTTCTTTCGGACTCTAACTAAGGTTCTCTTCTTTAGCCCTTACATTGTTTCAAAAAATTTTTATAATTCTTACCTGAATTTTTTTTAGCTTTAAAGCTAAGCTTAGCTAACAAAAAATAGGATCCTTAAATAGATACACATTTATGTTGTTTACTATTATTACTAAAATATCTACTTAAATTGTCAATAAAATATTTTTTTAAACTTATTTCCAAAACTTTCTGGGTCATATTAAGTAATGTAAAAACATATGTATATGTACCAACAATCCCGACACATCAACTTTCGCTAAAACGGCATAGATTTATTCCTATTAATAATCAGGGGAAAGTCAAAACGCCTTGTTGCTTTCTTTTTTAATCGCAATATGCTTTCGAATAAAATAAGGAAACACATTTTCATTCATCTGTGCTTGTCTGGTTTTTTAGTGTTGTAATTTTATCATATAATATTTTTCTACGTGCGGTATATAATCCACTGGGATTGCATAGAAGTACCAGCTAAGTAAGTAAGTAAGTAATTTTATCAACTATAATAGCCTTTTTACACCAAAAAAACATTCCGCATCTTGAGCTGAAGATGCGGAATGCTAAAAAGTGGTTTTACACCGCAGTTTCGCATATTGTCAGCTGTTGTCTATCTCACACATTTTTCCATTTGCCTTGTAAAACTGCAATATTTTCCTGCCACAAACCTATTAACATTGTTACGGAGGCTGTATTCCACGAAGCGCGAATAGTTTCAACTAATTGGAATAACCATTTATTAATATTTTGGCAAAAATGTAAATTTTTTGTCCGTCCATGTTGTTTGGCATTTTTTCCGATAAATGTAAACAAACGACCTAAATGGTGGTTGCCGGATCAACATTACTGAGAAAAATCGCTTAAATTCCAATTTTCAGAGTACAACTCAGTGTATTTTTCCGCATCTTTCATGGATGCGAAAATATGTTAACATCTTTCCAACAACAAAATACATGTAAAAATTTTAGCATTTTGGCCGCATCCATCAAAGATGCGGATTAACGCGGAAATATGTTAAATGCGTTCCGGTGTAAAAAGGCTATAACAATAACATCAAAATTATTATTTTGTTTGGCACATCGAAAGAAATCATTGGGCACAGAGCCTAAAATATAAAATAAGGTGGCAGCCATTATACATTTAAAAATCAATTGGCAATAAGTCTTTCGCGTTCCCAACTTTCATTTTAAATTCCATTGCTATGGCACAAAAACCGTTAATTTAAAATTGTTTTGCACTATATTTCTGATTCAAGGGAAGCAAACTAAAATCCTTGTTGCATAATACATTATGCATATAATACATCTGCATTTAACATCTAATTCACAATACCACGCAAAAGCTGTGATTCGAGAAAAGATTTTGATGGCAATGCGAAAACATAAAACTGTTTAATCAAGCTGTGTATTATTTTTTTTTGTAATTGTCTTAGTCGCGGAAACATAATAAAAAAACAAACAAAAATCGGTTAATGACTTAAAAACTGATCTCAAAAATATTTTATAGAACATTTTTTGAACCTTTCGTTCAAATGTTGTCCTACTTAGATAATAATAATATTAACAGAAATCTGCCCAACATGTATTCCAATTCCAATCAAAAGAAGTTATTTTATTATAAAATATATTGATTTGTTCTACTTAACAGTAAGTAATATAACATAAGATATATACGGTGTCGTATGAATTTAAAATAAATACATACGAATTAAGCTTGAGATTAATTGGCACTTCATCTGCCAATATTTAAATCCGTAATCCATTAAGTGAAAGCAATGACAAGGCGTTATTATTATAAATTAACGAAAGGTACATAAAAATAAAAACTAATCATCATCAAGAAGCCGCCGTTTTTTCATCATTTTACGTTTCTTTTCCATAGCTTCAAGCTTCATGTCTTCTAAATCTTCTTGAATACCTTCAAATTGACGACAAAAAAAATAAAACAATACAACAAATGAAATTTATAGCAATATCGCGCAAATACATACCTATCTTTTTACTTATATATTCTTCTCTTTGAACTTGAGCAAAACTAGATTCCATAGCACGGTCGTCATCGTCATCTAAGTGTCTGTATCTGTAAGACGAATATAATGTAAATATAAAATAAAATTTTTTGTATAAATCAAAATTTTTGTATATTCTTACTTGGATTTGTCGTAGCCAAATATAGCTTTGATATGCGACGAAATATCTTCTTCACAGTCTCCATCATCAATGAAGTCATCTAATTCTGAATCATATTCAGAGTCGTCATCATCGTCATCCAAAATGCGTCCTACAAAAATCGAACATTTAATACATGATAAGAGTGAAAACAATATTTATAAGTGATTCCTTTCACTTTTTTTATCTATCTGCATGTTCGATCATGGACAATTTAAGGATCGTTTTATTTATTTAATTTATTATCATTGAATTTAAAGCCTTTCGGCCAATTAAATTACGCAGATATTTTGTACACAATTTTTCCACATAAGAGTAATTTTTAATTTTTTTGGTGGAATATTTCAATTCGCAGAATAATTAAATATACTTTAATATTATTATACAATACGTATTTACATGTATGTACTTACTTTTAGGGGCAGAATTTTTCCTACTATCGCCAAATCTACTAGACGAAGAGGGATGAGGGCCTCGGCGTACATCCGGCGGTGGGAATTGGCGTGTCCTTTGCACATCTGGAGGTGGAAATTCTCTGGTCTTTGTTGTTTTGATATCTCGCGGTGGAAACTCCCGAGTCGCGCCATTATATGGTTGTTTATTAGCGCTGCCATATGGATTTTTAATTGGAGCACTGTTACTTGATGTTGGTTTATTGCTGCTACTGCTGCTTGAGGCACTTGACTTATTACTTGGCTTTGTACTTGCTGATGATGAGGAGGAGCTTTTCACATTGGATGACGATGCTGGGGTCACGTTGCTTGATGACGAGGTTTTGGCGGAATAGGAGGAACTGCTTGAAGGCTTCTTAAATTCGTGACTTGATGGTTTTCTTTCAGAGTTTGAGGTGGAACTTGGTGCTTTGCTATTGCTGCTGTTTGCTGATCCTGCTTGACTTAATTTAGGTATTCTACCGTTTGGTTCCATACGTTGAACGGTTGATGATGACGACGATGATGATGATGAAGAACTTTTGGTTTCCTTTGTGCCCTTTTTACTGTCCTCGTTACGTTCTCTATCTCTACGTTCTTTGGCTTCTTTGACCCTTTGTCTCTCTTCCATTTCCTTTTTTTCCTTAAGTGTTAACAAACGCTCTGGCTCCTTTTTCTTTTGGACTACCGCGGGAAGATCTACGGGTTCGTGTTGTTTCTTTTCAGCCAATTTTAACAAAGATTGAAAATCCATTGGCGGTGGTGGTGGTTTTCGGCTTTTATTCTTCTTCCTCTGCTCCTCCTCCCGTTTTTTACGTTCTTCTTCTTCGGCGCGACGTTCTGCCTCAGGATCGTATATATTTCTTGACGATGTGTGAGTGCGCACCACAGTAACGTTAGGACTGGAAGTTGATGTATGTGTTCGCGTTCTGGTGTGGCTATTCTTCTCTTCTATTTCTCTGGTTATGGCCGCCTTTACACGTTCCTTTGTGCCAGTAAGATCTTTGAGGGACTGGGGTCGACTTGGAGCGAAACCTTTATCTTCTTTTACATCTTTCACCTGAAAAGAGGTTACAGTCGTATTGGAGTCTTCTTTCCTAATTAAAAATTAAAGATGTTTACAAGGGCATTTAAGAAACCGGAAGTAAATGTACTGTTAGCGTAACACGATTATTTGTTTTGAAAAGGATGTGTCTAGTTAATGTTAAAATTGTGCCAAGAATGTCTATTTTGGGGGAAACTGCTAAGAACACCAAAATCTAGAGAATTTTAAATTAATAAAAAGTAGTTAAAAATTATTTGTCGTTACCTCGATACCAAAGGACCCCAATTTTTTATTATATCACTATTTAGAACAGAAGTAGGGTCACCAAACTTATATTGACTGACTACATATAATAATATGTAACAGAAATTCAAAAATTCTGAAGGTTTGAGGATATTGGTTTATCCTTGATGACGAACATATTGTAAAAGAACTAGTTTCGTGTGTTTTCTGATATCAGGCTATTTAATACCTGGGTATTGCATTGAAAATGTTTGTGTGAATAGGCTATAACAGCCCACTTAAATTCGCCGGCAGCTTGAAACAGCTAAAACATAACTTTACACTTCTCAATAATTTCAACATTTTTAAAATATTAATCAACATTTGGCTATATTATTAGAATATTAAACACAGTGCTATTTCCGAATCATATTTTATTGGCTTTGAGCCAATAATAGTTTTCTTAAAACTATTTTGCATTAAGCAATTCAACTGAATCCCAAACAAAACTTTTATCAAATCAGTGGAGACATATGTAGTACGAAATTTTAAACGATATTGCCTTCCATGATGTCTGTTGGAATGGAGGAAGTGTAATTCCATAACCAAAAATTTTTCCCCAGACGTAATTAGGATTGTTTACCAAAACGGAGAAAATGTTAATGACGTTTTACTTCAGGCTCTTTAATCCCAGCCACCTACATTTTCAGACTTTTCGATTATGTATTTACCTTTTCTATATACTTTTGATAGAATGAATTGGCCTCCGTAGACACATAGCCATAATCATCCTGATCTGGCTGTTCTGGCCCAGTCATTGTAATGGCTGTGTGCTCCGTATTGACAGCATCCTCTAAGACCGATCGATTGGCTGACTTGGTGACCTTTAACATTTTGCGTATCTTGTTTTTTGACTTTTCATCACGCATTGACAATAAACTGGCCAATTTTTCTTTTTGCTCCTTTTGCTTCTCCTTTTCCTCGTGCTCCTTTTTCTGTAGAAACTTTTGTATGTTGTCTGATAACTTTTTCTCCTTTGACACTTTTTTGGGAGGAGCAAACTTTGTGCTGTAGTATTTATTCTAATGTAAAAAAAAGCGAAATATACAAAAATATATAGCATCAGTGAGGATGAATTAATTAACAAGAATCCATGAGACACTTTGTCTGCCAACACCAGCAGTAAAGTGTCACCGAACCATTCGTCGTCTTTATTGGTGTGAGGAAATGTGTAAGTAAAACTTCACTTGTGTTAATTTATACTTACATCATTTTTACTGCCTTCACTGTTCTTCTTGGCCATATGGAGTAAAGCACCGAAATCCATTTTGTGTATTCTTTGATTTTCTTGTGGGAGGTTGTCAACTTATTTTGAGGAATTTTTAACTTTTGTGTTTTGAATTGAAAAAGCAACAATATGTTTCCTAATTTCTAGAAACGAATACGTGCAGCCATATTGAAAATTTTAGAAAGACTGAAAAGATCCAGCTGACGAACAAAACAATTAGCACTGCCATACTCAGTAATTGTAATAGATTGGAGGTGGCAAGGTTTGTCATTCAAAATATGTGTTGCCACACTTGATTATACGAAACCCTTGGGTTGTTGATCAAAATTCACGACATTATGTCAAAACCGGTTTTCCACAATTCATAGCAATAAAGCGGAAAGTTGTAGCGGCCATTGTTATCATCTAATTGTTATTGTTATCCGCAAACACAGCAAAACCTATTAAAAATGTATTTTGTACATAATTCAGTACAATTGGGAAAATAAAATATTAATCCACGTTTTATTATTATTTTCATAACAAAAAATTAGTTGGCTGTTACTAAACAATTACAACATTAGTGAGTTATTCCGTTTATGTATCTGGTAACCCTCCCATTCCACAGCGGTATTCCCCGGGTGGCATCTACTCATCCATGTATCAACACTTGATTAATAGTTTGTTAGTTTGGTGGTATTTTTTTTTCTTCTTTATTCAGGTGATGATTGACGAAATCTTTGGAAAAAGAGGACAATTAGAGTCATTAAACTTTGTTACCCCACACAAAGGGCGTTGCTCGTGTCTCTCGATATCGATTTCGTATCCTAATTCCACCAAATTTTACGTAATTTTCTAGGAATTGCTGTGAAAACAAAGAACATTAACTCATCATGGCTTTAAGGCCACAAATTTCCACTAATGAGTCTGATTATGAGACCTTAATGCAACGTTTGCATATAGGCGGCAGCACGAGTGTAGGGACAATGACTTCTCAACATGGTGGTGGTGGTATAAATTCCAATAGCATTCAACGCATCCAAAGACAGCAACCACAGTCCCAGGAGGATTATCGCATGTATGAGCGTAACAATATAGTCGCGGCGTCAAAATATGCCACACCTAAGCAGATAGAACAATTGCATTTGCAGCAGCAACAACAGCAGCAGCAGTACTCGCCAAGATTAACGACGGATGGAATAAGCTTGAATGGAGCAAGTGGCGGGGGTCATTCCCCTGTCTATGAAAACCTAGATTTTTACCAGAATGCTGCAGGTGTTCCCATGCCAAAGCATTTTGACACCATAAATAAACGGGCTCAGCCACAGAGTCCGGCATCTATGGGTCAGCCACAATCTATGCAGCGGGGACACTATATGGTTATGCAGCCCCCACAGGCCGCTGGTGTCATAAGTCTGGGCAACTCTTTGCGTTACGCGCATACGCCAGTGCCTGATCCAGATGCAGCGCCCATTTATGAAAATATGCGGGTCATTCCGAATTCCGGGCAAAGGGCTCAACCTCAGGCATCCCCAGCCACAGCCACCATTTATCAGCATCATAATATTGATGTCTTAGCTTCACCGCAACATCATGCCAATTTGGCATCACGTGCTCTACAACAACAACAGCTGCAACCATCGCCGGTAGATCCTTCCATTGATCCGCAAGGTTCTGGCCATGGTCTTACTACGTTGGATCTTTTAGCGTCTCCTATGCATCGTCGCAGTACTTCGAATTCATCACTTAAGTCGGCCACTCAGCAATCTATAGCCAGCGGCAACGGAGTAACATGCGAGCCGAATTCACCAACGCAACGTTATCGCAATCTATCCTTGCCCAGTCATATGAGTAATACCCCAGTGTCACCATCGAAGTCGTACAATAGTTCATCGTCGAGTATGGGCGGTCCAAATGATTATAAACTGCATCAGCATACACCATTGAAAACAAATGTGAGTAAATAGAATTATTAATGTATAAAACTAATATTTTCGTATGCGGATATTGGGTATCTTTGCGGATCGATGTCGAAATCAGAAAATCTTGCACAGGATGCTTTAACGTAACTTTGATAACTACACAATTATTATAGATTTATACAATTAGTATAGCAAACTCGATTATCAGTAAAATTTCCATTCTCAGAAAGATGTTCAATACTATTTTAAACCCATTTGTTGCAGCATCACCCACCGGGTATTAATGTTTCAGTCAATCCGAACTACATAGAGGAAATCAACAGTTCCGATTATGTTTGCATGACAGCCAATATAAACAACAGTCCATTGGCGAAACCACAACAGCCACTGCCATCTTACAACAACTCGAATGAAAACTCAATGATTACAGCACAAAAATCAAACTTAACGATATCCATGGAGAATCGAAGAATTTCTCCAACCGGAGCAGCTGCCAATATGACACCCAATAGCAATAAGTTATTTACTCCCATACAGGCAAATAATAATAATGCCAATAATGTAACGGCCACATCGCCTACTCCATCACAGACTAGTAGTACAGGTAGAAGCAATTTATTACTTTTTAGGCAGCTTTATAATTTTTATCTTACAGGTGGCTTAGCCAAAAATCTTCTTCCATACAGTGTTACACCACCACGACCGGCTGGTCCGTCGGAAGCACAAAGAAAAATTGAAGAATTAACAAGGCAACTTGAAGAGGAAATTGAACAAAGTGAAGAACAAGGAGAATATTTTGGTAGTGTATATTTTTTTTTAAATACTCTTAAATTTTTATTAAATTGTTTGATTCTACTAATATTCTTATCCGAAGGTATTTGTCACACTTGTGGTGAAAAGGTAAAGGGTGCCGGTCAGGCCTGTCAGGCTATGGGAAACTTGTACCACACCAATTGTTTTATATGTTGTTCCTGTGGACGTGCTTTGCGAGGAAAGGCTTTTTATAACGTACATGGTCGCGTCTATTGTGAAGAGGACTATATGGTATGTTGTACTGGTTTACATACAGATGAAAGCAATTGTCCACAATACGTATACTATTGAGAGCAAGAGCATCTGTTTATTCTAGCATTTAAAAACAGTCAATATCTGTTTGGAAGATTTGTTCCTCTTTTATTTTACAACACTTTTAACTTTGTCATGTACCTGATTCTTAATCCTGGGTTTAGTCACAAATTTTAATCCCTATGATATTTTGTGTACTTTTTAGTATTCTGGCTTTCAACAAACCGCTGAGAAATGTGCAATTTGTGGTCATCTTATAATGGAAATGGTATGGAATTCTAATTATCCAGTTAAAAAAATATTAAACCATACGTAAATAACCCAACAGATATTGCAAGCTATGGGTAAATCCTATCATCCTGGATGTTTCCGTTGCTGCATATGTAATGAGTGTTTAGATGGTGTGCCATTTACTGTAGATGTCGATCATAAGATATACTGTGTGAACGATTATCACCGCATGTTTGCACCAAAGTGTGCCAGTTGTGGCAAAGGTATGTTGCAGCATTTCTAACGAATATGTTATTTATTATTTATTTACAACCAGGTATCACTCCTGTGGAGGGAACCGATGAAACTGTACGCGTTGTCTCAATGGACAAGGATTTCCACGTTGATTGCTATATCTGTGAAGATTGTGGTATGCAGTTAACGGATGAGCCTGACAAGCGCTGTTATCCTTTGGATGGTCGCCTTTTGTGTCGTTCGTGTCATTTGCAATGCTTGTCCATGCAAACGTCGCCACATGTTGGCCATCAGGAACCCGTGTGTGCCTCCTACCAGTACATGGGTTAAAAGAAGGCTAATGCTGATCTACTACTCGTGAACTTAACCTCAGCTAAACTTAACTATTTTGCAATATTTATACCATTTACTTACATACATCATCGTATATACGTTCAACTATTATATGAAGCAGCTAAGTGTCGATGGCATCGCTTAATTAAAGTATTGACGTTATAAAGCAAAAATGTTTGCAAAGTGCTAAGCTAACGCGCACAAAAATTAATTAACATTGCATTTATTAGAATGCAATCAAGTACACTAGATATGCTTATGTAATTTAATGCGTACATATTTACCTATGTATGCGACAACTATTTTGAAAGACATCATATTTTTTAAGGTTCTTAACACTAGATTTTGTTGTAATAGTAGTTTGCTTGGTTCACCTTTCCTTTTTTTATTATTATTATGTATCTTAAAGCACTTTTATATTTTATACATAAGAGTTAGTATGTATTTTAGGGGCTCCTTATGGCAATTCAACAAATATTTTTGTTGTAAAATGACATTTCCACGATTAAGAAATATAAGACACATTGTTTACTAAAATATTTTTTAAATGTTTTACTATGGGTTGATTTTTGGTTAGAATGGAGTGATTCTTGTTTAGAATGAAAATCTATAGAAAAAATAATCGGCAACATTCTGATAGCTGAATAAAGTTTCACAAGTAAACAACAAATTGTGGTTTGCTGTTGGTCTTATATGAATAACACCGTATAATATTTTCGAGAACTATTTAAAAGATGTGTAATTATTTTAAAAATCCGGCATAGTAGTAGAATACGAAGCAGGTTTTGGTAATAACAGAATTATTTCTCGTAAAGCGAACTCTTTTAAATTAATGAAAAAACGTTTAATAGCTGTATGTTAACGAATAGTAATTCTATTGAACTGTTTGTTTTTATGTAATTTAGAACTGTAACTTCTGTAGCGCAAATTTTAAATACATATTAGCTATAATCAAACGGTCGGTGATCAGGCTTAGTCCATAGGACTGTACCCACTTTTACGCCCAAATCAGATTTCCTCATTTAATCATAGTAGGCATTTATTAAAACACATTAACCTTTTACGAGTGACAAATTACAAAAAAAACATCTAAAAAAACTAATGCATTAAAATTTCAGTTTGTACCAGCCTTTTGTTTGTATCGCCTGGCATCCGATATGGAACCGTGGCAGCCATATTTGTCAAGGCTTTAGCCTTTTGCCGTAAATGATGTAATTGCTAAAGGTAAAAAATAAACTTTTAGCTATTTAATAGTACAGAAGCCAATAATGTTACTTACACTATCTCTGCCAGTATCAAGCATACCCGTATCTTTGCCTCTAATAGCTTTGTATTGGGAATACAAAATGTCCATGGCAGCCAACAGGATATCAGGGTAAACTTTACATATCTCACCACCCAAACGTTTAAAATTGCTAATGCATTCTTCCAAATCGTTCATTGACATTGGTACCAACTTTGTATTGGCCAAAACTTCAAGGGCGATTTGATATTTGCGTTCGTGATAATAATCGAAGAATGCCACCAATTCCGTTAATAGATTAAAGGTGGATATGACATGAGGCTCGCATTCAATGCGACTGCCTCGCAAACGTTCATTAAAATCAGCAGCCATTATGGATAAACGTTCTCTCAGCGAGCCTTTTTTGGAGTTTTGATGGACAACTTGAGAAAGCATGAGAGAGAGGAAACGCAAAGATTGACTTTGCATCTAAAAGTAAAGATAGAAGGTTAAGTACATCCGATTAGCAATGGTGTGAAAATGACTAAACATTTACGAATACCAATGGTTTAACCTTACATATTTACAACACTTACATTGGCTATGTCAAATAATTTAATGGCATCCTCAAACATTCCTTTGCGAACCAATTCCTCAGCCACCATCCCAGCTGCTGTCCGATTGTCAAACTCTACACAATCGAATTGTTGAAACAGACCTCTGGAAAGAAAGGAAGATAACGGATTTCTTCTTGTAAAAATTTTTGTTATGAAACTTACCCTGTCGCCACACCTGTTGGCATCATTTTGCCAAAGATCAAATCATAATCCCTGCACTCTATGGCCAAATCACTAACACACACCAAAAACAAATTTCTACCTTCAGGATCTTTGAGATTACGTAAAAAGAAGAAGTACTGCATAGCTTCAGCAGGATCGGTGATTTCAAACTTTTTCACATACAACATAACCAAACGGGCAATATTCAACCTACGCATTGGCACTGGGTCCTCGATGTCCACAGACACTAAAAGAAAATTATTAGTAGGAAAACGCCGCAGTTGACATATTTGGTCATCTAACTTACACAATGGTTCCTGCACGTTTCGTGGTCCAGCTATTAAGAACATTTCATTTAACGCCAAAGCTATGTGGACAGCGTGTACTCTATACTTTTCGGTACGTGACAAAAATTCTATGGCTGCCTCAAATTGTCCCGTCAACGCTAAAACTTGGAAATACAAATGCTGCTGTTCGCCAGCATTAAAATGTTTCTCTCCATACTTTTCCAATATCATTGTTTGTAGACCTGAATAGGTCAATGCATCGGAATTGTCGGAAACATCTGCGCGTAGAATGGATAATTGTATCCATAAAAAGTCGTCGGTGGTTTTGGCAACTTCCAAATGTTGCTCGTTAGGATCGCAGCCAGCTATAATGCAGTAAACCTATAGAAGAATTGTAAATTATATTATAAATTATTAAACTGCGGCGAATTTGTTAATTAATGCGAAATCTTCATTTTTTCTGCAATCCAAATATATTGTGCATTTTATAAATCAATTTTAAAGTGATTTTTTTTTATATCTTACGCTGTCGTCTAAGGTTTTCTGGTGAAAAGTAATAATTTCTCCATTTAAGTTATCTCTACTTACCGCTTTCTTGTAAGGATCCGTTGAGTTCTTGATTTTGTTACAATAGTGCAATTTTAACTGACCCTCGAGTTTGGTATTTATCTTTTGTTCCGGCTTATTCACTTTATCCTCCAATACTTGAATGAAATCTTCATGGCCAGCCCTAGAAGTTAAATACAATTAGATTAATTGGAATGCCATAAAGCGCTTTATGATTTCAATAATTACCCTCCCATTTGCATACACTTTAAAGCTGACTGCAAATCACCACACCGCAAGCAGTAATAAACCATCGGCCACAAAGGTTTACCATCAATGGTGACATCCTGCAAACCAAAGCAGTTGCCTTGATTAAAGGTTAGTCCCACAAATGATGAGACCAAATTGAAAATGCTGGGAACGCCTCCACGTTGTGCCTCTCGGAGATTACCACTGATGATTGTGGACATATAAAGTTTGTAACGATTTTCCAAATACTTTTTGGCTTGATCTACAAATTGTGTCATGTGCTGGCGGCTCTGCATGGGATCACGGTTGCGCGATACGGGAGTGACATCAACCATGTACTTCATGATTTCCCAGATTTCATTGATCTTGGGATCTTCGAATGTTTGTGCAACTTTGGCGAATTTTTGCACTAGACTAGGGCGAAAAGCGCCCTTGATGACAATGGCATTATAGTCGTATACCTCGCGGGCGTAGGCCATTTCCTATGTAAGTAGGATAAGAACAATATAAGTAAATAGAATTTCCGGCATAAAATGAAAAACATACTATTCTGTTGAGGCAAGATCTGGTGCCAAATGTTTCATTGATTACGGTCTGTTCAGGAAGTTTTTGGATATCTATCCAGTTTTGTGAAGGTCCCACTAGAGCATTCATAAGCTTCATTTTCTCCTGGCGCCACTCGGATTTGATGTGTTCCCATTTGCGTTTTTGGGCATTCAGAAACGACTACAATGTATAGAATTTACATGAATATGTTTAATGTGCCAAATTCCTGGTACACGTTTCAGAAAAAATCATATCCCAAACATACATTTTTATGCACTTCTTCAATAACCGACAATATAGCGTTCTCTTTTTCATTTTTCAAAAAACTTTGTATATCCGTATCAGCTATGGGGTCCAAGGGCTCAAAAGTTTTGCGAGCATTCAACGATTCCAATTTCTGCGATATTTTGGGCAAGTCAATGCCTTTGGATCCCAGCAAGATATGGCTGCAATGCAAAATCTCACGGTTATAACAGCTTTTAATGAAAAGTTTGGACCCAACTTACGCTTGTATATCTTGAGCACCCGTCTGTGTCACTCTGGAGTGCAATTCTTTAGTGGCTTCCAGCACTTGCGAAATCGTGCGCTCCACACGAGGCAATTCTTCGGACGTCTGCGTTTCGTTGGTTAAACGCTGTGCCTGCTGCAGCAATGAATTGAAATCCATCGTGTTTGTGTTTCTTAACAATTTTTTAATAAATAACTAAACGACTTTATCTTATAAAGAATGGAAAATTATGTTTTTTTAAACAAAACCAGCAGACAACACCGGTGCACAAATGTCTTTTGGCGGCTGCCTATTGTTGTTAAGATGGCAAGTATCCGAATCTGCCAGATTTTCAGGGATGGTAAAAAGGGTACTATGGATGGACAAAGTACTATTTCTGTTAAAGGTTATTAAGGACGGGTAAAAAATCATGTAGTATTTACGATACTTTTAGTTTTACGTTTGTTTTAATCATAATGAACAAATCAAATATATATATATGAATAATCACAGGACAAGAGTGATAAAAATATAACAATAAATTCTTGAAGAGATATACGATCCGCTATCATTTTGCATGGATCGCCACATATAAGCAATATGAATATTAGAATACTTGAATATTGAAATACTTAAAAAAATGTTCATTAAATCTTTCCGAAGTTAAATAAACAATTTCTATTATTAATGATACATTTATTGAACCAATTTTATTTTGTTGAAATCTTTTAAAATTATTTTACAAACATTTCAGTCAATGTCGCTCGCAAATTGTGCGATTTGGTAGCGACAAAAATTGTCACGGTAGTGTAAGCGGGAAAAAAAAAAAACGTTAGACCTCCAAAATTGGTGACTAAATTTACTACATACGTATAATGCAGGACTTCTAAAGACTTTCATAATAAACCGAAAGCAGATGATTTATTTGTTAAAATATAGGGGGAAAAAAGTTAAGTATTTTTTAAATCTTAAATTTGTAAGATCACACCTGTCACAGTATTCTTATTGCCATTTTTGCGCAGAAACCATGTTATGTTCTTTTAGTTCCTGCCAGGCCAATAGGAAACTTAATAAAGGTCCTATTATGTCTTTATGAAATATTGAAATCGCCGTATATACCTTTAGCATGGTTGAAATCGTGATGATCATACCTTAAAATTAAGTACCCACGGTTACACTACCGCGACTATTTTGTCGCTCCCAAATCTGCTGATATACAGCTTTTTATATAGCTATTTAATACACTTCTACTTATCTTAAACATATCATCCTTTGCCAACTTGTTTTAAATGTCCTATAAGACATAATCAATAAAAAAACAACCATTTTCAAAAAACCGGCATGTCAGTGATCTGTTTCCATAATTACATGTCATAACTTTCAATGGGTTACAATTCTGTCTCGAAAACAATTCATTTGTTATAACTATATTAGTTTTCTTTTTTATTATCAAGGCTTCGACTATCTACCGCTAAATGGGTGCTAAATTGTCTTTATCGAGAGTTGATCCCACGAACGATTGCCCGTCAACTTGCTTACCATTGTGCCATTCTATAGGAAGGCCGTTGTTGCTAATACAATCATAATAAAAATTGCAAACACATATTTATATTCCAATATAGATAAATATTTTTATTCTAAAACTAAATGAAACAATGGATTAAAATGAAATACATATTTTTGAATAGCCTAGATAGTGATAAAAGCAACATTAAATTAAAATGACTACAACTATTATAAATATGGGAAAGTACTACATAATATTTATCTAAAAATTATATATACTAACATAGCCATGGGAAAGTCTTTGATATATGAGCGGCGCTTTACAAAATAGTTGCCTGATGTTCTTGTTCGCACTTGACGGAGCAATAGAAGAACATGCCGTGGGAACTAAGGAATGTTGCCTGCATATCACACTGATGACACCAGCGGGTGCGCTTAATCTCGGCCTCCTTCATTTTCAGATCCATGTAACGTGACTTCAAGGCGTCTACCTCTTTTTCATGACCCTCCATTACGTTCAATTCGGATTCTATGAGAACATGGAACAATTTTCGCAACAGTCGGTAATCCTCAGCGATGTTGTTCAGCAGTTCACTGGCAATTTGCATTTTGCATGGGACAGTCGTCGGAGGTGGCGTTTCTTCTAAACATAACAATTTTGTCGCTTCAATATCTGGACTAAGCTCGCGTTTGGGAGAGTTTTCCTTGTATATGCTCATTTTGCGGCAGGCACTTCTTTTATTATTCATTTTCAAGTAATGATTGAAAATTATGATGAAATTTGTTTGAATTAACCTTTGCCGCAAATAATCCAACTAGAGTGTCTTGAACAGAGTTGGCAAATGAGTTGTCACAATTTGTTGTCATATGGTGAAGTTGCCACCCCTCTTGATGCTATTGCTGTTATCCATAACAAAATAATCGGCTTCTGATATTAGGCCTGTTATTCGGTGGGACGGTTTGTTTATAGCGGCAGTGGTTGCAATTGCAATATTTCATTCATAAATTTTCAGCCAGTAATTGTGAAGGGTTTTTTGGGGGTTGATTCAGCGAGCCGTCAAACAGTTCGTGTTGTCCTGCGAAAGCAGACAGAAACGAGAAGCCTTTCGAATTTCAACTAAATAATAAAAAAGATATAAAAGAAGAAATCTTTAATTTGTTAAATAAGGAAGCAAAATAATTAAATAACGGTAGAAAAATTGTGAAAAAATAAACAAAGATTTCGTGAAATCGGTGAAAAAGGATAACAAATATTCTCATGTGAAAATCGGGTGTTAACCATAAACCAAGAAAAAATGGTCGGATTACTAAATCCCACTAAATATGGTGGAAATTTTTATGACCTTTATACATTAAACACCAGAAGGTAGTGCAAATCAATTTATAAATCAATTTTTTAACGAATTTAAAAATTAAAGTGAAAAAATTATATTCTGTGAAAAGAAAATTTTCGGTATACTAAAATGTCGCAAGGAGACGTTGACTCATAGCCAGTATCGATTTTTCCCATAGGGAAACCGTAAAGTGAAAATGTTGTAATAAATAAGAAGTCTTTTATAAAGATTGATCGAATACAAATGAGGCATTTTAAAATTGTAATTTTTGGATTAATTTGGATTTAATTTTTAGATGAAAAAAATCAGCAATCTTTCAGAAATATAACCACTTTACGGACAAAAAAATCCTGTATACATATAACACAAACACTCACACTCTTACGCATGCGAGTATCGGTGTGTCTGGTTTGGCAGACCATAGTATTATGTTAAAGGGGGGGGAGGTGGGTGGTGGTTTCCGGTACAATCATCATCATCAGCTGTTTGTTATTTACAGCTGTTGTTACTTCCAGCTGTTTGATGTTTTTGTGTGTTTGTTTATTTTATTTTGCTCAAGAAGGCTGTTATTGTCATAGGTCATTATGTTGTGTGCGAAAGTGGGATACCTGTTGCGCTATTTGGTTGTTTATTATACAGATTTTATTATATTGAATGAAAATACAAATATTCACAAGCATTTTTTTTTATAAATTTAACATTCACTTTCCTCCAAGCCGTTCTTTAATAAAATGATAGGTGGAAATGACTTCTTTCGATTAAAAGAAATTTTCCGAACAGAAGAATTTTATGGTAAAACAATACGCAAATTAAGGCAAACATTTATTGTGAGTTTTATGGGCGGTTGGCTATGGGTGGCCGATTTTGATAAAACTTGACAAGCATCTATTGTTTATTATAGAAGGTGTACATACCAAATTTGAACGATATTGCTTGGATATGAACAATTTTATTCGAAACATTTATATTACGTATATTGGGTTGTATGCACAGTGAGCGGTGGGCTTGGACGATGAAACTTGGTCTGCATATTTTTCTAAAGAATGTATGTATCAAATTGGAAGACTTCTGTTAGGATAGGAAACGTTTTTTGCGAAAAAATCGATTTGGATTGTATGAGCGGTAGGCGGTGGGCGTGGCCGATTTTGATGAAATTCAAATTTTTTTTTAATTAAGTCAATATAATGCTCGGTGCCAACTTTTAATGATCTCGGACCACTCCTTATAGTTTTTTCACAAAAACGTATGAAGCGATCCCACTGTGCGCCAGCCACTCACATCATCAACATGCCGTCTGAATGGATTATCGGCATAACAACAATGCTGATTACACTGTTATACAGTTTTTTAGCTATTTGGATTTACATTTTTTCAGCTTTCTTTATGTTGCATTAAAATAAATTTTGCATAAATGTAATAAAAACTTTATTTTATCCAACAGAATCTTTTCTAAATACAATAACCGATACTACTAGAGCTTAAAACATGAAAAATAAGAAGAACAAATATGTATTTGCTATTAGTTAAGAAAGTTTTTTATTTATTTTATGCTGAATATCCTTCTAGTCTAGTAAATGTACCTGGAGCAGTCAGCGAATATAGTAGGCATATTTTTTCATTCGTAAAGCTTTTCTAAAGTTGGAATGCCTTTGTGGAACCTTTTACCATATTCATCGGACACGTCGATGCAGCTTTCATAAAAGAAATCTAAATAAGAGGGAAAACATGCATTTTCAAGGACACGTTGCATCCCAATTTTACGTATAATATTAAAAAGAGAATAAGATGATTATAAAATAGAATAGGGCGATAACTGCAGCCGAAAAGGCATGTTGTTGATGTTGCCATCTGTTTCTACTAAAATTTTTATTGGAAAACAAAACTTATTTGCCTGATAGCAAAATTCTGATTACGTACTTGAATTTCTCATGTCAAAAACTCTTAGAAACACATAATGAAATACAAGATAACACTGTCGAACAGTGTTATCACTCATTTCTTGTCTCTTAGGTTGCTCATTTTAGCTGCGGCTTACATCACGCCCTATTCCGCCGCTGTTGGCAGTGCAAACGCGTCTTCTCTCTCTGCAATGATTTTGTTGTGTTCTTAATCCCCCATTAGATGTACATCTATCTCCTCCCAGACTGGAACATCTCTCCATTCCCCAAGGGAAACACCTCCTCTTCCTCCTATTGGTACATCCCTGCCCCTTGTTCTAACTTCTCCACCAAGTTACTTTTCAGAATTTTCAAAACGAGTTGATACCTTAAAATAATCTCATCTATTGGAGGGGTAATTCCCATATGACCACATTCACCTTTTCTGTGTTTCTGCATTCGAGAGACGTTGCTGAACTTTAAGAAACCTGAGAGAAGTATATACAGTAAAGCCACTAGATTTATATTTTTCTAATAATACATTATACCCGTTCCTCTTGAGATTGACTATAATCTAAGAGTTGTATTTCGGTACACAAGTCCAACTTAGACCCGTTCCACCTGTTATTAGTAATCCAGGTTAAAAATTCAAAATTTTGTATTACATTCCAACGTCTCTCTCGTGTCTTATAAATTATTCTCCTCATTTTCGTTCTCGTTTTCAGGAAAGTCCAAAATGAACGCAAACCATTGGGCAAACGCAAAAATAAAGAGAAGAAATCGCCTCTGGCTATCCTTGAAGGCAATCCAGAGCTACGCATTTTAAATCCTCTCGATCCACCTTTGATCAAAGAACAGCTACTGCTGTGTCCGGCATTTCCTGTAGCTCACATCGAGCTCCAGTCGAATGCTTCCCAATTTGCCGTATTTTCGGCCATACGATCGACTGTCTTGGAAGCGGAAACCAGACGTTTGCTCTTCTATGAGCTGAGCGGCAATGTGAGACATTTGCCCAACATCAACTCCACCTGCTGTCTCCTCTGCGTTGGCTCCTGCCTGGCCACTAACCAATCCATAGAATGCTCTTGTCATGCACTCAGTGCTATACAGCAAGCAGCGGCAGGTAATGGTGCGGTGGTTGCACAAGTTGCTAGTGGTAGCGGTGGCGGTGGCAAGCGATCCCGCCAGGACTCGGCAAATAGTGACGTGGAGTCTGAATCCGAGGAATGTTGCGAGAAGGAACCTAAAATTGTCGCCGTGCCGCTGATAGTAGGCGCCGGTTTAAGAAGTCTCTTTGAGCTGATATCGGAGGCTCGTCACATACAACCTATGCTTTGTTCAAAGGCGTTGAAGGCTCTGTTAGACGTTATACAGGGCCAACAGCCAGAGTCCTTCAAACACGAGCCCGAAGAGTTAATAAATCCTTTATATGATTTGCTCCTTGACTTGGCCACAATGTCCACGACAACAACAGATAACAGCGCTAATAAAGGAGACTGGTCTGCGCTGGCTTGTTCCGCCTTGGTGGGATTGTGCATAGCCCGTGGTGACACTGGAAAAATGCTGAAGGCTATCGCAGCTCTGATCATGTCGCCCCGTCATCTGTCATCGCAACGCATTCAAATGCCCGCCGTGTTGGGAATGCTGCAGCGCACAGTGATTAGTGCGGCTTTGGCCAAGCCCACAAGCCCAGATTTCTATACCAAAGGTGTGCCGATGAACTCCTTAGTGGATGAGGTAAGTCAGTTAAGTATTTCATAGGGTAGACACTCACACTTATTTTTATGTTTAGTTTACCATCAAAGCTCCCTTGGGCGGCTTTACGGAACCAGCCTTGGCCTCGGACGGCACTTACTTGTATTTGCTATTGGGAGGAGCTCTCCTGAAGATAGGCACAGGGTATAATGGCTCCTACAAGGGTCACATTTATATGCAGAATGATGAATTCACCAAGGAGAAGACTGGATGGTTGGGTTATAGCAGTGGCCAACTTTACTACCGCCGCAATTCTAAACGGAACGCAGACCATTTGCATTTGGTCAATACGGAGCTGTTGACCATCAAGAGTATGAATCCGGTCAATATGCTGCCGATCAGGGAGGGTTTCAACTATACCCTGTTCACGGATGAGGACTCCTTGAATGCCATCTGTACCAATAGAGATGTAAGTGTCTAATTTACTGTATGCCGGTGCATTTCTTAATAGTGGTGAACATTTTTTAGGATTCTCTAGTTGTGCGTCGCCTCAACATTGGTCATCAAAACAGAACGGCAGATCGCGACAACAGCATCCCCGTGGAGTTGCCATTGCAGTTGTCACGCAAACGATTTCGCACCTTGGGCTATGCCACCTTTGAGGAGGAGGTTCTGAACCAAAACCAGATCCTTAAAATCCAGGCCTCCTATAACATATTCGAGCCGAAGATTCCCAACGATGTTGACCTACAGGAAATCGTGTGCGGCAAGGAGTTTGGGCTGGTATGTGCCACCAATGGCAAGGTCTACTACTATGGCAAGTCAACGGCTTTGGGTTTGAAATCCGTGGGTCGTACACCTATTATGAAGCTAACTGAACTGATTATCTCAAAAATATCACGTATTATTCATATTGCTGTGGGCCATGACGGTATCCATGCCCTGCTGGTGAATGATGATGGTACGGTGTATTTTGCGGGCACCGCTCGCCGTGGTGAAGATGGCGACATCTCGAAGAATAGACGTCAACCCAAGGCGGTCAAACCAAAGAAAATGACCAAGATCGAGGGTCATTTCATTGTCCAGGCAGCCTGCAACAACGGCACATCCGCCTTTGTCACCAAAACTGGAAAGCTGATAATGTTCGGCAAGGACACGGTACACTGTGATGCCCAGGGTTTCGTGAGTGATTTCTCTGAACAGCACATCCAAAAGGTAGCCCTGGGCAAGGCCCATTGTGTGACGCTTAATGCCAAGGGCCAGGTGTTTACCTTTGGCCTAAATAACAAAGGGCAGTGTGGTCATGTGTACAACAAGAGCAAAGAAAGCTCTACTGCAGGTTCGTCCACCACGGTGGATGGAAGCAATGGTGGCGGCGGAAAAACTCAAGTTGGTGGTGTTAAGAAGCTGAAATTCGATTTCTCCAATTTGTGTGACTATGACGATCACAGTGTGGTGCAGGGCCAATGCCGGGTCTGTGTGGTATGCCGCGAGTGCACGGGTTATAATGTGTCCTGTGTGTCATCGTTGAATGTGCCCCTGGAGGACAGAGTAGCGGGGACGTAAGTAACAGAAGAGAAATAATAATAAATAAACACTGAATATTCTGAATTTCAAGTAGAATTTCCGATTTCATGGTGTATTCCAAAATTGCAATTGGAATTTCTGATTTTTGATGATTTGAGTTTAAAATTCTGAATTCCTATTGTTCTTCTCTGAATTTCAATTAGAATTTCTGATTTTTAAATTGTATTTGCTGAATTTCAAGTAGAATTTCTTTTGGCCTTTTCCGAAAGCCTGATTTTTAATTATTCGATTCTGAATATCATATAGAAACTCTGATTTTCAATATATAATTCAGAGTTTCAATTGATCTTTTCTGAATTTCAATTACAAACTGTTTTCGAACATCAACTACCCAAGTTAAGAGTACCTGGCTCAGGACTCGTAAATAAGTTTGACAGGAAGCATTTTTCTGTCTGAGCTATCTGACACTGCGTTGCTTATAAAATTTTTTTTATGCCATTTTAGAACCTGTGCCTGTGGTCATGGCGATGCTGGTTGCTCGAAATGTGGTCTATGTGCATCCTGCATAGCCGCCCAGGAATCTGAAAGTGGTAAGTATTTGCCCCACTTAAAACTCCCAAAGAACAATTAAATTCAAACCTCGTATTGCTCTTTTAAGTTGCAGACACAAAGGATGTGAATAAGCAATTAAGTCGACAGCGCTCGAAGAGTCTTATCATGCGCCGTAAAGATAAGAAATCGTTGGAGGATGTCGGCAGCCACACAGAGGAGAATCCGCCCCGTGTTGCTCCCTTGGCGCCGCAATTGCTGCAGATGCCTTCTACATCCCCGGTGGTTCAAGTATCTTGCGGCTTGCACCATACGGTGGTCCTCACTCTGTCGGGCGAGGTCTATGCCTTTGGCAGCAATCAATTCGGCCAACTGGGCACAGGAGATATGCAGCCGGCATGTGGTCCAGTGCGTGTGAATGTAGCGGGAAATGTTTGTCAAGTGGCCGCTGGTAGCAATCACACTGTGCTGCTGACCTATAAGGGTCTGGTTTACACCTTTGGTAACTTCCAAAAAGGTCAATTGGGCAGATTGCCTCATGATTTTCAACAGAAGAGCTCATCAGCAAGTGGTGAGAGGGATAAGCATGGCACGGGAGCAGGAGGTTTTAGGGAATCCTTTGGTGGTAGTGAATCACTGCCAGAAAAGTCGACAGTGGCTCAACTGATAACGCAACGCCAAAAGATTTTGTGGCATTGTACACCGGGAGCAGTGTTGTAATTATAACGTTATTAAAATAATACAATCATTCTATTAATTCTTCTGTTATTTACAGCGGCATTGGTCCCAGTTTTGGGAAGAAAGCCACATGGATAGGAGCCAGTGGAGATCAAACCTTTATTAAGATCGACGAATCTCTGATAACCACTCAGATGTTGCCCAAGATGAATGTGGCCGCTAATAAGAAAACTATATGTATGTCAACAACTTTTGTACGACAAAAACTTTGCATCACTACATTATGTCCTTCTCTTTTTTTGTCTTCTATAGTGATGATACCCACTATACCCTTGACCTTCAGTGCCATCTCCATCAATCGCCGTGATGGTAATTGCACGGCTCATTACTACAATCAAGTAGATTTTGCCAAAATGGAACATGTGAGCAAACCAAAACTATTGCCCGAAGTCAATCAAAATGTTGACCAAAACACCATGGTCCAAATGGGACCCTCGTCGTCCTCCTGCAATGCTATTAACGAGCAAATGTCACGGAGTATGCATGAAGCCCGCAACCAGCTGTTCGATCTTCAAGACAACCACATGCACAATCCATCGTCTAGTCAACGCAAAGAGAGAAGTCGTGACTATACCAAGGGTTGCCTCAAGAGTCCTTCGTCACCCAAAGCCGCGTCGACCTCGGCCGCTGTTTTAAATGACAAAACCTACACGAAGTTGGCATTTGCCATGGATCCCATGTATAACATTCTGTGGGTCTATGACTGCAATCATAAGAAGGTGTTAAGCTACAATGTGTTGTCCAGCGAAATACAGCAGTCTGGAATGGTAAGAACGGTTTGGTAATGGGAGTAATGCTACCTAATATTCTACCAATAGTTAATGGTGTGAATTTTAAATGGATGCTAAAATCTGATTTGCTTTAATCGAATTTGTTGGTTTATGAAACAATTTATTTAGAATCTCTCTCTAGCTCCCTCTCACTCTCTCTCTCTGTCTTTATACTTAATTTTAAATCGTTATTTAGATTACATGTTCATTTGACAAAATTTACAAAACTTTCCCCATATTTTTTTGCAGAACTCGTCAAATTATCGTGCTCTCCTTACACCCGAACTCTCATTGCCAAATAAATTGGATTCGCGTATCTCTCGTTTACACGCCTCTTTGAATTTGTTGGCCTGTTTGGATGTCTTAACGTCGGCCCAAGATGTTATGTGAGTTCCACGACAGTTCCGTAAATGTGATTGTTATATCTTGCTATAATTTAAATACCGTGTATTTTTACAGACCCGGTTGTTTCGAAGACATTACGCCCAAAGAGGATACACAAAATAAGGAATTAAAGGATAATCAATATCAAATCTGTAATCGTTTCGATAACTTTGGTGGAGGCTGGGGCTATTCGAGTCACAGCGTTGAAGCTATACGATTTTCAGCAGATACAGATGTTATGATATGTAAGTAAATGAAAAACACGATTAGTCAGGAAGATAAAGATTAGGGGCTGTCAGATTCCTTGTCTAGTTTTTATTTTAGAGTTCCACAGTGTAATTGTTCACTAAAATGGCTTCGACATCATCATTACCCTCATATTTTTCTCTTTCAGATGGCTTTGGCATGTTTGGTGGACGTGGCGAATACTCGTGCAAACTGAAATTGTACGATATGGGTTCTGATGGTGGTGGCTATGAAAAGGAGGGCACTCTTATAAGTGAAACCAAAGAAGTTTTCTTTGAATGTCCAGCACGTAGTAAATATCATATACTGCTACCAAAGCCCATTAATGTCACCGCAGCACGTTGGTATCTGGTTTGGGCTCGTATAGCGGGTCCATCGTCCGACTGTGGATCGTGTGGCCAAGCCACGGTGACAACCGAAGATCAGGTGGTGTTCACCTTTAAGTCGTCCAAGAAGGCCAACAATGGCACAGACGTCAATTCTGGACAGATTCCAGCAGTACTCTATCGTCTGGTAACACAGGAGTCCAAACAGCCATCCGCCCCAGTTGATGTTGATCCTGTAAAGAGAGTAACCAAAGAGTTTGCCAACAGTGTGACCAAGGAATGTTTTGAAAGTTTGGTCCTAATGTTAAATTGGTCCTGGGAGGCCTTTAAGGGCTATCTGAGGGAGCAGCGTGATATGTCTCACCAGCTGCAGGTGAAACAGTCGCTGGAATATCTGATACATGTGAACAAGTCCTGTTTGCGTTTGCTGCGGAAATACACCAATGAAATTTACCCCCAATATGGATCTTCAGATGAAATTGCCGACTATATATCGACGGGCACAACACAAAAAACGCTTAGTTCTAGTAGAACAGAGCGAGATGTGGTGAAATTTGCTAAAACCAATAATAGCTCGATGACAAAGTACATCAATGATAACTCCGGCGGTGGGCGCCAATCGCCGATGAGAAAATCTACCATGGAAAATATACAATTGGCTGAATGCATTGGCAATGTTAGGGCTATGTTGATAGGCATCTTTTGCGATGACATATTTCAGGACATCAACAGTGACGATGCTTTGGCCATGGCTTTGGAAATATTGGAAGAATGTCATATCAGTTTTGTGGCCTGTTTTGGTGTCTTTTACCCCACATCAACATTAAAATGGAATTGTTTATGTGATCTACTATCGGAAATGGATAAGGTAAGGAGGTTGCGACTATAGGCAACTTTTGTATATTAATTCACATTTTGTTATCCATGTTTAGCAAGGAACATTACACTCACGTCTGCTAAGTGCTATATTGGCTGGCCTGTGCTCTCCCACGGTGAAATTGCGCTCAACTTTCGCTCTCTTAAATCACGGCAATGATCGTCATTCCATTATCAGTCCCAGTGACAACTCTGGCTTGCCAATGCTCTCTTCAACGGATTCGCATCAGTATCCAATATTAGTGGAACAAATGATTTATCGAACACAGCAGGAAAAACATGATTTCCTGAGTAACTCCTGGACATTTAAGGATGTCCTGATGCGTTTGCTGGACATTATAGCAAATCCGATAAGAGACCGTTTGGAGAATATCTATAATCGGAGTGTCCATTACACCTACTCCAGCACCAGCTATTGTGGCAAGGATTTCAATCAGGGCCTTATAGACAACTGTTGTCATTTGTTGGCTCGCGTTTTGGCAGAGATTGTTTATCAGACGGCCATAGGAGATGTAAGTAAACGTTGAGAGAGAAGCTTTTATCGCCAATATTGATTGACTCGATAATATGTAGATTACAGGAATTGAACCCTAGTCTACCCATGATTGTTTTTTTTAAAACAACATCACTTTATATATTTAGAGATTACAAATTTCTATTACATGTTTTTTTTGTCTTAACTTTGCAGTACGACAAAATGTTTGTGCCGCCCCGCACCTTACATTCTTCCGGCTCTCGTTTCGCCCGTTGCGATCAAAGTCGTACCTGGAATACGGGTAGTTTTGGTCCCGATGCAATTGCCTTCTCTGTCGATCGTTCGGGTTTAGCCATTGCGGGTTGCATGGTTTATACTGGCTCTGGAAGTTATGAATATCAATTGGAACTATTGTACGATAATTCAGGCGATGTTCAACAGCAGCAGCAACAACAACAACAACAACAACAGCAACAGCCTTTGCAACAACAACAACATAAATGGGAAACCCTGGAATCGGTATCGGGTACCTATGATCAGAATGTGGTACAAAATGATATGGCTGAAATAAAATTCGATCGATCGGTGTTGATTAAGGTAAGATAATTGATTGAATATGTAGGTATTTATAACAGTTTATAAAAATTCAATTCTATACATAGTATCCATTACAAATGACATCTTTATTTATTACTCGAGCTCATTAACACAATATCTAACAAACTTACAGAGTAATTTAGAGCACAAATTTTACCTCTGTATAATGCTGCCACCATCTCTTTGCTTGCAGGAAAATACTCGATACGCTTTAAGATTCTGCTCTCAGGGACATCGCACTTGTTCCGGTGATGGCGGTTTACCTTCGGTACGTGGTCCTTGTGGCACCACTTTCCATTTCTATGCTTGCGATTTAAGTTTTAACGGCACCAACGCTCATCGTGGACAAATTCCCTGCATACTGTACTACAGTACGCCCATGAAGTCGGAATCGAATTCGGGCAATGGCTGTTCGTTGGCTGGTGGCAGTGGCCCCAATGAGGCATCCCTATCAAATGAGATCACAATGCGGGATACAGCTTTACAAATCGCATCCGATATTACCAAGAAATGCACTGAACTCTTGGTGTTGGCCCGCAACACTTTGGCCGCTTCTCTGTCGCCCTCTGACAACTCTTCGAATCACTCACAGACGATTGACTCGGAACACAATATAACACCCATCGAGGAGCACATGGACATCAATTGGGCCAATAATTCCCGCACCTCGCAATTACCACCCGAAGCGGGTGGTTTGCCAACAGCTCGTGATTTGTCAAAACGGCTGGAATCCTTTTCCAAGGGTATTATAGAGACGTTGAAGTTTGAGAAACGTTCCACTAATCCATTTGAAATGGAAATAGAAATTGGAGCTACGGAAATACATCCGAAGGATTTGATGATTGAGGAAAGTTCTTCCATTCATGATTTAAATTTCCGCAATGGTCAAATAACCAAATTTAATGGCAATGAACGAGTGGGCGCGGAAGCAGTGGAAAGTTTGATGGGTGGGGCACATGCGCATGCACATGCTTTTCATCCAGTGGCCTTGGCTCGTGCCGACTCCGAGGAGACACCGGCACAACTGGCAGCCACGCAAATTTTGGATGTATTCAATTACGGATCATCAAATCTTTTTCATACTCTGCTGCCACTGGTCTACGCTCACATTGCAAATTTGGCCTGCAATGATGCTAAGGTGAGTCCAATCATTTCCTAACATTGTTGAGGGGATTACTTTATTGTTTTTTTTTTTGTATTTCCCTGACAGAGTTCAGTTCAGATTTTGGGATTGATCAAGGACATCCTGCCACATATTGGCGCCCTAAACCAGTTAAATTCGAACAAAGACTCTGGGCCGGCTAGTAACATAACGGCGATACCACGTTTGCGTCCCGCTTTCGATATATTCCACAAGAAATTAGATGCCGCCCATGAGGAATGTGGCAATGCTTTAGTGCCAGCGGATCATGCTACCGCAAATGATGCACCCACCACTAGTAACCATTACTGTGTTGTGGAAAGTGAACATCCCTATAGAAGTGCCTCCATCAATTGTTATCGCGTTGAGTTTCCGCCATGTGTACAATGGCTAACAATCGAGTTTGATCCACAATGTGGCACAGCGCAACTGGAAGATTATCTGCTGGTCTCTGTACCGATGCGCCCTCTGGTCTCGACCGAATCATGTCAAGTAAATGAGGATTATTACGATATTTTAGATAACAACATAAAGACTAATCGCACCGGTGGCCAGTGTAAGAATGCCACCTTACTGACATCATGCTATAGTTGCCCGACGCAAAAAGAACCGGAGCAGCGAAGTGAACCAGATTGGTTTGTGGTGAAGAAGTTTAATACGTAAGTTTTAAATTATGTTTTTATAAGTATAGAATATATTTTAGATAAACAATTTAAAATGTTGTGGTGTTTATTTTACAGTTCATCCAATTGGTTGCAGAATGTTATGATTATACCGGGAAATTGTGTTGAATTTTCTTTGGAAACGTCTTCGCTGTATGCTCAGGATCCTAGAGTTAACCGTTATGGCTTCAAGTGTTTGGTAGTGGGTTACGATAATCCTGTATTGGTGAGTATTTTGGGGGTTATTTTTAAATTGTTCTAAACAGGTTGATAAAATGCAAGTATATTAAGGGCTCAGATAACTTTTGTCGCTGCAAAAAGATGTGAAATTATAAAAAATGTCCCAGTAATACACACACACACAATATGGAAGAATTTAATATGAATATGTTAAAAATGTAGGAAAAGTGAACTCTAATCGTTGCAGGTAGATAATAATATTGAAAATATATAGAATTTTTTTTCGTTATAGTTAGATTATATTTTTGAAGTTTTCTTTCGACGAGTTACATGGATTCTATTATTAACTTTAATTAAATACAACGCGATCTGAGGTGTTCAAATCGAGATATGATGAAATATATGAATTTATATATGTTCTTAATTTTTTGAGACATTGAATATAATACTATATACATTAGGGATATAATATTTTTAAGTTTTTTGCAAATATCAAATATTATAGAGATTTTAAAAAAATCGATTTTATGCAGTTTTTATTCCAAAATGACCTGAAATAATGTTTTTCTTAAATAACACAACATTTGTCATCGCGTGGTGCTAGGGTCAAAATTTGGTTATTTCCCTAATATACATTGACTAGTTTTGTGGTCTTTTCTTTTGACAGAAATTTCCTTATATTTGGTCAATTTTCATTATATTTCAGTTACATGGCAACAACTCTTGTTTGGTACGCATCGAACAGGAATTATCATACCTGGGTGGTATGTGCAGTGGCAATTTGATGAAGAAAAATTTGAGTTTACCAGGTAAGAATTGGTTGACTAAAATTTTTCAAGGAATTAATTTAAAAACTTTCTTTTTTTTTTGGTACAATTTAGACGATAAAGATGTCGAAGATTTGTCTACGATAAGTGAAACTATAAGTACACATTTTGCATTACTCTCGAAGGGTTTGGCATTGGCCGAACCTGAATTGACCATACATCAGGCATTGGAATCATATTTGCCAATTGGGTAAGTGCTTTGCAAAGTCAAATTATTATAAACAAGAACTTTACTAAAAACCAAGAATTAGTGCCTGGAGCAACGACAAAAAATTTTATGTTTTTCAGCAAGAAATGTAAGGTACACATTGTGTTCAGCACTTCACACAAGAAGAACGCTTGTAATAATCAAAGATTTCATTATTATAGTTTATTTACATTTTTTATATTTTGTATTTGTTTTTATAAATATACACTTACATACGTACATATTAATCCATTATATTAACAATTCATTACATTTACATTTATTTGGTTTAATACAACTTTAAAAATATTAAATATTTTTTTGGTGGAATTTCGGTTTTCTAGCGTCTTTAATTTACAACAACTTATTTGTGGACAAAGGCAGCAACAATGTCGGCACTCTGGATCGTATGATCTATATTTTGTGTGTGTTTGTTTCTTTTGATTGTGGGAAGGTTTTCCTTTAAAAGTCAGTCTTTAGAAGTCCAGCATTTTCAATTTGATAGACAATTTGCGTCTCCTTATAGGTACGTGGTTCCGGTTGTATTATATCCATTTTACGTTTTTCCCGACGTTTCTTGGCCATGCGCCAACATATGACCGCAACGATTATCGTTATGATCACCAAAAGACAGACCACCCCGATTACTATGTACAGCCAATAGGATTTTTGCTGACAATCAATTTCGATAATTTTACTCAGCGCCTTGTAATCGTCGTTATTAGCAGTCATTGTGACAGTGCCTCCTACTCCGCCCTTTTCATTAGAGACAGCATCTTGTCTAAAGTATATAAAATGTTTGAAATGATCGAAGAAGTGCTCCTTGGCTCTTGGAGGTTTAAAATTGTTATCTATATCTTGGCAGGGATATGGATTGTCATAATTTAATTGTTTTATATTTGTGATGAATTCGCTGCTGAATTCAAGCGGTTGGACGTTGTGGGTAAAGTGTACAGTGTTGTTGCTAAAACGCAACTCTAATTTTTCGCTGCTTCGATAGTCACGATGGATTTTAATAGCTGCAATGAAAGGGAAAAAGAATTAAAAGTTAATTAACAGTTATTATCAAGTAAGTGAATGATCAAGTTATAAAAAAATGTAGATCCAATGGGATCTAATCAGATCCGAAATATGGTTATATGATGGTATCAGATTAGATTAGTGCAGGTCTAATTGTATCTAAATATATCTAATCTGATCCGAGATTTGTCCGTAATTTTATCGATATCGTATTAAATTAATGAATTTCAATGCTCTATTCATATCATATTATATCCACAAGATCATTCCAAAAGACCACCCGACGAACACGCTCTCATACATACAATTAAAAATGCCAGATATAATTTGATATGTATAGGTATGATGAGATCCAATCGTGTATGAGCATATGTAATCAGATCTAATTAGATCTATAACTAGGACATATTTCGAATCAAATGAGATCTAATTAGATACAATCAGATAGGTTCTGATCTAATTAGATATAACCATTTTTCGGATCTGTTGAGATACAGTTAGATCCAATTGGATCTCCATTTTTTTTACACGGGTAGAAAATATACTATAAACCTTATGCACTTTACCTTTAAATGCTATCGGACTCGTGGTTCCAAAATAATTATCCTTGATTTGAGGACTCTTCTTAACATAAGCTTCTATCCACTCTGCATCGGCGCCTTCAAAATAATTATTGGTTATAATTAATTTGGAGATCACTGAAAGAGAATTATAATAGGATTAACAACAATGTCAATTAATATTTGCAACAGTCCATTTATACACTTACTTTTAAATGAAAGAGCCCTCGTGTGGACTTCTTTAAATCTATTATTATTCATATTGAATGTATCTGTAACTTCTACATCGTAGAAGGTTTTCGATGGCACATTTGTTAGGAATATGCAATTTTGTAAATCGATATTCTCCACAACCAGTTTTTTGAAGGCCTAAACATTGAATCAAATTATGAAATTATTTATAATTAACTATTTACATGCTAATGCTGTAAATAATAAATTACCTGTGCTTCAATTTTATGTATCTGAACTTTATCCATTTTAAATAGATAAGCATTATTATTGAGGATATTAAAGCCAAAAGGTTTTATCATCTCTATGTGGCTGTTGATAATTGTGATTTCCTTTATATGTCCCTTGATGGCATGGGAGTCAATTAGTTTGATTTTCACCTAAAATTAGAAGAGATTAGATATGTGAGAAAATATTGCAGTTACATAGACAATTATGGTGTAGAAGAAATTTTTAATTTGGGTCAGTTGGAGGAGTGTGTGAAAATTTTATAAATTGTATTATAATACAATATACTATAATTATAGTTTATCATGAAAAAAAAAGTGAGAATATCGTAATAAATTTTCACCAGTTGCAATACAAAATGACCACATTTATCGACTAAAATGAATTTAAAAATATGCCAACTTCTCTCTAATATGCCTCAAAAAATGTCGCATATACAATTGTTAGTTTTTTTTCACAAAATTATAGCATTTATAATCGGCTGTAGAAACTTTCATGTCATACCTTTTCAAATGATATTATCCAAGGAATGCTGCTACTGTGATCTTGCGGAAATGCCAATGCTTTCTCTCTTAGAACTAAATCGTCCACATTCGTAAAGCTAATCTTGTGCACATCAACGTCCTCCAAGGCATTTGAATTTATCGTAAGCGATTTACAATTTTGTATTTTCAACTCATAAGCCGATCCTATTAGAGGAGGCAACACGAATTCCTGCAAAATAAATCACAAATGAAATACAAATCACAGAGATATGGCAAAAAAATAAACAAACCTGATCCATCATACCACAATCACAGGTAAACTGGGAATCATGTGAAATACACGTTACATTTCGCACTCCTGTCGTCGCCAAAGTTTCTTTGGCCCAAATCGCAGGACATTTTAGAGTAACAAAAACAGCCACAAGCAACAGCATCGACAAGGACAACTGCAGGCATCCGGTATCGTTCCACGTTCGTGTTATCACTGGCATTTTGCATTATAGATATCTACATGTTGTTTTCGAAAAATCCATCAATGATACAATAATTATTACTCTGAAAATACAATGAATCGAAGGTTTTTTTTTTTATTTTAATTACGAAATGGAGCAAAAATATGTTTTCTTTGTGAACTCGATGCGGCAAACAAACACTGGCGATTATGAAGGCGAGGGCGATGGCGTTGATGACTGACAATTACGACAATACTGTTACGGTTAACAAAAGTGATGAGATATCTTACTGCCACACGTTCTGCCGTCTACGACTCTCTCTCGCTCTCTTTTTATTTTTGTGGTATCTCAATCGCATACGAAGCAAATGTTTATTTATCTTATCAGTTACGATATCGAGTCATTCAGAGACTCGCATTCAATCCTAATGTTTACTAGAGATAAGGTAACCGAACGTAACTACTATTTTTATTCGTTCTGAATGATAATAATGAGTCAGAAAGTGTTATACTTTGCCAAATGTTATTAAGTTATGTACTAGTTAGTTGGAAATTTCTATAAGATTACATATGTATCTCGTCACCTGAAATGCGAAAAGGCGTTACCCTCAAGAAATAATAATTAGGCTTGTTATTAAATATGGTATACTAGGCGAATCTACATGCTCCTACAAAATTGTAAGATTCTACAATCAATAATAATGATTATTTATCATAAATTGCTTAAACAATCATAAAAGACATGTGGATTCCGTCTTTTATGCCTGTTTCCTTGTCAAATTTGAAAAAAATAATTTTTTGTATAGATATAGATATGTATGTAAATGAATTGTCGACCTCAAGTGAAAACTGAAAAATAAATAATTTTACTTTATTACGTTTTTCTGCTTCTTCTGTAAAATTGTATTTCAGGTGACGATATGTGGCTTTGCACGATGTTTGAGTTATATTTGAAAATAAATAAGGCTAACAGTATAAGCACAATTATTCAAAATATTAACAAGTCTAATTCAAAAAAATATCTGTAACAGCTTTATTTTTTTTTTAAAGATGAATAGTTTATCCTGTTGCGAATTCCAAGATTTTGGCGTGTGTCAATAGTTCGTTTACTTGCAAATTTGTACAAATTTGTGCAAACATTTACAAATTTTTACTGGATTGCGTTCGTTTACTCTAAAAGTCCAGTAAATGAGAGTGAGAGAGCGTAAAATTTTGACAGTTCACAATTTTTCAATGCTAAAGAGTTTATGGCTTAATTTTATCCAACCAAAATTTGCTAGATAGAAGCCAAGCCTTGGCTCCTGTGCAATAAAAATAAATATTAAAGTCAAATAAAAACACATCAGCTGTTTTCTTGAAAATTTTTACTGATGTTTTTCGAGTAATTTTGTTTGCAAATATCGCATGAAGAGATCGGGATGTGGTTATATTTCATTTGATACAAGAAAAAGTGAAAATTATTTCAACACTTTTTAAGATGATTGGGCCATGTCCGTGTGTCTGGCTGGCTGGCGGGCAGGATAACTCGAGGACTAGGTGTCCTAATGATAATAATATTTTCTAAAATTAAGTAATATGATTGTAAATAGGCAAAAGGCATGATGCTAGCCTTATGGTACCTACCACACAAAATTAAATTTTTTTGGATATTTAATATTTTTTTTCATAACTTACAAATGGACAACCCCCCAGAAAACCGAATCCTTTGCCTCACCCCTTCTAGTACCTCCCACACAAATGACCGAATTTACGCTTCTAAGGGTTTGACTCAGAAATAAAAATGGACTACATCGGCCGACCCCTTCTGGTACAACTTATACAAAACTACATATTTTTAGAAAAATAACATATTTCATTAACTTTCAAACGCTCATAAATATTTGACTGAGAAATGAATAAGTACTTCGGCTGACCGCTTTTAGAATCAGTTTAATTATCCTGGGATAATAGTCAAAACCTCAGAAAGCCGAGAAGTTCCACTTCAGTTTTGACCGAAATCACCCTGTAAGTACACTTATTAATTAAGTCATATTTTGCAAACGGTGCGCTGTCCTTACTGGTACCTTCTAATTAGTCACTTTTGCGAAAATTATGCAATGAAATTTTCAGTGTGTGGTACCGTCTAGGACCTCTACCATAGGCTTCATGAAGACATAATTAGACAAAGGGGAGTGGCATCGCCCACAAAAACCAAAATTTTAATCTAATCAATTTCCAGTCCAAACGGTTAAAGCCAAAACCTTGAAATTGGCATGTTCCTTCTGTGACCTAGATGCGTTGTAAGATGAATTTTTGTAAGTGGAAATTTTAACTTTTAAGTGGTAAAAAGCGGCTAACAGGGTCAAAAAAGTACTAATCGATCGGACTGATGATTGATGGTAACTCAAAGAATTATTTGTATCCCTTTTTGATCGAAATATGTCCTTAGTAAATACGGGGGAGAGTTGAATACCATAAGTTTTAATTCAATGTAAATTGTTTGTTACTAATTGATTAGATATTTTTTTTTTAATATTCCCCGGAAAATTAGTTCCCTGTAAATTTATTTTTCCCCGGAATAAAATCTTATTATTTTTAACAGTCGGGGAAATAACACCAAGGAAGACAAATTTCAAGTACCAAAATAAAAACTGGAAAGAACAAGTTACAAATTTATCAGGAAAAACCATTGTACCTCTGGCTTTTTGTACAACAACATAACTTTCTGGTACAATAAAAGTACTTCTAGATACTTTAATGTAATTATCGGCACAATTAAAGTACTTTTTGACTGACTACAAGTACATTTAAAGTACTTTTTGGTCGAAAAAGAGTACTTTATGGTACAATAATAGCAGACTACAAGTACATTTAAAGTACTTTTTCGTCCAAAAAGAGTACTTTATGGTACAATAATAGCACTTTTTGGTAAAATAAGAATAATTTTCGGTACAATGAAAGTACTTTTTAGTACAATAAATGTACTCTATGGTATAGTAAGTACATTGTGGTATAGTAAATTGTACTTTTTTGTACAATTGGAGTACTTTTCGGAACAAAAAATTCTACTTTTTGGAAGAATAAATGTACTTTTTGTTGGAATAAAAGTATTTTGTAAATTGTAAATTTTACTTTATAATACAAAAAAAGTAAATTTTGGTACAATAAAAGTATTAATTTGTACAGGAAAAGTAAAAATTAAAATGTGTATTGGTTTGTTATCATGAGTTGAGGATTAAGGAAAATATTAAATACGTCAATTTTGGTACACCTAACATGAAATTTGTTAGTGGAATTTTTACCTTTAAATAACATTTGTAATACCTACTTTCTTTCAGGGGAAATTCGTTACGAGGAAATAATGCGGATATTTAATAAATCCGATATACAGTCGAAACTCTCTATAACGAATTCCAAGGGACAGGATATTTACTTCGCTATATAGAAAAGAAAAACAATTTTGTTCCTTTTAAAAGTTTTTATTTGTAGTAGTCAGTTATTTTGGTTTGAAGCTCATTTTTCCACTTTTCTTCTTCAATACAATTTTCTAATACATTTAGAGAAGTAAACACAGTATTTTGTACGTTGGTTTTCATTTCCAAATAGGTACGGAAACTTTCAACCGATGAAGAAAGTTGTCCATATGTGGGTAACGTTTTCACAATATCGGCAGATTCTTCGTATTCATCTGAATCTGTTAAGAGATGTATGTAAATAATAACGAATACTTATTTGAATAAATTCGTTATATCTTGAAGTTACGGTCGCAAAAATGGTTCGTTATAAGGAAATATTCGCTATAGGGAAATTTGTTATATGGAAAATATAATACACTCAAAGTAGACCCAAAACACAGTGTTCTTTAAATTGCTTTGCAATAAAGAAAACTTCGTTATATAGGGGTTCGTTATAGAGAGTTTTGTATATGTATTTCTAAGCATGAAACTTTGTTGTTGTAAACTTTGGAAGTAACTGTGGTAATAATTCTGTACACTGATTTATTCCTTCCATTATATTACGACAATTTTTGCAACTCTATTGGCTCGTTCATAGTATTTGAGATTATTTTTTGATTTGGTCAAAAAAACATCAATTTTTAATGTCATAGTTAATATATGGGTAATTCCACAGAAAAGTCAACAGTGATCGAAAAAAAACTTATTTTTATTTATGATTAAAAGAATTTTTAATAACATATTTACTGATGATACAAGTGCACTTTTATCATAAAATATTTGTTACAACAGTTAATAACTTCAATAATAGTAAAAAATGATCAGTAAGCTGCAAAATTTTGATTTTATTTTATTGACGTTCTAATGTAACATTTGTGTTTAACAATTTTTGGCATATAAACTTTATAATATTGCCTAATATTGCAAATAATTTTTTTTTTTTAAAATAATTTGTCATAAATTACACAAGGGAACAAAATTGAACTTTTTGAGTGTTGTTTGGAATTCGATAGCTGTTTTTTACTAATTTGGGGTCGCTGATTTCAAATCTAATCTCCATTTTTCTCCATCAGCTCGAATTTTTAAGTTACAGGTACTAATCGTATTTTCGACTTTTTTCCAAAAAATTATAGTTCAAAAAATCATAATTTTTTTTTCATAAGCCGGATTTTAAAATTTTATTTTTTTATTAAAGATATCGTTGTTACCTTTGAAAAAAATCAAATTTTTTAATATTACAAAAAAAAATGACTGAGTAACGGCTGTTTTATTCAAAAAAAAAAAAACAATTACACAAAAAATTACACATTTTAATTTTCTTCACGCTGAAAGTTAATCGGTTGGGGGCAAATTGTTATTTTTATTAGCTTTATTGAATATCATATTAAGATAGCTTTCTAAAACATGTATGTACATAATAATCGATTGAAAATTGAATGAGTTATGCTAAATTCGGTGATAACAGATTTTTCGCAATTTTTTGTTTTTACCCAAAAAAAATTAAAATTTTGTATTTTTAAAAATCATGACAAATTTGCAAATTTATTTATAGTTTAATTTTTAGTTTTGCCTCCTATAACAATATTAATTAACTGACCAAATTTAATTAATCGGCAGGTTTCAATTTGGAAGTTAAGGAAGAAATATTAATTTTCCAAAAATAGGTAATTTTGTATGGGAGGTACCAGAAGGGGTGATCCGATATAGTGCAAATTCATTCCTGATTTATATTTTCATAACCGTAAAACTTCCGCATAGTTTGACTGAATTTAGTGTACTTACAAAAAAGATATGTATGTAAGACTATTGGGGTGAGTTCGGTCATTTGTATGGGAGGTACCAGAAGGGGTATGGCAACGCTTTCGGTTTTTCTAGGGTTTGTCTACTTTTGCAAGATAAATAAACTGACCAAATTTTAATATCCTCCGGTAGTCTGTTTGGCAGCTATCGAAAATATATTAATTATCCAAAAGTAGGTAATTTTGTATGGGAGGTACCAGAAGGGGTGGGGCTATTCCGCCCATTTACAATCCCATAAGTTCGTTTCGAAAAATATTAATACTGATAAATTTTCATAACGATCCGTTAAGGTTTGCTCGAGTTACACTTTCACAAACATATTAATAAATGTTATTTTTGTATGGAAATCGTGATTTTTGTAAATTTAGTTATCTCAGTAAATTGTTGACAAAATCAAAAGTTGTGCAGATATTTTAATGAAATAAAGCTCATTTGATTCACACTATATTAAACTAAATGTTTTAAGACAAACACTGTGATTTTTGTGGCAATAATTTTTTTTATGAATTTTTAAAAAACAAAAATTTTTTTTTTTTGTAAATTTTTTGTTTTATTTTTTAAAACTACAACGATATCTCTGAAACTACTAAGCCAAATTAAAAACAATGTAGGCACGGATTAAAGATAATTTTGTTGACGAGTTTAAGTTTTTTTTTTAATTGAATATGGTGAACCGTTTTCAAGTTATTTAAATATTTGTAGTGGAAGTGCCTTAGTTATGGACATAACGGTATATCTCGAAAAGTCGAGCTGATACAAAAAAACCAAGTGCAGATTTGGATTCAGCGTCCCAAATTACCTTTAAAACAATATTCAGTTCTTAAACAACAAATACCTTGTTCCCTTGTGTTATCAAAAAGGAAATTTATGTCACGTCACGTTATACATGTCACGTCAGGTTATACAAAATAGGTTGTACAAAGAAATTACAAATTTTTTTTGAGGTTTAGCTAATTTTATAACAAATTTATAATATTCCAAATCATATTAAAAATGATTTTATCTAAAAAGTTCGACTCAGTTCGCACTGGTTTGTGTTTTTGTGAAAGAAGAATAAAATTACTTATATTTTTGTCACGTAATTTAATTACTGATTTATTAGGACCATCAGTTCGGAGGATTTTGTCTCTTTTACTTAATATAGAGCATCTTAAGTGTTACACAAAAAGATAAAGAAGTAATAAAAAATTGCGTTTTCATTTGTTTGTCATTTCAATAATTCGTAGTCACATATGTGACTATGGAATTGCCCATATGCATATCTTTTTTCCCCATCAAGCTCTATGGAGAACTACAGGCACAATTTTAGAATAGTTTCACTCTAGAAACTTCTCAAAACAATTTGCAACAATATTAAATAGATTTAAATTTCCCATGGTTTTGCTTTTAGAGACCCAAAAAGATATCAATGTAAATCCGAATATTAGCATCTGTTAAGTTTCTATTGATACGCGTGATCACTCATTCATAAACTGCTTGTAGATATTTCCAAATACGGTTTACAATATTTGCATACTGCAAATATAATCGTGCTTAAAATGTAGCATTTCCTTCTATCTATTTATTAGCTATGGTGACTGTACTTTTATGACAGTTTTTATCACTCACACTGTTTATTTAAACAATAAAGTATTTGGTAACGAATAAACTTACGACTGTTTCGAAACATCAGCAATTTTATTTGTTTATTCTTTATTTCATTAGCTTTATATGAAATTTTTGCTTATATCAACGAATTGAGTCCACAATGACGATCGATGGCTAGGTGGTCACAAAGAAACCCTATAACTTCCCTTCCAGTTACACCAATTACATTCAGCGTATTTGACAGAGGCATGACAACACAGATCTGATGGTCAGTTGCAGTTACGCACATCATTTTGCTGCTGTAATAATAATACTTCAATGACATATTTATTTGATCAATTAATATTTGTCGATGATGAAAAAGTAAAACGTTTTTTTTTGTTGCCTAGAGAAACTCGCAGTAAAAGGTCAAGTTTATTTCAAGTGTGATAGAGAGTAAGAGAGCTGAAGCTGAGAGCAGAGATCTATCTGCATGTTGTTGATATAGTGCATAGGAACCAGCAATACAAACAAATTGCGAGAAAAATATGATTTATTAATTTTTTAATTTCAATTTACATAACGTTAATGTGTGGCCACGTAATTGTATGTGTACGTACGCCCCTTAAATGGCAGTGACAGTGACATTTCCAAATGTATCTGGTATTTGCATTTAGCAGCGCATATTAGCCGCGCATTATGCGCTTTAACGTACGATATGTGTGCATATGCTAAATAGTACATTAGTGTTTTTTTTTGCGCATTTTATTAAAAGTCTATTTTGCTGTGTAAATATATATTGTGCTTTTAGTTACACTTCAGCATTTATAATTTGTCTTTATTTGTTTTTACTTGCTTAAGTTCATACAGAGTATAATAACATACCCTATTGGAAATGTACATGTTTGCTCGCTTACTCACTTTATTATTAAGTGTAGTAGAGCTTTATATATTATAAAAAGGTTTTGGAAGTGGTTCACATTATTTATTAGGTTTTTTTTTTCATTTACATATTAAGACATTTCAAAGTACTAACTACATTATTTCACATTAGTAAATTAAAGTTAACTATTTGCCTCCCAATAAATAATGTTTTTACTTAAAAATAGTTCATTAAGCAATTATAAAAATTTGAAATAATGTTTATGGATTTATATTTTTTTCAATCTGCTTCATCAACAGAAGCACAGGCGTTTTGAACATTATTCATGTTGTTTTTTTAATTTTTATAAAATTCGGTTTCAGCCTTTATAAAAATTTAATTGGGAGTGTAATTAACGAAAAAAAATTGTATTGCACTTATTGGACACTTATTATTTTAGTTTTCTAGTGTATTATCTTCGATATACATTTTTATTATTTATGAAGTTAATTTGTTGTAATCATCTAAACTAAATTAAAGAGCTGACAGAAGTTATCATGCAACCCTCGCATTCGGAACAATTCATTATCTGTCGTATTAACCGTCAACCAAGATGTTGATATGTACATTAAACACGATTCAAATTGCACCGTTTTCTTTTGCTATTTGCATCAACTTTTGTTTTAATTAAAATTGTCCATTTTTAAAACATCAATTTTTTATTTTCACAATTTGGGATTTTGGCGATGTCCATATAAATTTACACTTAGCCATGGACAAAATTTCTCACTGGGTTCTTTTGGAATCAAAACACAACACAATTTAATAAGACGCGCGAGCGCTGCACTTGAAAGAAAGTATTATCAGATATTTAACATACAGACACTGACTGACCACTGACTGCCGATAGTGTAAATAATAGAGAGAGAGACAGAGAAAAAGAGAGAGATGGTGAAGCTTATAGATCGAGTGAGGGCATAGAGGGGAAAGGTAGAACGTTTTGTGAACTACCGAAGATCAGATTTATTAGATACAATTACTTAGGCCCTAGTAACTGTGTCCACAACGTTTTGCGGATTATCTGTTAAGGGCAGCGGCAAAAATTAATTAACACTTTTTCGTTTTAATTACTGTGATCACTTCGAATGAGATCCGCACCAGCACCAGCAGTTTACTGTTTTAATTAGACTATTGCCATTCTATTTTTCGTTAATTAAATTTATTTTTAATATGATTACGAAGGCACAAACGACGAAGTGTGTGAACGAGTGGGGGAAAAGACAGAAAGGCAGGAAGGAAGGAATTCAACTTGAGTTCTAACGATTACGTTATTGAAATGAACAAATCTAGTCTCTTCGCGTTTGGACATGCGAAAAAAACAACAACACAAGTTAAAGAAAACAATTTTGAATTTGCGGAACACACAAATATAGCCAAAAATTTTTTGTTTCTGTTTATACAAACAAAACACAAACGACAGCGGTGACGGCGACGACGACGACGACGATGAAACTGGCAAAAAGTTATGAACAAAAAACCTAAACAAATATTAAAAATTCTCGCACACACACAAACGCACCATAGTTAAGCTCATACGCCACCGTGCTTTTACTGCCGCCACTGCCTCTTCGACAACATTTATTCACTTGGCAGGCGTCAGACAATTCGTATTAGTATCCAATGGATATTAAGACCGTGAAATAGCTAGACGGACAATTGGATAGCAGAGATTCAAAGCAAAACAAAACGCGCGATTGCCGACACAACGAACCAAACCGACGGAATCACTGAAAACACTTAACACCGACACCGTTTTTACTGTTGCTGTAGTCACTTTAGCCGCTGCGGTGTTATTCGTATTAATGAATAATACTTTTTTGGGGACCGTTCTATAGCCGCAAACGTCTAAATCTACACTGATCGCTTGTTTAGACTCTTTAGCATTAAGCATTTTGTTGGGGAGCACTGATAACCGCCAAAGCTCTCCTCATACCTAAATAACTGAGATACACGACGGACGCATTGGAGACTAAAGCTTCGGTTGCTCTTTTCTCTCAGTTTTTTTGAATGTGTTGCTGCTGGGGATGGCAAGTGGGACAATTGTACATAATGCAAATGTTGGACATAAACCCAGTTTAGTATGTGGATATCAGGACCGCCTTTAAGCTAAAAATAATAATTATGTAGACAATGACAGTCTGATATGGAGACTTTGGCCGATACCCTTTTGGTCATAATCCACAACATTAATCTTTGGTAAATGTATATTAAATATATTTTGTGTCGCTTATAACTTCTTTTTAACTATATGTATACTGTTATAACATAAGAAGGCATGCCAACTCATTGTTATGCGTTATTTTAATTTAATATTTAAAGACAGAATTATTTAATTACAAAGGGTTTAATAAAACTTTGTATAAAACCACCTCAGACATTTTAGTCAAGTGAAATTATAATTAATTAATTATTTATATTATAATAAATTAATTATCATGTAATATAATTCGCCAACAAATATAAATAGTTCAATTCAATTCAATATCTCTGGGAATATGGTTATTTTGTATGGGTGTTCAAAACTGGAACCGAAAACCGTCTAACCGGGTTTCTTCTCCGAAACCGTACGCAAATTTCTTGAAAATACCAATTTCGAATACCCGGTTTAGCCGGTTTTTTGATGTCGATTAACCGGTTTTAAAAAAAGTAGAACATTTCCAGGTTTGGTCTAGGAAAATCAGCATAGAAATTTTTGCTAATTTTTTTTTTAAATGTTGCTAGATGACTGTTTCCATTTATTTTGACATGAAAGGAAGGATTTATATAAAAAAAATTTGAATTGTTGTTGCAATTTTCTAAACATGGCATCAAATTTCAACAAAGATGTATGATTTGTAAACACCATACAATAGTTGTGAAAACTCTAAGATATAGTTAGGGTCTCAACTGAGAAGTCGTCGAATTTCATATGAACAACTTTAAGTGCAATTATCTCCTAAACTAAGTGTCCGATCGCAAGAAGATGCTTAATTTGGGAGAACCATACAGAAATTGGAAAAACATCAAGATTCGTTTGGAATCTGGCTTTGAAATAGATTGTGATCTATCCTTGAAATGGTTGGTAAGCCATAGATATTCATATGGATTACTTTAAGTGCCTTTATCTCCTTTACAAAGCTTTCAATTGTAAAATGGAGTTTTATTTGTTATGGAATCAATACCTTAATTCTACCCTTCTGTTTGAATGGACTGAGATTTAAATAGGATATAAGTTTGAAGCCCACTAAATTCAAAAGCTTTTTTTAATGAGAAAACTTATAAGTAGACTTAGAATTAAGAAAGGTTATGACTTAGAAAAAAATATTTAATTTCATATTTGGTTTTATTTTACAATTTCCGAAAACCCGAGCGAACCCGGTTAACCCTGTTTTTTACTAATTCAGGAATTCGAAAAACGGATTGTTGGAAAAAGGTATTTTTCGAATAAAACGGAAGCCGGTTTTTTGAAAAATTCAAGTATTTGAACACTATAGTGCCAACTGAGAGCTAAAGAATAATTCCCACAAAAATTTCAAAACAAATCATTATTTCTAATGAATGGGGTAAACCTAACTGTTTCTTAAGTTTTACCTATGAATACAAAATATTAAAAGTAAACTGTTAACATCGATTTGAGGAGTTTATTGAAGAACTTATTTGGAAAATATAAAATTTCGGGATACTGGCTAATTTGTATACATAGAAAGTACAAGAAGAGGCAGCAAAACGTGAGAAGTATGTTATTAAAAAAAAAACAAATAATATTTCTTCACTGTTACGTAGTATATACTTTCATCAATAAATCCGTGATTTGTTTCCAATATTCCCTTATTTATCCTATTTCTCACCCAATAAGTTTTCCAATTGCATTTTTCCCATACCTTTTCTCATCCCCGACATATCTATGTCTGTATGGTACTCGGATCAGAGATTCTGATTTGAATTCTTTGGATACTCGTATGTAGCCTGATATTGGATTTAAGCTTTGTTTGCATTTTTTTACTGGCTTTTTGTTTACACACAGATACATTCGCTCCGACCCTCCCTCCCTTCCCTAATTGTATAATTGGAGACTTTTTCCCGTAAAGTTCAACGGAACGGTGTGTAAATGGTATGAAGCTGCTGCTGTTGAGTTGTTGTTGTTTTGTTTTTGTTGGGATGGAGGGAGCATTATTGCGGTTTAATAGTCGGTCGGTCGGTCGAGAAAAGGTCTGCCCCATCTCTTGTTCTTCTTCTCTCGGTATGCATTTTTGTATGTAAATAAATATTCTCCATGATTAAAACAAATGGATGGATGGACGGATAGCTTACTAAATGAATGAACGAATGAATGAATGAAGAATGAGCGGATTTTAAAACAAAAAATGTGTGAATTGTTAATTAATGTTAATTTAATCACAAAGCTCCGCATATCGATGTATTAGGGTCAATAGGTACTTTTATTTGGTGGTTCTGTCTGTCCGTACGTCTGTCTTTTGTATTGTCTTATTTACGAGTAAGTTTACACTTTAGGTGCATCCGTTTCATGTAATTTGTCGTCGCTGGCGATTTGTAAAGGTGCCGCCGACTTATGACAGTTGAGTTGAGGAAATTTGTTTTTTTCTGACAAGATTTTTGGTATGCGATATAAAAGCGAAACAAAATTGAAGCAGGGATAAGTTTTATAAGAAAATATATAAAATGTTTACTATCAATCTGTATCACTTAACCAAGACTCTAATATTCTTGGTTATAACGCGGGAAGAATAAGAAAGTTCATATGAAATTTAAAGAGTAAGAAATTTAAATATACTTTTGAAAAAAAAAAATTAAAACGAAGTGTAACGTTTTAATTTACGAAGTTTTTATGAATTCACAATTTACGTTAGTGTATCAATGATACATCAAATTCGGCTAACGATCAGAAAAAGTGTTTTTTATTGTTTGATATTTTTGGTCAAATTCAGTGTGTTAGGCACTAGGATGACGCGTTTCGAACTCCATGACGAGTTCATCTTCAGACTCCTTTGTGACGAACTGATGCACAATGGTACATCATCAGCTGTAAATATATCTACAATTATGTCAAACATATACATGCGAAGTATATATCAGCCGAAAATGTCCAGCACCAATTATAGTTTGAATTTGACCGTTAATATTCAAACATGAGAATGTTCAAGTTGTTATGTGAAAGTATATAGTTTTTTAGGCCGTGCCATATTGTATTGTTTGTTAGGTATTTAGTCGATCGTATTGATTATATATCACAATTTACGTTAGTGTATCAAATGATACATCAAATTCGGCTAACGATCAGAAAAAGTATATGTATGAATTGTTAAAAATACGTCCGAAATATATGTTTTTACTTTTTTGAAAATTTGCTAGCAATAAAAATAATGGCTTTAGATTTTTGTATGTCTTAAGCAAAGATGTTAAATAATGATTAGATAATGGTAATGATTGCTAATTAACCTTCTTTTGTGAAATTCTATAATTCATTAAACAATTAGAATTAGTTCCCATTATATAATTGAAATTTTTATTCCAATGGTAAAACTAATTGCAGTTAGTTGCCATTAGCAAAAAAAATTGGTTTACCTTTACAATTAGAAAACTAATTGACTTCTGCTAATGCAATTAGATATTCAATTAGCTCGAATTAGAATCAATTATTTTGACGCTTGACGGACTGTTCTTTTGAAAAGGTCGTATTGCTGAAAGCGAATATACCCGGTAAACCAATTTTTTGCTAATGACAACTAATTGCAATTAGTTTTACCATTGGAATAAAAATTTCAATTATCTAATGGGAATTAGTTGAACTAATTCTAATTGTTTGATGAATTAGAGAATATAAACCAATTGCATCAATTGCTAATTATAATTGGAATTTAACATGTTTGGTCTTAAGTGACCGAGAAGATGTTCTATCGGATTTTTTCAACACAGAATAGGTTATTCTCAAATATGATTTCAAATATAAGATATAGTGCATCTCACTAAATTTCAAAATAATATTACGAAACCGAAATTTATTTAAAAATTTTTTGTAAATTTACTAAAATTGGAAAAACCAAATTATTGTCAAAAAATTGTGTCTTTTTTCATATAAAATAAAAAAACTATGTTTTTTTATATAAAATTTGTATTCATAAGTCGGGTCTACAATCCTGAGTATCACCTTTTAACCGCAAATTTCGCGAACTACAACTAATAAGTCGTTGGATGTGAGTCATATTGCCCCATCATGTATTTACTGACAATTCAATAGATTCATTAATGCAGAAGTTCGAGGAGACAAGTTAAAGTATTTTCGAACTTCTGCATCGATTTCCAATCATTTAAATAATAAATGCAAAATTTCATCGCGCTGTAGTCAAAGAATAGTAGCTACCGATTTAAATGTAAACGGTCTTCTGGTCCAAAAACCGTTTTTATGGGTTTTTCTTATTTGAAATTAGCAAATTTTCTTATATAAGAGAACTTTCTTTATTGCCTAATAAATCATTTTAAAAAAATAGCCCGACTCAAAAAGTACCTTCGGTCCACCCCTTGGCTAGTTTTATGATGAATCTCAAAAACTTTTGTGCCTAAGATTAAGATTCAGTGATCTGGGCTGTTTTTTAAAAATATATATATTTTTTCGAGTTTTTCAAAGATTTTTAATATTTATCTTAAGACAATATGTGCAATATTAGTATCATAGCAATTAGTTTTTAAAGACGCATCCAACGGTATGAAAAACTTGCCCACAAATGTCCGACAAGTCCTTTTTTCAGCAATATCCTGAAAAAAAAAACGGATTTTAAGGTTTTTAGTAGCGAATTCTGAATTCTGAATCTTAATCGGTCCATCCCCCAGACCGAAGATACTTTTTTTGGCCCCATACAAAATGAGTCGCTTTAATATACATACATTTCTAGAAACATTGTTGACAATTGAAAAAAACCTCTAAATTTACTACTTACATAAATTGTGGGCAAAAAAACAACAAAACATAAGTTATAGATATTTAACCGTTGTATTACTACTTACTTGACCACGAATTCAAAATTTTTTTGCACACAAAACACAGTAAGGTGGTCTATTACCTTACAAGTTGATTTTCATCATCTCTTTCTGAGCGGTTGAACTTTTAATTCCCAACATAATCACTTAGCATATACGCTACAAGATTAAAGATAACGGTGACCACATTCTCATAATGTCGTACATTCCATATATTTATCTTAGATTCTTCGACACTTGAGTCATGAATCTAGCACAGCAAGTGTAGCATTACTCGCTGCTGCAATTACAAAACTATGCTTACTTTGTACTCGCCAAGCTTGTCAACCAAGTTGACAAAGTAGATGATCGTTTCCACTTGGGAAATATGATCGCTGAAGAAAAAGCTGTCAAAGGAAACACCAGAACTGAACTTTCTTTTCTATGAATATTTTATTACAAATACTGTACAACTTAGAAATTAGTTTCGTTTTGATTCATAATTGTTTTACATATCTTTCGCTTTTCTAGTTTCATTATTCAGTTTGCTTTACAATCTTAACCACAAGTAAAAAAAATCTCACATTACTTTTGTAACAATAAACAAAAAATAAAACACAAATAAAAAATTAAAATAAAACAAAATAAAATATAAAAAAATAATAAAAAAATAATTTTTGTATGTGATGACTATAAAATGTTTATTATATACTACGAGTGTTACATATAAATATAATATCTTAGAGATAAACAACTATACATAAATAGAATGGGATTTGTTTGTATGTTATTACAAACCAAAGAATGAACTATCAAATGCTAATTGATTGTTGTTGTGGTTGGTGGTTATATACTTTTTGTTGTTGTATGATGTAATTTTATATCGATATTGCTATTTACAAAGGAAATCAAATACATAACATTGTATTTATGCTTTTGTAGTTGTATTAGAATAACAAGATAAGAAGGAAGCGTTGACATTTTATGCATAATAACAAAAAATAAAACAAAATCAGAAGAAGATAGCAAATAAAACAAACTTATAATTTAGATTCTTATTTACTAAACTATACTTAAGTTATGGTAAAGAGTTGTAATTTGTGTGTAACTTAGAGACTTAAACTAGAGTTTTGCGTTTTAAATAAGAAGACTACATATTAGAAAATGGTTAAAAATCACAAGCCTGTTTTTCATTTTGTTATCATTTCAAAATTTAGTTACATTTCTATATAATATAATGCCACTTAAATTACGAATTTGTGGTAGAGTGCGCAGGGAGATAGGCGAGCGGTAATTGGTGGTGGTGGTGGTATGCTTACAATGCGGGCGGCTTTATGAGGCCGTGATAGTTGAGTATGAGTACTTAAAATATTAATCGTAAACACTGTGGTGGTGTCGATGGCGGGAAATCTTTTACTATTAGTGGACCTTTTTGTTTTCCTAGAGCAAAATATTTGATTTGTTTGTCTAAATAATAATATAATAATACAAATCAAATTCGACTTTAAGGTTAAAGTTATTAACAGTATTTATAAAAATAAAAATTAAATGATGTTCGTTGGTTAACTCAAATCTTGAGAACTCGTGGATCGATTTGACTAATAATAATACGATTTTTAGAAGAGAAAGTTTGTACACTCCCATTTTGTACGTCCAATTTTTCCAATATTTGCATGTATCTGACATTACTATTCATTTATTGATGCTCTATAAAAAAATATAACAAAAAACTTTAATTTCCATATAAATTCCGGTCTATAATGTTGTAATGTAAATTTTTGATCTTTGACAACAATTTACATCAAATATTTATCACCTGATAATATTTTCTTGAACTCCACATTGCAAGCATACCCTGGTATGTAAACATATCTTGGTTTCTACTCCAAAACTAGCAAAGAGCACAGAGTTGGCATTTCAACGAGTACCATTAAAAAGCTGTCTGGGCATGCATTCCTAGTAAACACTTCTGCTGCTGCATCGTATTAAATAGTTTCCTTCTACCAGTGCTTACATACTCTTCTCTCCCACCAATTCTATTCTCTTTGCAACTCACCATTCGGCATTCGCACTTAACTATGATTATTTTGACTGGCCAATATATTTCAAGCATCGGCATATTCGATGACATCGTCTATTTGAACCGTTTCATTGCTGCCACCCGAGTGATTCGAACCCGCGTCTGTTGGGGGCAAAGGCAGTGCTGCAGCTCCTCGCATATCCAGTTCAATGTCATCGCTGGCTGCTGTCGTGGCTGCAGGAATATTTTTGATTAGTTGCTTATGTCTTATATCGGGGGCGGTATAAGTGGGCGGTGCTACTAAATGCAAATTTCTGGGCTTAGCTATGGGATTAAAATTGGTTTTGCCCTGTAGATCTTGGGCCATTCGTCGTACATTCGAGAGTGTGTTCGGTGTAGGTTTTGTTGTTGTGTTTGTATGTTGTGATGACAGAACATCAGGCAGTTGTCGTTGCTGTGGACGTTGCGTATATGGATACTGGTTGCCTATGGGCGTGGCATATTGGACGGGTCTGTAGGGACTTTGATATGTAGGCCGATTGAGTGGTGCGGTTACAGCGTACGGGGTGGTTAAATTCAATTCTAGAATTATGGATAAGAGTTACAAAAAATGAGTTAATGAGTCTTGTTTTTGGTTAGCAAGTATATAGGAGATGAATGACTCAGTAGATAGGAAAAAAAATTGTTAGGAGAAAAAGAATATTATGGGGACTACTGAAAAGGTTTTAAGGTGTGGTCATTGTGATACTGTCAGACTTAAGATCGGTATAGTAAAACATGATGTTTGCATAAGCTTTCATTAAAACAAAAAATGGAATTCAATAGTAAGCATAAGGCGGTTTTTTATTGCTTTGGAATAGCGATGAATTGTTGATGAATAAGTAAAGAAATTACCAAAACTAGCATTGTCATTAGAAATTTCTTGGTGAATAAATAAAGTTATTCCCAAAATTAGCTTTATCATGAGACTCTGCCTAAAGGTTTGCAAATACAAGTTTTAAGTGATATATGATTTTGTAACTTTTTGTCTTCCTTGATAGTCCGTCGTTATATAATTCAAAAAAACAGAGTGGAATTATTTCCATTTCTATAATTTGTTATAGATTTTCATCTTTGGAATAGAGTTATATTAAAGTGCCCAGTTTTGTAAATGTTAATATGTTAATTATTCTAGAGTTCCCCATATGAACCTCATGATTTTGTTTGCCTTTTCTTTCTACTTATAACGAATTTACACTTACATGTCTCTATTTGTGCTATCTGCCCCAATGCTTAGGCAATCTTGTTATGGACCAAGGAATTTTACTGGTAAGGAGAGTGGGTGTGTGTGTGTTTGGGATTTGGTGCATAATTCCCTCTAAGATTTGTCATAGAATTACCTCTTTCGTTGATGGGTTCCGTGTAAACATCCATAGACGCCAAATGACCATCGGCCGGTGAGGCATATTCGTTGGGCAACAGCGGCTGCTGGGCACAGCTGGGCTCGGCATAAATGTGTTCGGGTCCCGCACCACCGGCTCCGCCCATGGCACCACCCTCCAGGTCGGAGAAAGTGTTGGTCGTATAGAAACCTTCATCCATATCCGTCAGACCGGGCTCGGCATAAATCGGTGTTTGATCAGCCGGTGGCGCTGAAGGCAGCGGTGATTGCAAGTGTTCCGTGAGCACACGATTGAGAGCCATAAAGTCAGTGCCAGGATTTTTAACCTTATTGAGTAGATTTACTATCTGACTGGTGGTCTTGACGCACTTCTCCTCGCCAAGATCCTGTATGTACATGATTTGGATGCGCTCATTGACTTTTTTGTAGATTTCAGGATATTTTTTCTGTATCAACTGCAATGACTGGTCTATCACCATTCTCTCCTGCTGCGAGAACTCATGCAAATGGCTGCGTCCTTGCGAGGGGTCTCCCCGACCCATTTTCAAGGTTGGCTTGCGGAAGCGACAAATCAACACAATCACCAGGGCAATTATGATGAGCAACAAGAGCACAGTGCCCACCAATATGATAATAAGTTCGGGCAAACGTTGATTCTTGGCCGCCAATTCTTCAGGAGTAAAGAAACGACCCTCGATCTTTTTCAAGTTCTTATTGTTCTTGCAATCCAGCACCGTTTTTGTTTCATCACAAATCTCATTGAAATACTTCAAAAAATTCAACACCGTCGCATTGAAACAATTGCCCAGCTTATCATCGATGGTGCAGTAGATTTCCGACTTTAAATCATGATCGGACAAACGCTCCAGCCACTTGAAATCACAGCGACAGGCATTATTCACGGAAATCTCACGTATCCTGCAATAGGGTTTGGTGAAATTTAAACTGCCATCCTGGGGATTGGTCAACGAGTTGCCCTCAAAATTGCACAATTCCTGACTCTTGCTGTTCTCCAGCAACATGTGCCCAAAATCACCAAAACGATTGCCCTTAACTGTGATGCGACGCCAGTCTTTGACGTGTAGCCATTTGCTGCCCAGGTGCTTGACGTTATTGTCCGATATGGTTACGTATATGGATGTCACGTAAATTGCATTCTCGTGGATGGTATCGATTCTAGAACAACAAAACGTATACGAAATAAATTAAAATTGTTTGAGGTGCAATAGGGCATTGAACGCAAAATAGAATATTGGACTGATTACTCACTTGTTGTTGGTTATCTTAAGTTCCTTAATGCCACTGCCATAGATAGCATCACTTTCGATTAATCCAATGCTGGCGCCTGTTATGGACACTAGGTCACTGTAGAGCTGCGAAGAGATAGACAAGAATGGTTTTGGTTAAACATATATTATATGTAATTGAAAAAAATTATATGTATATATAAAAGCTTTTTTTCGTCTCAAGATAACGGTGGATAATTGGAGAAAAATGGGGATTCATTGTCATTGGTATCTGCGTAGATCAGCAAAATGCAACAGCAGCCAATGGTAATTCAGTATCATGACATCATTTAACGTAGTATAAAGGACGTTCTGCGTACGCGAGTTCTATCAAATCAACGATTATTTGACTAAAGAGTACTTTAATAATATATAAACAGTTTTTGTTTTATTTATACAGAAATTTTTCTCACAAAACATTCGAATTCTGGGCCAAACAACAATATTAACAATTCTTTTTAACAACTTTTTATGTACCGAAATTGTTTTTCTGTGTTCTGTTATTTATTTATAATAAATAACAGACGATTATGGAAAAGTTGATAAGTCAAATTTTTAAAATTTTACATTCTTTGTGTATGTTTTCTAAGTCATAGAAGGCATCTTAAATAATTTTTTTTTTTTCAAAAAAGAAGAAAAAAACAACAACTTTAACGTATATTCCATCTTTTTTTTGCAACTGAATTGACAGCTCTTCGAAAAACACGAAAAAAATTATTCACTATTGTTTTATATTTATAAATATGTAAATATTTAGCATGAATGCAAAAATTAGGAAAATTTAATGTTTTCAAATGAAAATAATATCTATAATAGCCAAGACATGGTTTGTTCATCCAATTTTTTTTTTCTAAATTGCTATATGGAATGTCCATAACATGTTTCCCTTTATTGCAAAGTAAATACAAATCGTAATGTAGGAAAACTTTTAAAATAAATGATCCAAATTTAACGCCCTTAGGTAGTCCAAAGTTAACTAAGCACTAATTTTTTTTATAACATCGTCCCTTAAAGTTAACGTTTCTTTAGCATATACATAGCATATCTCAATACAAACTTTATTTTATCTCCCTATGTCCTTCAAATTTCTATTCAAACTTACCTTCTCTGTTATGGCTCTCGATTTAATGGCATCAATGCGACAGGATTCGAAAACGATGGAATTAATATTATTGACATCAAAAGCGCCCGGATTAATGGTGCCAATAGTACAATTAACAAATTTTATCTCACGTATCGAAGCATCAAATCGATAAATGTTATCGATATTCGACGACTCGATATGTAACTGTAATGAAATGAAACAAAAAATTCATTAAGAAAATAGAACGTCTAATAAATATTAACACAAAACTTACCTTGGCCTGGGCCGAATTAAATGCTTTCTCTGAGATTCTTAAATCTTTAATGCCCACAAAACTGCCTCGTATTTGAGTATTCTCGAATGCATTCTCAAACAGCAAAACATCATTGCTGTTTGTAACATTAAATTTACAACTTTCTGTACAGGAAATAGAAAATATAAATTTTTAACATTATTTTTCTATTAAATTTGAAAATATTATTCCAAACTTACCTGAGACTTTTTGTTGGAATGCTCTTTGTCGTATTATGACCGCAAACACATTGGTAAATGCTATTTCGGGGAATGGTCCATTATTGCCACGGAATGCATCTTCGCCGATTTCGACTTGTTCGCCTTCGCTCATGTGACCCTCGATGATGAAACGATTAACGGTGTCATTGTGAAAAAATCCCTCTAGCAGGCGAAAATTTGTCTTAGGTGCAAGTTTGATAATCAAACCTCTGGACAATTCGGGCAATTTGAAGGTTTTATCAAACGCGGGACTTAGCTGGAAGAAGAAAACAAAATAAATTTATCAATAATTTAATAATAGATTAAGCAATATAAAAATATATTTATAGCATTTGTAACTAAATGAATTAAGTTTGGATTCTAGAGTAAGACTAATTAATGATTCGAGCCTTCTATAGCTCAGTGGAAGCGACGTAGACTAGAAATCCAAACGTGTTGGGTTCGATTCCCGGCCGGGGCACTGGGAAAATCAACAACCATGAAAAATTACTTTTCTAATACTTTTGAGTTCTCTAGCCAACAAAACTTATCCTAGATGACTTCACGACAAAAATCCAGATTGGGCAAGGATCAAGGAAGAAGGAAATGATTTATCAACATTACAAAATAGATCAACAAAACCAGCTGGCGCCATCTTTGGAGGAATTTGGTGATTAAAACTCATAACAACACCAACAATTCCTCGACACAAACCTTATTATCTACAAAGGAACGAAATAGAGTTGGATTACGTGCACGATCGAGTGCCGATAAATTGAAAAATTTAATTGAATAAAGAATGCCATTTAGTTATCTCCTCCCCTCCAGGTCACCAAATCGATACTTTGATCTATAGGATTTTAAAAAAAACCTCCTGTTATCGATTATGTCTCATTACTAATACCGATAATTTTCGTCAGATTTATCCCCTAAAGTGCAATCTATATTACTCTCAAACACTTTTGTTTACTTACAGGAAATGAAAGACACTACAAAGATACTCCATTTGCGGGTTACTCTTTATACGTTTGTTGGTCTGCGGTTTTTATCAACGATTTTGTAACAATTAGCAGGCAATAAATAAATGTTTAAATAAATTTAATAAAATCAAGATGTTTTAGTATTTCTGTATATCTGTTATTTATATGATAATGAAATAATGAATTGTTCTGTCGAATGAACTGTCGAACTAACTTGCTAATGGGCTATGCTTTTTTCACATCTCTTAATTATTTCTGCTATATTTTAGCATAAATTTATTTCATAGAGAATTTGTGTTACTCAATAAAATATTTGAAATCACGTGGGATTATTATTCCATCTATTCTATTCCATCTACAGGCGTCTGTCTAATCAATTTAGAATAAATTACAATTCCATGATTTCTTTGGAATACTTTTTTTTTTTGCGAGATACTACTACTCCAGCAGGAAATGAATAAATCATTGTCATCAATTAAATACGAAGTAGAGGAAATGTTTAATTTATTATTAGCTGCAAGGGGAGGCCAGTAAATATTTCGAAGTGAAATGGTTTTTTGTTTTCTTTATTGGAAAGTGCTGTTATTAAGGGTGCAACTGGAGAGTCAAGATGATTTAAGGTGTAGTTTTGTGCTGTTGTTATGAATTGCATAACATTGTAGGTGAGGACATAACCCAAAATGCGGGCATTGATTTGTGTGGTTCGTATTATGTGTTTTCGTTTTCAGCCTAAGCATGGAGTATGAGAAAGCTTGTTGCATTTGAGTATACGTACAAAAAATTCATACTTATTGGTCTGTGTTTACATTAGTTGCCAATTATCTAGTATAATATACATATAATAGCGATCAAATCGGTTTGTAAAAAGTTGGCACTAATTTAGTTTTTTTTTTAATTGCTGTGAAAAAAGGACCCATAGCATTCATGTTTTTTTGCATTTCTTAAGATAAACGTTAATACAAAGATTTATAATGATCTATAACAAGTATACACAATTTTGGCAAAAGTTGATATGTCCATTAGGGATGTGTTGTATGGAGATCCTTAGTAACAAGATTTGGATACGGGGGTTAATCCACATCAAGCACCGAAACATTCATCATATTTCATATTTTTCCAGGAGCTCGATTCAAAGTACTGAAACCTCATTAACACATTATGACATATCAGCTTTTAAAGTATAAAAATATAATCCTTGACTATCAACTGCTATAAGCCCTACAGGACAAGAAATTTTTTAAAAAAAAAGACGCGAACTCTAGCTCATGAGTCGCTGGAGGTGTGACATGTTGCTGAAGCACGATCGTTGATTGAAATTCGCTGTAACAGCATGTGATCTTGGATTTTCATAAAAGTATGGATCTATAATGTCTCTTGCCGATTTAGGATTGGGACTAGAGTTTTCCCTGGCGGGAATTCCCGGGATTCCCGGTCATTTTTAATTCCCGGTTTCCCGGGAAATTCGTCCGGGATTCCCGGGAATTTGAAACACCTTTGGCAGAGCAAATTTTAGAAGATTTAAAGAAGCGAATTAAAGAAAGAAGGGATAAGCGACTTTATACTTTAGTGAAGTATCATAAAGATCCAACAGTATTTGATAAAAATGCTAATAACTTATTTCAAACTGTTTCAAAAAAATGTGATCGCATACGCGCTGAACAAATTTATACTCGACTTTTTAAAGAAGACGTTATCGACGAAGACCGTTTGAGGATATTTTAACCGATGCCATAACAAATGCAAATGTTGCATCAAGTAAAAGACTATTTAATAACTCGATAAAAAAGGATTTACAATTTTACGAAGCGGGTGGAAAAGCAACGGAAAATATCACCATTTTATTTAATGCTCTTCTCACAATAAGGCCAACATCAGTTGAAAGCGAGAGAATATTTTCATCAACAGGGAAATTTGTAAATAGAATAAGAAACAGACTGTCTGATGAAACCAATAACGCTCTTTCCATTTTAAAAACGTATTTTCAAAATGACAAATTAACTTTTATTATTGAACTAATATTTTTATATATACATTAAAATGAATGTTTTTCATTTGTTATGTTTTTTTGTTAAAGTTTTTTGTTTTACTTGCAGCTTGAACCATATGATCTCATGAGGTTACAACGTACATAGCAAAATTAAAAAAAATTTACATATTTTGTCTTGGTTTTCTACTGCGCGAAAATTCCCGGGAATCCCGGGAAAGGCAAAAATTTTTCCCGGTTTCCCGGGAAGTGAAAAGTCAGGGAAAAAGAGAAACTCTAATTGGGACCTATCGTGATATGAGGGTTAAAAGACACTACTATCAGGGTGCGATTCCTGTCTCAGTCACGTACATTTCTTTCATCGTCGGTCTCCTCCATGTTGTCGACAGCAACTTAAAAGAAGCTCTACCATATCTCATTCATACGATATTAAGGGTAAATTACTAAGTTAACTCACTCCAATATCTGAATTCCCATAGGATATTCTTGTATTTCGTAACTTCAGCGATCTAATGCACAGTAGCTGCTTACTGCAGCTACCGATACAAATGTAAACTGATTTTTGGTCCATCTTGTATTTTTAGTTTTTCTATTTTAAACACGAACTGGTAAAGATTGCAATACTTCTTTATTGACAACAATAATATATATAACATTTAAACAACAAAGTAACAAAGGTTGTGATTATGATACTACAATTAAAAAAAAAAAAAAAAAACAGTGCACAATTTCATTAATGTTATCATACAACTTAATACTGAGATGGGAAGGGTGTTAACCTCACATTAAGGTTGGGATGAACAGTGGAGTATAGTTACATGGTAGGGAGGCAAACATTGAATTTTGAGATAAAACATTTAAAAATTCACCTCGTTGACAATTTAAAAGCTGTCATTAACAATTAACAAAAACTTGAGTTTAAACAAACATTTACCAACAAAAACTAGTTATGCGTTTACGTTTTTAATTAACAACCACACAAAACAAAAAACAAAACACATATAAACTGGTCACTATGCCAAAACCACAATAAATGGAAAATTCTTTTGTGGCTTATCCCTTTGTAAACGTTTAGCGTGGGATTTTAATTTCTAGATTAAACAATAAACTGTCAAATAGTAAATGCCATTGTTAATTAATCTATCAACTAAGGCGTTATCAATTGAAATCGAATGGTATGGAAACAGATACAACAATTGTATGTTTTCGACAAAAAATTTAAACAATTAAACAAAATTAATTGTTTATCACACGATAAGGCTGCTTAACCGCAGGGTTACAATGCGTTTCAAAAAACTTTCACATGTAATGGCATTTAAGCAGACGCACCCATACGCCGAGTGTAATAAATGAATAAAGGTTGACGAAATTGTGGTAGATTTCTTGTTTTATTGTAGTTTCCTATACTAACCTCATATAATTTGTGTTACTTGATTATTTTATTTAATACTATTTTACTAGAATAACTTTTTTAGCCTGATAAATTTTGAAGTTTCAACTAAAATAGTGTTTGAAATGCGTTCTTAAAAACTATAATCTTATCTAATTACAAAGAAAAAAAAAATCCTTAAAAAAAATATTCTGTAAAGGTTTTTTTTTTATTACAACACAAATTTTGACCCAATAATCTACAAGATTTTTAAAAATACATTTAATTTGAAGTAATATTCCTACCTATTAATTTAAAAAAGCTTAGAATTCAATATCATTTAAAAATTTGCTAGGTTTGACAGCCAATTAAAAAAAATTATTCGCCAAACCAATTAAAATCATAAAAATTACACAGTTCAAGACAATTTCGCTTTCAGTTTCATGTTTATGTACGCGACAACACACAGCGATTGACTCTGACCTCACTCCCCCCACATGACATTTTTGTAATTTTCTTATTTAACTTCACTCAAAAGCGAGAGAGAAAAGAAAACCGTACTAATAAAGCACAATGACAACAAAACTAAAATAAATACAAAAATAATTGTATTAAGTCTCAAGTATTTGTAAATGAATGAAAAAAAAGGTAAAATAAAAACACACTTCCATAGTGTGATAACAATTCAGACGATATCTCCAAATTCAAATCACTAATCACTTACACGCACGCACGTTAGATGGGGACCCATTACAACTGTCAAATTTGATGCATGAAGTCGCTGCCAATTTTCAAATGGGGAAAATTCGTTAAGCAGCAACAGCAACACGATTACAGCCTGCAGACGATCCTCTACCACTTATAACATTGTGAATATTTTTAGAACAAACCATTTTCTTTTAGAACCGGAAGTTAAGACACAAATATCTCCAATCAGATTTAGATGCTTGTTGAATTTCTCCAACAGCCTAGTGGTTGGTTGGATTGTGACCATCACTACCCAAGTGGCGAAGATGGAAATCATAATACACACAATGAAGCAGAGGATGCTGCTGCGACTACTGATGATCATGTTGTAGTAGCATCGATCGATGTTGTTGCTTTTTGTATCGCATACGTTTTTAGGAAAAAATACACGTACCACGCATCAGACATTCAATATAATTAAGTATAAATTATGGTTCCACTTTAGTTGGAAAGTAAAATATCTGAGCATTAGTTTAGCATTCAGCAGAAGAGGTGACTTGAGAGAGAAACATACGAAGGGGCAGTGTTACTAGAATGTGTCAAGTTCTTATGGTGAATGCTGTGAGGTAAATGCAACTTAAAATTGTAGTAACAGAGTGTTAGATTTTAAAAGATTTTACAAAAGAATTCAAAATGCATACGCTCTGAATAGGTTGTCGGTGAAGTTTGTGATTATGGGAATCAATCACAATCAACAACAACAAAAATCAGGTGAATGTTAACTGCAAACGATTTTTTATACTTTACGACACTCCCTCAATTTTAAATAAAGCTTATGAGATTTTTGGCTGGCATGACATGAATTTCGAATTGTAATTTTTCTAATTTTTTTTATTGCAATTTTATAAAGAACTTGGGATCGTCCATCGCCCTAAAGTCCGTTTCGCGGTTTCGAAGTTATCACGATCAGTAATGTGTACATTATATCAGCAGTGTTCCAAAATAAATATGTTTTTAACTCTCCTGATAAGTAATTAAAAAACACATGACTGTTTTGGTCGGCGCAGCGACGATATGTTTAAAATATTTTTGAATTTATTTTCATACGACCGATTCTACTTCAAAATATAACGGTATGAAGTTTAGAATAGACAAAAACTTACATTTTGTGCATAATTTTGTTTCCAATAATAAAAAAAAAAATTTCAAAAATCGATCTAGAAATGCGACCTACAATTTCAAATGTCCAAAATAAAATTTTGTTCCCCCCTGTGTGGCGGTCCTTGTTTCATTCTAGTATGATAATATAAGGTAGTCAAGAGATTCCTCACATAGAAAACTACATTAATTATTCTGGGCTAAGTGAATCCAAATTTATTAGTATACCCTAAAGAATCATGAGTACACGTGTGGGGAAAAGTATGCCTAGAAGTAGAAAATCGGAAGATACATTTTGCATTCCTTTTATATTGGCTCATCTTTTTAAAAATATTTCTATACAAAAATAATTTTATTTCGTTTTAATAAGAATGAACACAAACAACAAAGAAAAAGAAAACAAAATAAAAGAAACTATGTGAGATTTATAGCTGACCAAAAAAATTTAAATAACTATTGTAAATAAATTGGCTTCTCATTACTTTTTGTTCTAAAAGAATTCACTTTCTTCTCGTTGGTCGTCATAGAATAGAATCGCGATTGGTTTTTAGGAATTATAAATCACAATGGAGTCGAAACTAGGTGCTGGTGTGTCATTCATCATTCTAAGAAACTTCTAAAAAATGCTTAAGTAAAAGTTGCTCTAGCTGTTTGTTTTCATTAAACGAGCATATAAACATTTGATACATATGAGAATAAAAACAAGTACAGAAATTTCAGTCAGTTATACTGACTGATAAATACCATCACCCAATATAAGATATTGTTTAAGTCTTCAGTTATTGAAATTAATCGATTTGTAATTAAAACCAGTTAGAAAGTTTCAGTCGGGCAACCCAACTTACATTTACCCTTACCCTTAGTAAAACAAAAAAATTTCTATTATATTGATATTATTACTCGATTTCTAAAGTGGGCGGAGTGGTACATTTATATGGGAGGTACGAGAAGGGGTGTGGTTCGGCTTCCAGATTTATTCTTCATTACTTTATCCTGTTATAGCTTTACTAATTACAGAATTTGGGTGCCTTGGGTGTACTGATATTATTAGTACATCCCTAAAGTGGGCGGAAAGGTACATTTGTATGGAAGGTACCATAAGGGGCGTCGCTAGACTTCCAATTTTTTATCCAAAACTTTGTCCTCTTATAACCTAACAAAATACAGAATTTGGGCACGATCGTGTCGAGTTTATTGATATTATTACCCTATTTCTAAAGTGGGCGGAGTGGTACATTTGTATGGGAGGTACCAGAAGGGGCGTGTCTAGACTTCCAGATTTTTTCTCCAAAACTTTATCCTGCTTAAACTTTACCAAATACAGAATTTGGACACGATCGCGTTAGGTCTTTTAATAATATTAATCGATTTATAAAGTGGGCGGTACCAGATGAGTATGGGAGGTACCAGATGGGGCGTGAATAGACTTCCAATTTTTTTCTCCAAAACTTTATCCTGATATAGCTTTACTAAAAATAGAATTTGAGTACGATCACCTTTAATTTATTGATATTATTTCTCCATCTCTATAGTGGGCGGAAAGGTAGATTTGTATGGGAGGTATCAGAAGGGGCGTGGCTAGGCTTTCAAATTTTTTTCCAAAACTTTATCCTGTTGCAGCTTTACTAAATACAGAATTTGGGGACGATCCCGTAGGGTGTGTTGATATTATTACTCGATTTCTAAAGTGGGCGGAATGATGTATTTGTATGGGAGGTACCAGAAGGGGCGGGGCCATGTAGCCCATTTGCAATACCGTAAGTAGTTTTGAGAAAATAATAACTCGTGCAGACAGACAGACGGACATGGCTCAAACGACTTAAAAAGTCATGAATCGAATTTGGTTCAAAGAAACCTAGGGTCTAAAGTCACTCCTTCTATGTGTTACACTTTTGGGTCGTATCAAATGATATATACCCTCATCCCTAAGGGTGATGGTATAAATATCGGAACCTGTTTCTGCGTTCATTTTATCTGTAAGCTTTATATTGATGTACGTGAATGATGGTCGGTTTAGAAAATTATTTTATTATTATAAAATATTTTTATTCGGTATCTTTCGGTTCATCTACACCACACACAATTAGATATTCTAACATCAATTATAATTTATAAGATACATTTAATGTTGAAAAGAAAATTTACTTTAATATTTAAAATTATTCAAAAAATTGGAATTTTTATCAAAAAAAATACGTCAGTGGCCATTATACTCGCTCTTAATTCTGTCGTCGGTACAAATATTTACAACGAACTAGAATCATTGTTATAGATATAAAACGAATGTGTTTAGGCGTAGAGTTTATACGGTGGAAATTTTTAATGAGAATGTATCTGTTTGGAATATTAATAAGAAATTTTGAATATTAATTGGTCTGTTTTAAATTTTAAATAAAAAACATATTTTTTTGCAGATATATAAAGTTCCTGTTGCAATAAATTAGCTTTCAATTGCAAATAGAATAATTGAAATTCGATCAATAAAAGTTTTAATAAAATTCTATAATTATAACTAAAAGCAGCTGAAATGATATTTCAAATCCTCCTAAATTAAGGTAACGTTATTTATATTGTATTATAGTATGTGTGATTACTTTCCAAACAAATGTTTTCTTTTGCTCGACTTGATCCCTCTACTGTAAAAGATAGATATGACCAGAATTTTTTTTGCCAATATTTTTTAATGATGTAGTATTATACAGGGTGGACCAAAAGTGCTTATATATTTGAAACGATAGCTACATCGAGTAGCCACGGCGGGGTGAAGCGGAGGTTTATGAAATACAAAAGCAGCCAATGGGAATTCAGTACCACGGCGTTATTCGGCAAAGCATGCGATTACTTTCGACACAATTCGACAACATACGACATTGAAAAAAAATTCCATCGATTTAATTGATTACAAAATGGGTGCATAAGTTCGAGGAGACAGCTTCAACAATGAAACAATCACGATCCGGCCAACCTAGAACGTCAAGGAATCACGAAAACGTAGACGAACTTGTCTTTATGACAAGGGTTTTTTCTTTTTCTTCTTTCTTGTGTTGCATTATGTGTTTCTAAGGGTTTTTCACATGGGAAATTCAAATCCAAAATCAGAATTTTTCTATCAGGCATACTTTTTTGGTAATTTGGAAATACATTTTGTTTTCCATTACTAATTTGTATGGGGGCGATTGCTGAAATATTTAGTACAAACAGGTGGCAACATCAGCAATATGCCTATTCGGCTACAATTGTCGCCCTATTCTATTATATTATCATCTTTTTCTCTTTTTAATATTCTACGTAAACTTGGAATGCAACATGTCCTTGAAAGTGTATTTTTTGCACATTCGTTTGGATTTCTTCCATTAATGCTGCAGCGATATGTCCGATGAGTATGGTGAAAGGTTTGATAAAGACAATCTAACTTTAGAAAAGCTTTACGAAGGAAAATAGATGCCTACTATGCACGCTGACTGCTGTTGGAATATTTTAGGAGACTGCAATTATATTCAGCATTAAAATAAATATATAACATTATTAACTTATAGAAAATACATATTTGTTGTTCTTATTTTTCATGTTTCAAGATCTAATAGAAAAGATTCTAATGGATCAAAAAAGTTTTCATTACATTTATGCAAAATGTATTTTAATGCAACTTAAAGAAAGGACAAAAAATTCAAATAGAAATAACTAAAAAACTGTGGCTTATGAAGAAACATATAATAACATATTGAAAACATATTTGAAATCATGATATTAATTACCATAGGAATCACAGTTCAGATACCCAGAAAAATTAAAAATATTTTTTTTGTAGAACAGTGCCATCTACTGCCTAGAACCTAATTAAACCATAATTTTTGCCAGATTCAATTACAAAATAAATATTACACTGGTATTAAAGACAGATAATTATGCTCACAGGCTCCAGTTTACTAACGAAATGCTAAAGATGTTCTCTTTGGCACACTTGAACCTAAATGAACATGTAAACAGGCAAAATTAAAGGAAATCAATACTTCTAACATCATTTGTATTAAAAAATAAAACTAGAACCGATCATCCCAGTAAGAGCAATGTTATATTTCCAACACCACTTCCTGCTATTTTTCTGACCACTTCTGTAAATAAGAAATCAAAACTTCTAACATAATTTTTATTAAAAAAAAAAGAAAAACAAGACCGAAACACCCCAGTAAGAGCAATGTAATATATTCCACTACTTCCTGCTATTTCTCTGGCCACTACTGTAAATAAGACTGCAACTGTGGAATTTCCAAAACAACGCGTGCCACTTACATCTTCCGCATGAGCCCTCCCGCGCTTTCATTCATTCTCTCGCCAAATTGACTACAGATTCTAAATTTAAAATTTATTGGTTCACTTTCCAACAGCCAACAACTCAAGAGTGGAACCCACAGGCATAAATTTCTATGCATGCAACCATAGAAGAAGAAAATACAAGATGAAGAAGAGATGGACATATTTATTGTCTCCCATGGCTAAAGGAAAACACATCATTATGAATGGTTTTCAAAAGACTAACAACGACGGATGATAAAGTCCCATATATCCATACAAAGTTGAAACTTTAATACCAAAGAAACAAAAAAAAAATAAAGAAATACCAAAATATCGACTTAAGATTTTATGGTTATTTACACGGTAGGAGACAACTTTGTTGTCGTCTACAGCTGGAGAGTGTCGTGAGAGTGTATGGTAAATAAATTACCATAAACTACATCAAATTAAATGAGCTTTAAAATTGAAATTCATTTGCATTGATTTTAATTTTAAGTGATTGTTGCTGCATTTTAAAGCTATAGCCATTCTGGTCTATTGTTTGTCGAACACTTGAGTGAGAGACGTGAGTGTTTTGCCTGAGTCAGAAGATGACTTTTTGTTGTGATCTGTGCTACCTTTAAGGAACAACCACGCATACTACCTGTAACCCCAACCCAACCAAGCAGTCACAGTGTGTACAACTCGTACATTCAATGATATCATAAGCGTAATGTTGTTGTTGTTGCTGCTGCTGCTGGTGTTGCACTTACTGGCAAATGTGTGATTTGACGTTGTTCCTTATGACGATTTTTCCATTGTTTTCCCACAGTTTTTCAACACGTGATCAACATAAGTTGAAAAGAGCACAAGAACCTTACACAAACACTGGTTGTCTGCATGCGCACACATTTGTCTTCTGGCAGCAAAACCCCCAGTTTGGTCTCGTAAAAGTCACGCGTATTTTATTGGATTTCCTAACTAAACATCACGTTTGAACGTGGCAAACATTAGTACGCACACACACACACACATACACGAAGTTATTCTCACCATTCTGTGTACGTCTGTTCCTGATGAGCAAATAAAGGATTCCTTTGTTTAGTGTCGATCAGCGAGAAGAGTTTGTCTCAGACGAACATCGGACCATTGGTTGAGTTTAGTTTAAAGTCACGTTTGGTTAATTGTATAGAAATTTGTGAAAAATTATGTGTAAATATTGAAAATTAAATTAGGATAATTTTTCACATACACGCATGCGCAGAACGTAGACTGTCTGGTAGATTTGTTAACTGTCAGGTTGTTTCCTAGAAAAAAGTGAACAAATATACATATCAAGTCGTCGTTTTTTTTAGAAAAATTGGTTTGTCATAAAATCAACTTAATTAATCATAAAGTTATCAAACACTATCAATATTAAGTGATCAACGTTTAGATCATATAAAAAGAGATTAATCAGTATATTAGGTGACATTTACTTACACAAGTGCTTGTTGCATTGATATGTAGTTTGAAATGTTGATGGTGGATGTTGATGCCTGTACATTGACAAGGAGAACTTTTGTATAAAAGACCATATGGAAAATTTAATATTCCTCATTTCAGTGGTGGTGGAAGAAAACACATTTTAGAATAAAATCTATTGAACAACAACTAATTTCTTTTAAAGAAGCCAAAGGCGTATAAATTAATAAGCGGAAGCGATGCTATTGAACTTATTTTGAGAAACAAAATTCGCTATAAATTTCAGAATTCTCGGAAAATAGTTTTCAAATTGGATTTAACGTGAATTTACAAGTTCCGCTCCCATTAATTTAAATATATATGTATCTATATAAAATTCAAATTTTCCATTGGTACAGCCAGAAGTTTTTGTTTTTATGAAAGGTTGTTTGAGTAAAGCCAAATTAAATAAAACCATGAAATCAGTATAGAGACGGATCGATTTCTATTGCGCCCAAAAAAACTATGTTGTCCATTTACGGTTCGAGCATAGAAAATTATTAAGAAAATGAGGGTATTGTTGTGCACTCGTAACTGTCGCAACTTCTTTTTTTTTGTGCTGTTTTCCTATTTTTAAGCTAATTCAGACACCGTAACCAATTTTCTTATTAAAATGTTCACATCCAAATTTGATCTAATCCACTTTTTCCATAGAAGTACATACGTCAATTTATAAATTCTAGAGAAGTGAATTAAATCGACTACTGTGGTAATCATTATTAAAATTTACCTCATTATACCCTCACCCAAAGGGTTGAGGGTGTAACGCATTAAGGGAGACGAGTTGGACACCAAGTATCTTAGAACGAAACTCGTTTGAGTCGATTGAGACAGATGGTCTGGCTGGAGTGTAGGACATTTCGAGTAAACCTTCACTGATCCTTATGAAAATTTACCAATATTATTTTTTTTCAAAATTATGTTGATGGTTTGTAAATAGGCAGCCACCAGCCCTTCTGGTACATCCCATAGAAAATTACCTATTTTTGGAAAATTTATATTTCTCCCATAACTTCCAAAACTTACGATACGAGGATATTTGATGATTTGCAAAAACCTTCTGGTGCCTCCCACATATTAAATAATTATGGCATGTAACTTGACAAAACGAATGATGCAGAACTTCTTTTTTTGGGGCTACTTTCAAGTGCAGTTCTCAGAATTGAGTCCAAAATTATGTGTTGTACTGTGTAATAATACATTAGTAATTTCATATAAAAATCGACTAATGAGGGTGAAGGTAATGTCAGTACACCTGCTATAAATTTCTGAACTGATTTTATTTCTTTACTATATAATACATATTTTTTAGTGTGTAGACGATCTTTATTTTGCAACATTTCACTACTATATATGGACGAAATGTGGATCCACTAATATAGGCCGGAGCGGTTATTTTTAAATGGCATAATACTGCCCCATAATACTTGTCACTGATATCTTGCTTTTCGTTCGAAATATCGTCGATAACATAACATTACGATTGATTAATGTTTAGGGATATAAATATCTAAAACTTCTTCGCTTTTAAAAAAAAAACTATCACATATATAATATATACCGACCATCATTGATATTATGTGATATTTTGTTCTCACAATAACTTTTATGCTAGATGATCTTATTAGATTGTTCGCACCCACACGCACACACACACTGACACGACCATTAAATCGATCCTAAGGTGACAAAAACTATAAAAATGTCTATTTTTATTAAGGAAATTACAACACGATCATTAAACTGAAGAGAAACCAAAAAAATAAATGTTTATAATTTATAACACCAAAATATTGTAACATCCATCTGGCAAAATATGTTATTATAGAGAAAAGCAAAAACAATAAAGAATTTTAAAATATTTTTCTTTCTATATTCTATTTTATAACTGAATTTTAGTATTGATATGAACACTATCATAACGATAATATGTCGAGGATAATGTTTAAATTTTTGTTTAAAAATATAAGAACTGACGGCGAAAGTTTATTATTTTCTATATCAGAAGCGGGAAGATTCCACAAAATTATTGACTTATTTTGCAAATAATAAAAAGGATATTCTATGTTATTTCAAATTGTTCACTTGAATTAACCTGTAAACAGATGAAAGAATGAACATTTCAAAATGTCGGTTTTTACAAATTACTGAGCCATAGAAGGTTAATGTTCAGATACCGCTTAAAAGTGTGGCCAATTTTGGAACTGACTATCATGGCGTTGTGAACAATACATTTTAAGCTTATTGATGGCCCAAAATGATATCTAATATATTTCTACACGTGTTTACAATGTAATTAAAAATATATAAAAATATATAATGTGCATTAATAACATTTCCGCTCTGCCACAATTTCCGTTAGTCATCATGCCATTAACAAATAATTGATGAAAACTGAAAAAATTATAATAATAGCTTAAGTAATTAATTTTGTTGCCAATGGCGAATTAATTTATCACAAACAACTTAAGATTAATAATATATTAATCCATCATTAAGACTGATGTTATTCATTTATATATAAAGTGTATTTAAAACGATAATAGATTTTGCCTACTGGCTGGCAGGTGAAACAGTTTTAATAGATAGCCCATTAATATGATAATCTGAAATGTTTAACACACTTTATATGGCTGACTTAAATATTTTACTATTATTTTATGAATTTCTAGCCACATTCAAGTTAAATTGTTAATTACTATTTTGAATAGTTGCAAACAATAAATGTTTATTTTTAACACCGTTTTTACCTATCAAATAGTAATTTAACGTCATTATGATTTAGCTATTTGACAACAAATTACTGTTAACATTAAAAAACACACAAAGCAGGTTTGTTAAAAAAAATTTAAAACTAAATGTCAACAAAAATTCAGTTTCAGTCGTATTGCCGCTGCTGCTATACTTCTTACACTTATCCGTGGGGTGGGTGATTAATTCAATGTATATTCATTATGATGAAACTTTATCGAAACCTGGTACTAACAATGCACAACTTGTGTTTTTTTTTTTTTGTTTATTAAGAATGATAATAAACAATATGACTAATTCAATTTTCGAAAGCTGCACTCGTAATATTTGTGTGTAATATATATGTGCGAGCAAAATTATACGTCGCATAGTAATCTTAGCCCATTTTTACTGATAACACAAAGCTACAGTAATTTATGTTAGTAAATGGTGAAAGATTTCAAGTTTCAGTTTTTAGAAAAATTTTGTAAAACATTAAATCCTTTTGTTTTATTGATGACTACTAAATAACTCAAATTTTTAAAAACGTTTGCTCTTCTACATCTTTTTTTTGATCAAGTGATTTTTTGCATCACTGTGTAAATGAATAACATTACCTCATCTGCTGAAACTTTGAGTTGGTCTGATACGCTTTTATTCTTACTCTCGACTCGTACAAAGGAGCGCGCTATTTTTAAACGGAAACGCAATTAATTGCATTCGTTTTATTTTGTTGTGTAGTTATCGTAAATTATATTTATTTACAATATCGAGTATAGACGATTATCTTTTTATGAAAGTTAAGCGAAAAGCATATGTGTGGGTAACATATGCAGTGGGGTGAAGGGAGTACAAAACTGTTTATGTATTTAATGGACGTAATACGATTCAAAAACAAATTATTGAATATGTTATTTTTATCCTGTACAACCAGGACCAGGACGTTAATTGATTATTTAACTAAAGAAAAAAAATTCTAGTATCACTATCAGGGGAACAATGTTGACGTTAGCTACATATGCTAATAGTTTAAAAGGAAACTTTAGTAACATTATAACTAAGTAATGTTCTTTTATCACGATTGAACAAAAATAGTAGAAATATTAGAAAACAAAATGTAGTATCCATCAGCCTTCGTCTTCTTGTATCTCCAATACAAAGGCATAAAAGGATCATGATATAAAACTGATAACTACTAAGTAAACTAAGCATGATCGAATAACTTTATTATTTCATATAAACTTTTCAAAGGTCTCTGAGCATAAAACCATTACAAAATGTCAGTCAGTTGAACTGACTTTAAATAAAATTATTTATATATTATTATTTGCCTGCTTGTGGCGCGTAAACGATTGAAGATACGACTTTCGGTCGAACGGCCAGATGAGACATATAATAAAACTATAGAAAAGTTTATAACCAAAAAATTTAAAAAGTTAAATTCTATAAATATCAATAAAACAAATAAATGGTTATTTTTATGGTGTACCGAATAGTTTATTACGGTTAAAATTGAGAATCAAGGACAAAGTCTCTAATTAACTTTAAAAGAAATCATAATTTCTAATGGTTGGAATAAACATCTCGGTTAATACTATATAAAGTAAAATATTTTAAAAGTTTTTAGAAATTATTGAAATATATTGAATTTCGAGAAATTGGCTAATTTGTGTGGGAGGTACAAGTAGAATCAGCACAAAATGTCCAATTTTTATTCGTAAGTCAACGTACAATAAATTTAAATTTTATTTAAATTTTACAAAATTTAAAAAGATATGCAGAACTATCAAGGTCTATTCAGTCATTTGTATGGGAGGTAGCAGAAGTGGAGTGGCAAATGTGTCGAGTTTAGCCTAATATTACAGGATAATTAAACTGACCAAATTCAAATATCCTGCAGTTGTCCGTTTCGATATTATAGAAGAAGTATTCATTTTCTGAATATAGGTCATTTTGTAAGGAAGGTACCAGAAGGGTTCGGCCGATATAGTGCATATTATTCCTGGGTCAAAGATGTACGCTAACATCTTATGCAAAATATGTTTGAATTCAGTGTACTAACAAAAAGGATATGTATGCAAAGCTATGACGGTGAATTCGGTCATTTGTGTGGAAGGTACCAGAAGGAGAGTAGTAAAGGTTTCGGTTTTCTGAAGGTTTGTCTATTATAACAAGATAATTAAACTGGTCAAATTTAAGTAACCTAGAGTTGTCCGATTCAATGTTAGTGAAGGAATATGTTTTATCCAAATAGATCAGTTAAGGTTTACTCAAGTTAGCCAGCCCACTTTCCAGCTAAAAACTAAGAAATACTTCTTACGTTTCTTTGGTGTGAATACTATTTTTTGTATAAAAGTTACTTTAAAAGATTTCTTAGGATGCCTATATAATATTAATAATATTGAACTTGTTTTAAATTTTTTGGTGAATATGAGACATGTTCAATAAAAACTTCTATTAATTGAGCACTACATCCGAAGTAGTGAATAAGCATCATAAAAGATTGGCCGGTTTCCTATGAGAAGCCTTTGTTAAAATCATTAGTCTTTCACCAAATTTGATGTACCTCTAGGACCTAACATAGTATGTAAAGCAGAGTTGCTAAATAAACAAATAGTTTAAGAGATATGTTAGCGGAGTTATCACAGGATCATGTGTTGTATATAAACATTTTTTTTAAATGTTTTCTTGTTAACAAGAATTGATTTGACTTATTTTTTTTATTTATTTATTTGTTTTTAAAACGCAAGAAAAATCGATCTTTTTTACCATGCCTTATTAAACACCTGTCTCACATTTACGGCATGATAAATCAAAAACTGCGTTATTTCGATCTAGCATTGAGCCATACACATTTTCCAAGTGCCTATAACCTTACCCAAAACTTACTCTTAGCAACTAAAACCCTCCCCATTGAAAATCAGCTGAATTTCTACAATCGCCAAGAGCATAAGACTGACGCATTTGTCACGTACACTCAGCTGTGTACTCAGATCATTGTGACTCCGTATCTATGAGCACAAAGATGAATTCATCGAAGAATTATAATTTTTTTAAATTTTATTTTATATGTTCCTCATGTCTTCCCCCAAATGGCTATCCAGAGAGTGCCTCGATGGTAATGATTGCCACAAAGAGAACATAAGCGGACATGTGTAAGAGAACAATATTTATTGTTTAAGTTTTCGTCATTCTTTTTGTATTTATTTGTTTTCGCAACAACACCCAATTTTCGTTATTTTTATCTATGTAAACGTTTTATACGAACAACGTACTCCGGCACACAAATCTGACGGATACTTTATGTGTGATAATGTTGTGAGGCAGCCACCGTCCTTCGAGTGCCACCGATGATGCCTCGGGGAGGCTGTTGATGGACGACAGATTTGTACGTTTGTTCATTGTATCTAAAGCGAAAGTATTTCAAATCTCTTAATTCTTTCATTCGATCGCTTAATTTATTTACAAATATTCAGACATTATTTATTATCACACACAATGGCGAGGAAGGACGGACAGTTTCACTTGTTTTATCGAAAACATTGTCTATTCTGGAAATGGTTATTCTTATGGCTGTTATTGTTAAACTATCGCCGGAATTCTACAGAAATTTATGTCTAAGAGAACAAAAGCGAACAGCAATCATTACTCTTTAGGTCTACTGTGTCTACTGGTGCCTCAACCAGTTGATCGAGTATGCTAATTTTTTCTGTTTGTTTCGATTTTGTTTTTTTTCAGTTTCTTGCGTTTTTAGTTTTAGTTTATTTATATTTGTTTATGTTTTTATTGGTTTTGTTTTGTGTGCGAGCATATGGCAGCTCCGCGCGAAACCTGACCAAAATGTAAAGTTGTGAAATATTTATGAGTTCCATTATAAGCAGCTATTTGTGAGTGTTACGATGAGTACGATCACGACGAGTGCTATTACTAAGGACAGTGTCTGGCAAGGCAGTTCCTTATTAGGCGTTGAGAGTAGTTCCGCCATAATGAATTACAATTAATATTTTGTGTGAAAAGTGTTAACCAAAAAATCGATGTAATGGGCTGGTTAAATTTAGTATTTGATAAAGGTGAAACAGGTGGAAGGTTGCAAAAAGGCGGCACAGGTGTCAAAATGTGTGTGGAGGTGGAGTAGGTCAAACAAAATTTGCGACATTGAATTTCGAAAAAGGGTAGCATTTTAAGTTATAAACAGAAAAGGGTAAGGCTGGGAAATACTCGACAAAAAAAAACTACCACCCAAAAAATCTCTTAAAAACTAAAATACCTCCCTAGAAAAAAAGTGAAACAAACCTCACATATGTAAATAGTTTTAAAATACAGATAACTTTCAATATGCAATTTCGATAACTACATATTTACACAAAATACAACGTTTTGACGCCAATTATGCGAAGAAGCATAAATCAACTTTGGACTGCAACAAATTCAAACTTACAGCATTAGTCATTCATATTTTTTCTGACAGCTGTGCCGCTCATCTCAATATTTGATCTCTGACCATCGCTATACCAAATAAGGTCCGCAAAATCTAAATGATCAATTAGTTTGCAAAGTAGGTACTTAACCGATTAGACCATAAAAAGTTAACAATAAATTGTCATGGATTGATCATTGAAACGTTATTGCCTTAACCTTGACTTTAATGATGATGTTCTCACATTTCACAGTTGACTTTCCCAATTTGACACAACAGCAGTGTGGACAAACCCCCCTCCCTTTCCCCACCAATTGAACAGACGATAATTCATTATGGCGACAAAACATTGTATGTACCAGAAGTTAAGTGGACGGACGTAAAGTCCTCTACACAAGCCAAGATGATAAATACAACAACTTGTGCACACATACGCAACATATGATATTGCATTGTTGTGTTGTAGTCGCGTTGTCGTCTTTGTACGCTCTTTCTCTTGGTGCTACAATCAATTTGGGATTTTCTTCTTTTACTCTATTGACTGAGAAATCCCCTAAATCAACGATGCCCCCCAGTTGAGCTCGCGAGCGAAAACAGCTTTTTGTGCTTTTACATCTACACATAAAGAGCTTTTGTGCTTTCACACATACACGATTTAATTTGCTTTTCGACTGCTGATCAGTTGTCATGTAGACATCAAGCGAGAAGGTAGTACACGCAAATCGGAAAGCGAATTACAGTATTGCGCAAAATGTTTAACGATGTTTGGGAAAATGATTTTTTGTTTACGCAAAACAGCGTTGGCGAGCCAGTATGTTTGGTATGCCAACGAAATGTTAAGAGTAACCACAAATTTAATGTCGAAAGGCTTTACAGGTCTTGCCATAAACAATATTTCGATATTTTAGATGAGGAAAGAGAAATTTTAATTGCTAATTTAAAAAAAAATGTTGTTGAAGGAGAAGCAGGAAACATTTTAAATATTAATGTTGAAAAGGCGTCTTTTATTGTTTCGCTTGCCTTATCAAAACGCTGCCGCCTTTTTGATGATGGCATTTTTTTTAAGGTGCTCGCTAAAGACGTGCTTGGTTGTTTTGGAAGTAAGGGGAGAGAAATGGCCAACATTTTAGAAAATGTATATAATTACCGAAATTCGGAAGTCTTAATCTTATTTTTAACAAAAATAATTTGTAATGCAAAGATATTTAATGTCAGTTGTGACGAAGTGTGTCACTTTTGCACCACACTGTTTGCCGAAATAACAATGAAAGAGCTTTTATGCATACCCAACACACTCGAACAAATCGCATACATTGACGTTGGGCATCACTGCCCTAAATGGTGGCTGGCGGCGCTCTTCATTTCCATTTTGGTTTTTCTTGTCGCTTTTTTTTGCATAAGGAAAATCATCATATTTTACGCGCTCTTTTGTTGTTGTTTCATTATTTTCGTAGACGATTTATGAGTAATGTGAGTCGTTGTCGTTCGTATAAGGGAATAAAGAAGCGAGCGCTCTTTTATTTTTTTTCTTAATGTAGAATTTGTTTTCCAAAGAAATAAATTCGTCTGTGCATTGGGTGTGAGGTGTGCGCGCGTGTGTGTGTGATTGTACTTGCAAGAGTGTAAGTGATATTTATTTTGATGTCAGCATCCGCTCCGCGAGTGTGTGTGTGTGTGTATGTTTTTTTTTTTGTTTTATTAAACGCCATTAAAAATAAAGAATTTTTAAATTTCAATGAGAAGAGATTTCCTTATTGGAGTTAAAAAGACAAATTTTTGTCGTCTTCCCCCTCGTTGCCGCAATAATGGGATGTGCTGCATACAACAATAAAAACAACAAAACACACCCGTCAAAAGAGGAACTATACAATTTATATTCATTATATCAATATTTACAAAATTTCAAATTAATTTCATTTAGAGTAAGGGGAGGAGGGTGAGGCAGAGCGGAGTGCAGCCACTGCTACTCTATACAAATCTCTGCAATTTTTGTTTTGTTTGTTGTTCGGTATACTCCAAAAAAAAAGCCCAGTCACACACATTTCGTGGCAAACATGAAGCGGCAGACTCGAAAATGCTTCAATTTATTTTTGGATGTAATTCACATGCTACGAGTGTGATCTCTCCGAAGAGGTGATGTTGGAGAACCAACTGCTGCTGGTGGTGGTAATAATGTTGGTGGTGTCTATAGCGGCAGTGCATGGGTTGGTTGGTCTCCCATCTCCCAATTCCATTTCTACTTAATTTTAGCATATTTGCTTAAGTATCGCATTTTAACACTTCACTTGAGAGCTGGAAATGAATTCTCTAATTGAAGCAGTCCGTTTTGTTTTTGTTGTTTTTTTTTTCTTCAAAAATAATTATAAAATTGGGGTATTAAACAATAAAGTGAGGAAACTGTTAATTTTGTTTTGAATTTGTACGTTTGCAGTGAAATTATGATATGACTTCCTGTTGTGGCCCAAAGATTAGAGAAATATCAGGAAATACTGAAATACTTGTACCTTAACAAGCTATCAATCAAAATTACTATTTGAAATTATGCAGACATATTTGACTGATTATGAATCATTGGAATAATAAAAATATAATTTTTTAAAATTAGGTGCTATGTTATTCATGATGCGAAAAAGCGATTTTTCGATATTGTACGAGCACTGAATCGGGGTTTCATTCGAAAATACATATTAGGTTTAACTTTGTAATTGATATGTAGAAAATTTTGCAAATTCAGTCAACGATCGTGGATTCAAGCTCTCTATACAACCAGCTATTTGACTTCAAGCGGCCCAATGTAGTTTATTATCGAAAAATGTGGCATAAAAACAGTAAATTTTGGGAGAGGTATTACAAGATGCATTACAAAATGTGTAAAGTCTTAATCACTAACTTTCATTACAGATTGAATTGAAAAAAATTTAGCTATATAAATTTAACTGATTTATGTCTTGTAGGGACTGCAGACAACCAACCAACATATATTTTTCGTCTGAAAGGTGTTTCAATAAGTATGGGACCAAAAAAGTCTATAAGAGTACCCATCAATAAACGAAAGGAACAGATGCATAAAAAAACTCGGATACAGAAATTTAGGCGTATAGGTCATACATTGAGAAATCCGATATAGATGGGAACCCGCAGGGTAGTTGACGCAGAGTGCTTCCTTCGCACACGTGAAAGGAACAAATTGAACTTGAGATATCTAAATTACATCTAAGTTTGAATAAAATTAAGTGTCATGCAATATACCGCGTATATTGGAATACAACCATATGCTCCTTACAGGAGTAAAAGGAATAAATATATGTATAAAGTTAAAAATGTTCCCAGCAACATTTACTTTTTCATACGATATAATGAACATACCAATAGTTGAAAACAAAATGTAAACAAGCAAAGAAAATGTATAGAAAAAACTTTGGCATGTTATGTAGCGAACAAATCGATGTCGCTTAACAATTTTCGTGTGAACAAACTTAGTATCAGACTTAAGACTAGAAAAACTTCCACATAAATATGTATGTAAACTGCCAAAATTGCAGGTATGGTTTACTGTATGGTGGTAACCTTTGTCAGCAAGAGTCATTATTGGTTCATACTTTTATGTAGACCAAAGAGTAAATACTGACCGGTATATTGCCACAATACAGGATTTCAATGGTTTTAAACCACCAGTGACTCGTTGGGTGCAGTTCGCGAAATTTTTGAACAAAGAGTAATATCAGAAAAGGTGACATTAATTGACCTCCTAGTAGCCTAGACTTACCCCCAATGGACAGTTTTCAGTTCATTAAAAAAAATATTTTCCTGCAGGTTGCAGCAATACCAATTAAAGGATCAGAAAATTAAATTCCTTTATATTGCTTCCTATCCTATTTCTTCCATTATAAATAAACTATTTTTAATAATGAGTTTGATTTCATTGTTCGGTTCAAGATCTATTTTATTATGGCTAATAGAATTTATTTTACAAGAGTGGTGTGAAATGGATTATGTTGACAGCTGGCAGGGCGGATAGCTATTTCGATAGTTGCCACACTATCTCAACAGCACCCTTTGCTGTGCCTTCTCTACAACCTTATCACAACCTTAAGTATTAAAAGCTTCAAGAAACCATCGAGAAGCCCAAAAACACTGGTTCGAAAATGGTATCAACGAAGACCACACGTCAACATAATCCACACAAGCTCTTGTCTATGCTTTGTCCATTGCATAGAATTGTATCTCAGTTTCATATTTTTTACCAATTTCTCAATTTATTAATATTAATGAGTATTGCTTCCACAAATATAGAAAATTTTTATAAAAAATTTGGGATTTTTAGGTTTTACTCAAACAGCGAAAATTCCTTAATAATCAGTTAAAGAAAACCTAAATACCCTTGAGAGTTTTGAGGCTAGATAACATTTCGTTGCTTACATTACTTTTACTTCTAAAATGTTATATAAAATCTCGAAGTAAGATATTAAGACGACTGAGCTATTCCTATTAAAGTTTAAAATTAAATAGATAAACGGTTCAACAAAGTAATTCAGCAAATCTTGCAGATATAGGATACTTTAATAGCTAATTTGTTTAAGTTAAAATGACCAATAAAGTTGGTCAAAATATTGAAAAGAATATCAAAACTGTTGGAACCATGAATTTTTAAATAAATTGTGTTTGTCTTAATCCAAAACAAAACAAACATATATGTAAGTACAAAGGTGAACTATCAACGCATCAGGACAGTAGAAAACCTTATCAACGGTGATGCATTATACCCAATTCATGTATAGCATTACATTTATGAAATAAAAAAATAACCTCGAATGATTCATTGAAGACAACAATAAGTTCAATAGATTTCACACAGTGACGCTTCACAAGGAAATAAACAAATGTTTGCTAAAGTTAGAAACGTTATTGTTAATTGAATTTATGTTATCAAATTGATTGACTGAAAAGGCAAATATGCTCAATATCTATGTTTATATATATATATTTATGTTCTTGTAAAAAAAAAACATAATAAAATTAAAAATTGAAATTTTATCTGATTATTAAAAAAATGTGTTTGAACATTTTCGGAAAAAAGAAGCAAAAGAGAGTCAGAACAATACCGTAGATACTTTCAGAATATCAATTTTTTTTTAAAAAACTATATGAGAGAAAATTGGTAAAAACTCATGGAATTTAAAAGAAAAATGTTATTATTGTGTGTGAACAATGGAACTTTAAAATTCATAAATAATTGTTAAAAACATATCAGCAGATTTAAAAAAAATATTATTGAAATTGAAACAAATACATTGGAATTCAAAAATTCCAATTGAAAATCAAAACTTTTAAATTGAGAATCAAAAAAAAGATTTTAGATTTTGAAGTATATACTTGACGATAATGCCTTTTTTATATATATTCAGTTATATTGAATTCTAAGTAAAAGTTTACAGATAGTTTACAAGATATTCCATAATGATATATTATGTTGATGTAGTATATTATATCACGTATTGAACTTTAAAATTCCAAATTAGGGTTTTGAAATTCCAATTGTCGAAATTGGTATTTCAAATTTTAAATTTGAAGTGGTTAAAATTCAAATGGAGTATTTATATTTAATATATATTTTGTAGTTTCTCGAAAAGTTGAAATATTTTGAAAATTATGACCATATTGAAAAATGTAGATTTTGGACAGTAATGAAACTATGCATGAAATGTTGTATTCAAAATTATGACTAACACAAAGTGTGTTACGGACACACACAATTTTCCACAGCAACTTGAAATGTATAAAAATTTGTGAAATTTAGCGAAATTTCTTATATGACCAGTATATTATTTTTTGCAAAAATAAGAAGACATGTTGAGGTTTTATAAACAACTTACTTCACATTTAAAATTTACGTTGCGGACACATTTTTCTATGGATAACACAGATCGACAAAAAAACAATACCTGTGAAATTATACTATTTTTCAGGTAGGTGCTGCTGAGCACTACAAGAATCTGTTTTTAAAATTTCTCAAAACCCGCAAAATCTTGAGTTACCAATAAAAAAACCGGTTTTTCGTACTTTTACGCACTTATAAGCCAGTAACGCGGATAAATATGGACCGTTTTTAAGTTTCTCAGCGGATTTGGAAAGAAGAAACTTTCCAACGATATATAGGTAGTTTGTTTTGTCAAAGTTCAACAAATTCTTTATATGATTATAAAGACAAAAAGTTGAAAATATAGCAATTTTTTACTATAAAATCGTCCGTACTTCCGCTGGAAATACCCATATAGAAACCCAATTTCAAAGGGAAATATTGTGTACCAATTAATGCTATTGATAAGAATTTTAACTCAAATTGTATAATAAAATTTGTATAAAAAAAAGTAAAAATACACACAAAGAAGTAAAAGGATCCTGGACCCGACTTACACATTCCCATTGATGAATTTATGAAATAACAGATGATATATTGATATTTTATCGTATCGGGCTTGAAAACGTCGATTCTCAAAGTAAATCATTATAGATCATGCCGCTCTCGGATACATTTTTGTTGTCACAAACAAGCGCCTGACGTGAAGTTTGGCCGTAGTCTAGTCATTAATGCAATGCACAGACATAGGTTTTCTTTATAAGCACAGCTATTTTTTTATTCCATGACTACATCTCACATATTTATATAAAATTGTAACTCATACTAGATCAGATGACATAACAAAATTTATACCACAACTGGAGCAATATAAAATAAAATATCGTATCATGTAACCACATCTAATTATAACTGTAATAGGTAATCGGATTTCAAATCCAACCATTCTAATAAGATCTTATTAGATGTGTGGAGAAAATGTTTAGATCAGATTACATCTAACTAGATACATACATACATACATACAGACAACTTGGTTCGATTAACATTCAAATCTATTCCAATTTATCGTAACTAAATCATGTGTTCCCCTATCTATTGAATTGGATCATTTTAACTTCATTGGTGTTTCGAACTTACCTTCGGATTCCTTTGGAAGTCACACGTTACCGTAGTGAACGCATTCTTCTTTTCACACTGGCAATGACCATTACAAATATCTTTTCTCGGCTCTGTGACTAGATTTAATGTGACGAAGTTGCTGGGTGTTGCGCCCGCCGCTGAGAATCTTTCTTGCTTTGTATAGAACTTTTGGGGCTTCAAAAGGGTTCTTAAGCCGTTGGAGGCCAAATAGCCCGCTGAGTGGTAGGGATACAAACGGCCATTAGATCCGCTGCTGCTGCTGTAAGTTTTATTGTTTGCCTCATCGCCGAGCAATGAATAATCAGCTTTGGTTAATCGAGCTACTCGATGCAATAGTTTTGGATTGTTGTCGTTGCTGTTGTTGTTGTTGCCGCTATCGATGTCGTTGGTCTCGTCATGTAAAGATGTGGATGTAAATTGTTGTTGTTGTTTATCACAGTAAGCGGGGGGAATTGTTGTCGCCAAGATTTGTAAAAGTACCAAACAAAACTGGACAATGACCCATATTTTCGTTGTTGTTGTTGGTAGCAGCAGCGGCGATGATGATAATAACTGCTTAGGACGGATCATGATTGTTGTATATGTGTGTGGGTGCGCGTGTATTTTTTTTGTTTAAATATTATGAGATTGTGACAGACTTTTTTTAAATGATATCTTTGGTTGAATTTTAAAACAAAACACTAAACTTAAAGAGCCGAAACACTGCACGATCATTAATTATAACTGCAACATTTTTAAAGCATTTCTGTGTTGCGGTTTTTTTCTTGCTTCTTACGAGCAATAATTGACTTAAACCATTTAATTTTTGTTGTTGTTGTATTTTTCTTGCGACGGGGATAATTAACTTAACAAACTGTGTAACGTAACTTTGTGTGCTGTTGTGGTGTTTTACTTAACTTCACTATTTATTTTTTCTTTTTTTTTCAATTAAAGCTTTCTCTTTACAACTGGTGTATCTAGCAGATACATTCACTCCATAATTGTGTTAACTTTTTTTTTCGATTTTGTGTTATTTCAAATTGATTTTCGCATAAATTAATAACATTTCTCTATGTGGCTGGCTGCTGTTTTTGTTGGGCGGGCCAAGAACACAATCTGGTTGGTATTTCTATTTTGGCTAGAACGACGCACTTAATCATCACTCGCAGATTTGTTATATTCACTATCCACACTCACGTTCATTAGACGCGCTCAAACTCTCAACGATGCGATCACCACCGATATTAAAACAATACTGACTTGCCGCTGTTCGATCGATGTTTATCTGCTATTTTCATTTTTCTCAGCAAAGTATCCATCGGATTGTTGCATTCTCACTGCTCTCTCGCTCGCTCTCTGTAGGAAGATAAACTGCCAGTTATGTATTGGGTGGGAGAGGGTGAATTTAGTATCTGCAACAATGGGATGGAACGGTAGGCATTATGTACTTTTCTAGGGCCGTTGACCGTGATAGGCACGTTATAGTACTTTTTTGTTCGCCTTGTGATAATGTAAATAAAAATATTAACAATTATGGAAATAGGTAAAAAATTAATTTAATTTGGTGCAATAAAAATGTCAAAGTTAAACATTACAACAACGTATAATTTTCAAAGTTGAACTTTACAGTAATGTTTAAGCAGCTTTTTATATTTTTCCAAGTAAAGGGCCCTATAAGTATATAATTTTATGGCTTCAAAAATTACGCTTTTCTTCCGCTTAAAACTACTTTACCATCCCTGGGCTGCAGGTTGTTTTGTTTTTCATTCATTCAAATTGCAAGAGATACTAGTTGAGCTCGACCAGCAACAGTTTGTGTTGATTTTATTATCATTTATTGTTCGCTCTCTCTCTCTCTCACACTCTCTCTCGCTATCTATCTCATTGTTGACTTACATGATTGTTCGTATAGAAGTTTCATAAGAGAACAAACATCGTATAGTTGCATTCGTGAGTTCACAACAAAAACTTGTTGTATTTTTTACCCAGTTGGAAAATAGCATTTTAAACTGCGATTAATCTGAAGCGCTAAATCTTAGGTAGACCAACAAATTATAGCCTTGTTATGGTTACTGTCCGGCGTTTGTTGTTATTTGTTTATGAAGTTTTTGGTTTATCAGAACGAGTATTTAGGTAGCAAATATTTAATATTAAGGTAGTGGAAAAAGATCGTAAATGGTTTTATGAAAATATGTATGTAATATATATTTCCAAAACATGTTGTTAAGGAAGGAAAAATATGTCATATAATTATGGGATTCCTAAGGAAACACAAAAAGCCGTTGACACGTTCGTATGATTGGCAAATTGGTAATGGTAAACATATCGTCACATTAAATGCAAACAGACGTTTTTAGTCATAAATAAAATACAAAATAATTTTTTGTTTTAAATGTTTTGTTTTAAATAAATGAATTCCCGATTTTTAATTAAAAATTAACGAACTGGCCCGACAATCAATTGTTTGTTGAATCGGTCGTCGCCTATATGTAAATTCAACTAAAACGTGTACAATAGAGTGGGCCAATTTGTATGGAGTAAAAAAAATGCAACAAGCGGTTATCAAAATCACAATCTACGGTGAATTCTAAGAACATTTTCCCAAAAAGCCATGGGTCAAAAACCAAAATCAAGCTCCGGTTTTTATCGAGAAACTTTTCGTATTGGGGAAAAATCCACAACAAGGCCTACAACTGGCCCGGAATAGCCCCTAGAGGGTTCAAATGTATGATCGACCCTCAGTCAATTTCCCCAAAGATACCTATAGGGGCGCTGCCAAACAGAATTTTTTTTTAAAAAAATTTGCTACCACCTCTCTAACTGCCCCGGAGTCGCCCCTAGGGAAGTCAAGTGTATGACCATCCCCCAATATTTTTCCAACCCCAACAGTTTCCCAGATCGTTTCATCAACCCTTAAAGTGGTCCCCACAGAATTTTTTTATTTTATATTTTTTTTTTGAAATCAGCTCCTGCTGCTCCTCTTAACATCTTTCCCAAAAATACATACCCCCTAATCTCAGCCCTTAAGGGGGCTCCGTTACAAAATGCACTTAAATGCACGACCAAAACATAAATTTCTCCACAAAATAATATTTCCGTTAACATTTTTCGTTTTTAATGGGGGTTATTAATAGTGCTCCCCATTTTCGGAAAACGCTATTCCATGTTTTCCCGGACCTACCCCGGGGAACCAGTATTGATATATTTCCTGGGAATACCCGGATTCTCGGTTAATAAAAAGAATGAATAGCTTGAAATTTTGCGGAGATCTTAAATAGATAATTCGTTATATTGTTCCAAAAAATAATGCCATTTGATGGAACGCTGTTCAAACGCCGGTCCGGAACGAAGTATATTCTATTATTTTAATACATTTGTATACAATTTTTCAGTTTTTTAATAGAACATTTCCACGAATTTTTGTGATATATGGGGTTATTCTACGCGATTCGGTAAATTCGAGTACCTTTTTTGACACAGGTACATTTTCCAGAACATGGCTGTTAGTATCAATTATATTAATAACACTGTTCTACAAAAATACTCGTCATGGAGTTCGAAACGCGTCATCCTAGTGCGTGACACACTGAATTTGACCAAAAAAATATCAAACAATAAATAAAGAACACTTTTCTGATCTTGAGCCGAATTTGTTGTATCATTTCGATACACTTAACGTAAATTAATACAAAAAAATATATTTTACATTTTTCTGGGGGTCTGAATTGTGATTCCTATGGTAATTAATATCATGATTTCAAATATGGTTTCAGATTTTTTTCATCAAGCACAGGTTTTTAATTTTTTGGATTTAAATTCTTTCAGCATTCTTCATGTTGCATTATAATACATTTTGTATAAATATAATTAAAACTTTATTTGATCCAACAGAGTCTTTTCTAAATACAATAAAGGATACTTGTAGAGCTTAAAACATGCAAAATAAAAGGAACACATATGTATTTTCTATTAGTTAATAATGTTATTCTATATTTTATGCTGAATATCCTAGCAGTCTCCTAAAATGTTCCAGGAGCTGTCAGCGAATATAGTAGGCATATATTTTCTTTCGTAACATTTTTCTAAAGTTAGAATGTCTTTGTGGAACCTTTCACCATATTCATTGGACACATCGCTGCAGCATTTATAAAAGAAATCCAAACAAGAGGGCAAAAATGCACTTTCAAGGACATGTTGCATCACAATTTTACGTAGAATATTAAAAAGAGAATAAGGTGATTATAAAATAGAATAGGGCGATAATTGCAGTCGGAAAGGAGTGTTGCTGATGTTGCCACGTGTTTCTACTAAATTTTTTAAACAATCGCCTCCATACAAATTTTTAGTGGAAAAAAAAATTTATGTGCAAATAGCCAAAAAACTATGCCTGATAGCAAAATTCTGATTACGTATTTGAATTTCCCATGTCAAAAACACATAATGAAACACAAGAAAAAAAACCTTGTCGAACAGTGTAGTATGCGGAATTTTGTGCACATTGTGCTTCATTTTCTGTCCAATAAAAAACTTTATGGGCAACAAGTATTTTGTATCAGCAGCTTTGAGCGAAAACGCAATGTCACGGTAATTTCGCTTAATTTAGTTCGTCTAACTAAAGTCTGAAATACGTACACCTTTTTTGGATTCAGAAAAATTGACTAAATCACGCCATTACGTTATATTATTTTCGCGTTCAAAAAACTTTTTCCTACCCCCCATATATTGGTTAATGTAAAAGTTCTATTAATGCGATTATACGGGTTGCCTGAACGGTCATTGAAGTCGTTTGTGTTGTTATTGTCGTTGCTGTGGAATTGTCGTTTTCGTCATTCTCTCATTAGATTAGAGGAACTGCATTCATAAAGTCATGTTTCACTTGTGTCTATGCGGCGGTTGTTGTTCATGCCCGGTCTAACAGATCCATTGTGTTCTCCCCTCGAACGCATTTTGCTGCTGCCGCTCGCATTGTGGCTGCGCTCACTTTTCCATTCACCACTTCCCGCCCCACTCTAAGTACACTTAGGTCTGGTTTAGTGCTTAAGAAACCTCCATTGTTTTCTACAGGAACATGCGTATGGGTGTGCGTGTTCATAGCTTTGGGGGGGTTTTCTTCGGTTTGTTTTTTATTACAGCTGATCTTGTTTATTTTGTTTTGTTTTTATTTTGTATGGGTGATATGGTCGGCTGTTCTCTGGTATCGTTGTCAGTGGTTGGTTTTGAACTCCACCACAAAATACAAAAAAAATACACACACATAATACTGAATCCGCAGACACAAGAGTAATCAACGGCAACGACTTGGTCGGCGATGTCTATAGAGAGGCTCTGGAGCAGAAAGGAATTGTAGAAACTTGTTTTTACATACATACATGCATTGCTGTATATGCATTAAGATTTAAATGTTGTCCATTACAGCGATGTATGTATGTCCGTATGTACAATCTCGCACACAATTTTATGCATACATAAATACATATTCGTGTATGCGAGTTATATTTCCACATACAACTTGTCGATCATTTGGAAGAGTGGGATACGAGGATGGAGACAGAAGTAGTAGATAAACAGTTTTTGTTTTTATTAATTTGCCCCATGTTGTTAGAAGACACGACAAGGGTTCGATTCATGTCTCAGGCATCCACATTTCTTTCATTGCCGGCTCCCTTGATGTTGTCGACAGCAAGTACACAGTGGGGTCGAGTCAATCAGCACGTCTAATAAAATCTTCTCAAACAGCTGATGTTCGAGTTTGTTGTTAAACTGTAGGTCCGTGGTGGATGTCTAAAAATAGAAGCGTGTTAATTCGCCATAATGCAAGAAGCCATCAGACATAACTCATTCATGGGATGTAAAGGAATATTTTTTTAAATATTTAAATGATTAAAGTATTAGAGGGGCCGGGACCTTGGCAAAGTGGTTAGAACATGCGACTACTATGCGGGAGATCCGTGGTTCAATTCCCGGCTCCAGTCATCTACATTTTTCTTTCATTGCCGGCACCCTGGATGTTGTCGACAGCAACTTTGCAGTATGTGTCGAGGTAATCGGCTTGTCTAGTAAAAGCTTCTCAGACAGTGACGTTCGCATTCGTCGATTAACAAGTAGGTGCCATTTGCTGTGAATATAAAATAGAAAGCGAGTTAATTCTCAACAACGTGAGAAGCATCCCATACCTCATCCATGGGAGGTAAAGGGAAATTAAGTTTTAAGTTTATTAGAGGTAAGCTTAATTTATGTCATTGGCAATATTAGATATTAGTGATAAGTACTATAGATCTTTAGTAGCGGTACGTCGCTTTTCCTACCACCTCTCGTATTAGTCGATCATAATAGATACACAACAACAAAGTGCTCGTTAAGCAGTACTATTCTTCGCATACGCACACGTACATACGTACTCACTATCAACAAACAACAGCAGCAACGGCGTCGGAGGCAGTGGCAGCACCCCATCACTTGTTTCCACTTGCACTGGAGGAGAATGTGATGATAATTTTTCACTTGCCCTTTTCTTTCGTTCATGACGGTGTCTCCGCTTGTTTCGTTGTTATTGTTGCATTCATTGTTGTTTTTATCATATTTTTTTGCATTCGATTCCAGCGATAATGATGGGGTGCTTAACAACTGACACAATGTCTGTCTGACTGTCTATTCGAATGTACGATAAGTATGCATCATGTACTGCACACTGTTGTAGCTTTTTCCGCTTTCTGAGAGCGTTTCGTTTGTGTTTCCATCGTCGTCTGCCTGTGGGACAATTAGACGAAATATATCTTATTTTGCCAGCTCATACGTACATCAACAATTGCTCCCTCTCTCTCTTAGATCTCAATCAATCTCTCGATCGTCCATTCGCCTCCAGAGAGCGTCCGCTTAAATAAAGTTACAAGTACAAACTGAATGACTCGTAAGATTCATGTCAAATAATTTCGAAAGCGAAAATAACATGAATTGGGGAGGAAAAGAAGTTATGATTATTATTGTCATTGTTGTTGTTGTTGAGTGAACTGTGTTGTGGCATTACATTACGTCCAACATTAAGTTAATTGTATGAGAATAGCAAATACAAATCAGCTATACAAGGGACCCTTGGACAGATAGGCGGAGTGACGGACGGACACAAAGATGTAAAATGAAGTCAAATTATATAAAAAAAAAATCACGACATGTCTGCCATTTGACAAAATAAAAATCTCTGAGCTGTTATGCTTAGTAAAAAAAATCTGACATGCCAATCATATAACCGTCATACAAAAAGGGATGATAATAATCGTGAAATTTTTCTGATATCCTTAAGTGGTCCACAGACATATTTAAAGTGGATTCCGTACGATATGTTCGGATTAGATCTATTAAATTTGTTCGTGTTTTTTAAAAAAAAAAAACAAACAAAAAAAAAACAATTTAGAAATTGTTTGTAATTGAAATCCTGGGGGTTGCGCTTTAGATTTTAGTACTCCTATGAATTCAATGAGGCAAATTTGCAGTTTTGATGCTTATCTACCCAAAAAAAGTAATTACCATTACATTACAAGTAGAATAAAAATAGTGTTACGCGAAAGTCAGTAAAAACTAACAGATTTTGCTGCACTAAGTAAAGCATTCCTGGAACTTCAGTGGCGTTTCTGGATGTAGTCACACCATGATTTGATATGAATTGAATATCCTAATTGTTTTCAATATCTTTGTCGTCCTTTTGTGCGTACCCCATTAAGTGTCTCCCAAAAACTTTTAAGCAAACAGCACTTCACCAAGCCGATGTAATAGTTGCGTTGATACGCTTATCAACATCAATTTTGGCATATAGTTTATACAAGTGAAGGTTTCAACGCGTTTGTTTTAGAAGAAAAAAAAATATTTCAATGGAACGACTTACATCCTTTTTTTTACTGCAAAACAAATTATTTTCTGGGACCGTCAGAACAAATTGTACATATGAATTTGTATACCTTTACCATGCCCTCACACAGACAGAAGGGTATGTTGATCAGCGTTGAATTCTGAGTCGATTTAAATATATCCTTCGGTGTGTCCGCCTCCCCCGCGAATACAGCCTTAGTTTAACTTTTCTCTAAGCGGGAATTAGCCTCTAAGGTCGGACAGAAACTACTCTCACCTGCAATACAAACTCCCCCAGTTTTTGGGTTGGGTTATGGTAGTTAGAGTTATCGAGCCGTCATTTGGTATAAAAGCTTTTTTCTCCTTTCCGCACTTTAAACTCTTAGGTGAGCAAGATCGGGCAAAAACATCTCCCACTTCCTAAACAAACGATCCATTTTTGGTGGTTACAAAATTCATAGAAGTACTCTTAGCTCATATGAAAAATTCAAGCTCAGTATTTAACATTTTAATGGTAATAAAAAATTACTGACAAACGGATGTGGTTGGCTAAAAGTAACTTCCTCCTTTCATGCAATGCAATCTCCCTCTTTTTTCCGGTACCAAATTTCTTTACAAATAGTAAAGAGTATCTAAGCTTCGGCATAGAAGAAGATACTTATATTACTAGTTGTGTTACTTAGATTTTGATTATATATTATTCCAATAATTTAAAATTCTTTCTCCATCTAAAGTTCTATATCAAGATGTCTCGTACTGTAACAATTTGAAAACGATTGATCCATTACTGTGGATGGTACCGCGGCTACTATGACTATTTATCCCATTATTGAAAAAATTACGCACATCCGTGACCAAGGAACTCATACGACTCTCATTGTGATATTTCTCCTGATATACAATATGAAACATTTAAATTACGTAGGAGGTGCCTAGCCTACCAGTCTGATCTCGCCCATTTTTCGGACGTTTTCAAAGACTTTAAAGGGCATACAAACATATGTTGGTAGACACCATTTTTGTGTGTTGATGTTGTACTAGCTAACCCGGGCAAACGTTGTTTTGCCACAGTTACGGTGCTAAAACACAAACAAAAATAAATTCGTGCGACATCTGTCGGAGGAACTACACAGAAACACTACTCACGGCCCATAGAGCATGCATATAAAATTTGGTCAAAATCGGTCCAGTAGTTTTTGAGTTTAGCGATCACAAACATACACGTAATTTTTATATATGTAGAGATGTATATGTAGATTTGTTTCTCTGTCACATCAGATTGGAATAACTGTATGACATTTATTAGTGATTATATGTCCACAGAATTTCAATAGGAACGTCACAATTCTTAACCATCTTGGAAGATATTATGATATTACTAGATTCTGGAACTTGTAGAGATATATAGGAGTGATCGTTCGTTTAACTCTTGATCATTTAAGCTAAGGATTTACCATCTCCTGACACTGAATTCCGAAAAGACACCGATTCCGATTTGTTATTTTTTTTCTTATTTACTTTACATTACATTACAGTATACATACATACATTTTACGTATTATACTTTGACATTTACAATTGTATGTAATTGTTTACTCAATTACAACAACAATTTGTAATTTAATCGGAAATAAATTTCCCTGAAAACCTTTGTACAAAATTCTTGATTCCTGTCGTTCTGATTCACTTGCCAGACAGACCATCAAGTGTAGACAAATTTATGTCGAATGATTTTCTTAGAATTCATTGATTCTTTTCTTGTTTGCTTTTGCTCCCCTTTCCATTGTTACTGTTGTTCCTCATGCGACAATGGAAGCAAAAGTGCATTTGATCAATCAGATCAGATGGTATAGGAAACTGGTTTACTTACATCTTCGAACTGATATCAAAGTTAATAATGCCGGCTTTGTTTGCTGCGACTCGCTGGTTGGCTCGGCTGATGGGTTTCTTCTAGTGCTGGCTGCTGGCTGCTTGGCTATTGAACTTTTAGATTTCATTCATGTTACTCTTTAAGTAGATGAATTGATAGATTCTATTTGTATTGTTTATTAGATCATATCGAATTATCTTGATAGTGCATTTTTCATGGTTATTCCGGATGTGAAGTTAATTTACTATTCTTTCCCAGCCCATGATGCATTTGCTTTGTAAGCGTTGATAACCTGTTCGAAGAATATGTCTGTAGAGCGCACATTATGGTGGTGGATAGCACTGATAAGTGTGATGATATCTCAATATGTATTTTATGGTTGGTTTTAATGGTGATATCAAAGGCGTTGGAGCTGAAATGGAAATAAAGTAAATGAGTTATATATATATTGACACCACCCGCCCACGGTTTACGCTTGTTAATGCGTATTTCACTTTTTTAATTTAATTAACTACTCCTACAGAAGCATTAGGTTGCCGATGATGAACTTGAAATTTAAACTAAATAACATATGAATATCACAAAGTGTAACATGAACATAAAATAACTGAAATTACTACGTGTAGTTTCAAACCGGGTTTCGTAACTCGATTTTGGCTCAAAATTGGGGTAATTAGCAAATTAAGTTTCGACATTAACCTTTTTTTTGAAACCGTTTACAAAAATCGATTTAATTTATTTAGTAATAAAATATTAATGCTCTAGGCTTGCACCGGGATTCCGGGAACGGGTTTCCCGGGAAATAAAAAATTTATTTTTTCTTCAGTTTGTTAAGCAAAGATGTACAGAATGGCTTGAAATTTTGCACAGATCATAAACACAGACTTTGTTGTATTCTCCCGCCGGTCCGGGAACGAAGAAATTTCTATTATTTTCATAAATCTGTATGAATTTGTTCAATTTTCTGGTCTATCCCGGACCGGCGTTTCTTAACTACTTTCTCAAATGGGTCTCCAGTCGGCAGTATTGAAGAACGACATTAGTAAAACATTTCCACGAATTTTTGTGACGTTTGCTTAACAACTGCGGAAACGCCGGTCCGGGATAGACCAAAAACAGTAACTATTTCATATATGTATATATATGGAGCTTCGGTTTGTTAAGCAAAAATGCACAGAATGGCTTGAAATTTTGCAGATATCATAAACAGAGACTTCGTTATATTTTGCAAAAAACTTATGCAATTCGATGAAACGTCGTTCAAATGCCGGTCCGGGAACGAAGAAATTTCTCTTATTTTCATACATTTGCGTGAAATTTTTTTAGATTTTCCGTCTATCCCGGACCGGCGTTTCTAAAATACTTTTTCAAATGGGTCGCGAGTTGGCAATATTGAAGAACAACATTAGAAGAACATTTCCACGAATTTTTGTGATATTTGATGAAAAACTTCGGATACGCCGGTCCGGGAGCGAAGAAGTTTCTCTTTTTTTCAGTTTTCCCGTCTATCCCGGACCCGGTTTTCCCGGGAATCCCGGGAAAAGTAGTTGTACTTTTTAAACGATAATAAAAAAAATAGAAAAGGTAATTTAAATTGTTCATTTATTATGAAAGAAATTCTACAATCTGGAATGAAATTTCCAATAACTACTTGATAGATGTTTTGTCATATGTTCCTAGCGAATTCGAATTCCTCAAGAGACACTGGGTTGCTGAAACTTTACTTTTAAGGTATCCCCAGTATGTTTACTGTAATAACAATTATGTTAACTACTAGGAACAATTACATTTATCTTAGATACTCTAAAATATATTCACTATACGGAACAATTCGAAAATTCATGTGCTTTTAAACTCATTTCGTGTTTCGGGGACTTTTTCCATGTGGGTCCCAAATATACCTAAAATTTCTCTATCACATAAATCCATGTTTATTAGGCCGCGTCGATTTGTAGGAAAAAGTTCCACTACGACATATCAAAAAATGATTTTCTAAACGTTTTTTAGTAGATAATAATAAAAATCAGTTGGTTTGCTTTCTCTTATGGTTTCGGCTTTGTATGTTTTATAATAAAAGTTTTATAAGTAAATAGAAATATACGAATTTTGTGTCACACGCGTCCCCGTAAATATGACAATAATTTAATAAAATTGTAACTTTACATGATAAGACATTAATATGTAAATATTTGAGAATTTAGTTACAGAAAATATTTGGTCACACCCATCCCTGGGTAAAAAATTAAGACTGCATTAAGCCATAACAGACATAATGTTTGGCTTTTCTTACATAAAATTGACATGAAATTTTTTTGCTATACATACATACATACATAAGGTCAAGATAGGAGGTAGGTATGTTAGAGAAAAATGTTTGGAGGAAAATACTAGTGGGGGTCGGTTACACAGTTTACCCCACTAGGGGCACCATGGAAGCGGCTGGAGCTAACTTATAAAAAATTATTAAAATAAAAAAATTAAGGGTTGAAAATAGAGGGTAGAAATGTTTTGAGAAACTGTTTGGGTTGCAAAAATATTGGGTGTCAGTCATACATATGACTCCTCTAGAGGCTGCTTTAGGGCAGTAAGAGCGGTGGGAGCAAATTTTATAAAAAAAATGATTTTTGTATGAAAGCCCCTCAGGGGGTGAAGATGGGATATAGGTATGTTTGGGAAAAATGTTAGGTGCGAAAAATGACTGAGGGTCGGTCAATTATTGGAACACTCTAGAGTGATTTCGGAGCAGTTGCGGCGCTTGTTGTAGATTTTTTCCCAATACGAAAAGTTTCTGGTTAATAACCGGGGGCTCGATTTTGATTTTAGACCCATGGTTTCTTAAGCTAATTTTTTTAGAATTGGTCGTTGAACGATTTTTATAATCGCTTGGTCGAGCAAAAAAAATGACCCACTCGTATGATGATTTATACAATACTACAGATAACAAATAAATATATGAGTTTTTATATTCTTATATGTTTACCTTTATATTTGTTATAAAATTAAACTCTATAAAAATGTTAATATCTTCATACGTTTGGAGTTCATTTTATTAGGTCACACCCGTCGTAAAATGGTGTCACACCCGTCTTTTTTTTTTCTAACAAGTTTTCTTTATTAAAAGTAGTTTTTGGCGAACAGTAAATACTGAATGCAATCAAAAACAATATAAACAATTGCCTACATCACAATAATTGTCGACTTTTTACGGAAAATTTTACAGAATTTAATTGAATGTCATAATTTTGTAAAAGCTCAAATACGTAAGGTCACACCCGTCATTGTCTTCTAATGAACATTCTGAGCAGAAATCAAGTTTTATTTATGATCTACCTGTTACTAAACGTTTTAAAACTTTACATTCTTAGTAGCTCAAATTCGTAAGGTCACACCCGTCGTTGTCTTCTAATGAACATTCTGAGCAGAAATCAAGTTTTTTTTATGATCTACCTGTTACTAAACGTTTTAAAACTTTACATTCTTAGTAGCTCAAATTCGTAAGGTCACACCCGTCGTTGTCTTCTAATGAACATTCTGAGCAGAAATCAAGTTTTTTTTAGGATCTACCTGTTACTAAACGTTTTAAAACTTAACATTCTTGGTAATCAATGAATACTGAGTTACCTGGTCACACCTATCCCAATGGAATTTGGAAGCCTCAAAAATTATTTTTTTGATATGTCGTAGTGAAACTTTTTCTTCCTTATGCCAAAAGCTATCGAAAAATCGATGGTTCAATATCGATTGCTAAATCGAACCACCCTAATGTTCATGCTTTTAGAATTTGTTTCGTATTTTTTCGGGGAATTTTTTCATTTGCGTCTCAAACCCTTCTTAGAATTTCTCTTCCACACAAAATCATTTCCTTAATATTCCAGATGATTTTATTTCGCTCTTAATTTGCAATTGCAAATAAAGCATTTAAGTTCCCCTAGTTTAAAATGCGAAGACGAAATTAAGTTGCTCTGCTGCTATCAATGGAAATCTAAGCAAGTAAATTTTATCATAATGCATCCGCATTTGGATTTATATTGTCAAATTTTGATGAACCTAGTACATTCATCAACAACAACAATTGAATAGACTAATATGCCAGCAAATCAGTCTGATTACAAGAGAAGCTAACGTTTGTAGCTGTCATTGAAGTCATTACGGTTACATTGCGGGAGGGAGGGTGTCATTACAAAACAATCATTCGGGTCGGCGGTCCATATAGAGCGTTCTCCATCGCCCTTCAACACCCTCCCAAACAAATTATTGTTTGTTGTTTCCACTTTTGTAAAGTTATTAATGTTATAATTATCATGTAAATTTTCTGTACTCTATTGAGAAATGGACAGCCATTCTCATATACCAACAAACACGCACATACTATGTGATACTACTGCATAGACTAAGTAAATCACTTGGATTCATACTCTGACTGAGTGTGACTCGAGTGCAGCCACAACATGAACTGTAACTTTGTACCGAGTCAAGTCAATCAAATAAAAAAAGTTATGAATATTTTAAAAGACTGCAAATATTATAAAGTAAATAAGTCTATTTGCTATTTGAGAATATGTTTATAGTACATACAGTATACTGTATTTTCTTTGTTTAGATAATATTGAAATCAGTGAATGCCAGTCAATACATTATTGTACTCACTCGAAACGTCAGCCATTGCAGGCAAACACAAACAGGCGATTTTGTAATATAACCCTGGAAGTAAAGATTGATAAGTTCATTAACTATTAAGAAAAGTGCATATGCGCAAGTAATATCAATTGTTAATACAAAAAAAAATAGTTTTTAATTAACTGGAAAAACTTAAAGATTAATATTAAATACTAGCTGACCTGGCAAACGTTGTTCTGCCATACAACTTCAGACCCAGCAAAATTCGACTCGCTCCTAAGGTAACAAATTCATATTAACTCCAGGTATAGTAAAACACAGTTAGTTCAAGTTTTAATGTGATTTATTTGAATTTAATCTAAATTAGTGAAGAGCGATCTGATTAACAATGTTTTTCGATTTGTTTTCCGGCGTTAAAACAAACAATGAAGGCGATTTGCCAATACGCGAACAGACAACGTACGGCTGATCTTGTGAAAAGCAAGAAAATTCGAGATTGATGCCACAAACTTTCATTGATGTGTTTTGCGTTTTATTGATTGTCATCGCAAAAGCCAATAGAATGGGGAGCTGAACTCGCTTGAATTTGGAATGGAAGATCGGTTAGAATTATAGGAATTCGTGGGATAATGATTTCCTCTCCTTGGAATTTGCCCCTGATGAACGTCGCTTTAATCACATTGATGATCAGTTTCTTGACCGACAAACGCGTACCGTTGCACAATTTAAGATGATTCAGATTCCGCAACATGCTTATGACAGATTCCACCGTCAGCTGTAAATTATGCGGCGGAGTTCCTGACACATCAAAAAAATTCAAAAATTCTGTCGGATAGTTGGTCGCCTCATTCTCGCTGGTTACACTGTCAACGGATTTGAATGAATGCAGTTCTCCATCGATTCGACTTTGAATAATAACATTTAAGCTATCGACGACCTTATTCTTCGCTGCTAGTATGGCCCGTTCACTTATCCAATCTAGATTATACTCCTTTGACGTTGTAAACTCGAATCATCAACAGGAATTTGGCTATTAACAAGTGCCAGTAGCTGTCTTGAAAGTTCAGTAACACAAAGATGACGATTTCAGGCATGCGTTAATTTCATAAGCAGCAGTAGATTTTGGGATGACGGGAAGCGTTTGACCAAAATACCATAGCCACACCAAATCATCTCGAATCACCTCGTAAATCCTTAATCGTTCGGTCAACTGCCTCCAAAACTCGATTATGTGCCATCGTGCATTCATCCCAAAAGATGATTTTGCATTCTCGCAACAATTTCGCTGCACGATGGCTTGTCAACCGTGAGAAAATTCATCAGCAGCTTCAAAGCGGAAAGTGTAGATCGATCGCGTTTCAACAATGTGGCAGAAATACCAGCGGATGGAACAGCTAACAGAATTTGTTGCCAGAATCAAAGAAGTGACGAATGTCTTGCCTGGGGGTGCATCGAGAAAGTAAATGCCACCCGTTCCATCGTCAACCCCTCCATCAGCGAATCGTACACGTTCGTTTGCTCGGCATTCAATGGCGGCACATTTTTTCGGACTCATTCAGTCAGCTCATCTCGATCAATGCTTGATCTCGTTGCAATTCGCTATTGAATGCATCATGTATCGAACGATTTGACGCTGGTATTCCAATTTCGACAGAAGACTGGCGCACATGAGCACGCACATGTCTTCGATCAGAAGTTAATTTCAAGATCGAAATTCGAACTAAAATGGAGAATGAAAAACAAGTGATGACTTTTGTTCTATTGACCATTTTTAAATTGAGGTGATAGCCATTCTCTCCACGACAGAACATCAACGGGTATTGAAGTGCATCATATGACCGATGTGTCATGCCTCAGTTGTCTACCATTCCGACGCTTGAGAACAATATCGCGTGATTCCACATTCTTCCCAACAATCACCACTGCGACTTCATTTATAGTGGGAGCATTGAATTGTCCTGCATGACAACCAGAGGGTCTTTTGTCTGCTCTGATAATGATTTTGTGGTCGTCGGAATGCATTGTATTCAATGCGGTTTTGAACCATCGGACCAATGCGTTATTCTCATGCAGAAGAATTTGAAATTGTTCGATCATTTCGTGTTTAATCTTTTAACATAATAATCCCAAGCATCATAACGAATTTTCCACCTTTACGTCGATAGAAATCATTAAATCAAGCGATACAGTACAACATTTTTTCGAAAAATCTACATTTTTCGAGTTTTTACGGAATATTTCGAGTTTTCCACCAAGAATTTTTCTATTATCTGAAATATTACAGATTAACATCGTCCAAAATTATCAATCATACGATAAAATTCAAAATTTCGTTAAACTAGTAAAGCCACCAAGGAACAATTGCACGCAAAATTTAAAAAAAAATTATCAATTTTTAAAAATTCTCAATTTTTCTATTCGAAAAGCCATTCTGTAACAATTGCACACAAATTTCCATAAAGAAAGGCAATTTTAGATTTTTCACATAAACCTTCTCCGGCAATAACGAACAACTGAAAAAAAGTTTGAGCAAAATCGGCCCAGCCGTTCTCAATTGATGAATTACAATACATTTTTGCCACCATTTTTATATGTATAGTAGGCCGGGTCGATTTGTGGGGAGGCAAAAAAATCGCCCATGGCTCAGTGAAAATCGTATTCTAGGGATCAAAATAAGAAACTTTACCATAGGAACCATACCTCTAAAACGAATTTTACTACCCCCCAAACTCTTGACTGAGCCATGGCGGATTATTAAATCGACCCGCCCTAATGTATAGATTGCTGATGCTGTCGACACATATAATTTTTCAGACTTCTCTTTTTCTTATCGGAATATCAAAGTTTTTTCTAAAAATTAAAGTAAAACTAATAAAATGAATATCTTCGGCTATGGCAAAGCTTAGAAAGGGGTGTTCACGTTCCTATGTATTTGATCAAGAATTGTAGTATTATTGATATATTTAGTGTATGAAGTAAGTTTCAATATTTAAAATATTTTCTACAAATACTCCAGACATTTATGATTCACGATCTTAAATCCTTGTTTTATAGATTTTTTAACTCCCAAAAGGGGGCAGATTGAATGAAAAGTTGTTCATCTTAAAACTTAAGTTTAACTTTCTTTTCATTTATTTTAAATACCCCAACTATTGTGTTGCTTTTCGACATTTATTCATAATTTGTAAATTTTTATATTTCTAATTGAGTTCTTGTCACATTTCACATCACAATGAGGAGGCGGGGGAGGAAAAGTTTCATTGATATCGTGATCGCGCTCTGCTTTTATGTATTTCTAAGAGTCCATTAACTAGAAAAACACATAGGTATATAAGATAAGATATTTATTATTGATACTGTTTCCATTGGTATTTGTTTGTTTTATGTGACACCACTGACTGCAACAATCAGAAAATTCATTCATTGTGAAAATATCGAAAACCAACATGACTTGACATGCACGGCAAAGAGGGTAAAGGGAGAGAGACCACAGGTAGCCGCCAGTGATTGCTGTGACTTCACATGTGAGTCCACATGCGTTAAATGCTGGCACTAGACAAACAGACCAACAAAGGTTCAATAACTGATAGCAATAAACAGCGGGTATTAATGTTATGTTGGTTATGAAAGGTTGTTATTGCTTCACATCCCTTTTGGCTGGAAATACTCCATATGTTTTCGTTGAAATCCAGCGGACATTGTAAACGGTGTTTACTTATGCACAAAGGAGACAAAGTGGATTTTTGTGTTTTGAAAAACAAATTTGTTGTTTTTCTCAAATCATAATCTCTAAGTCTGTACTGATAAACAACATATAACAAATATTCTTTATTCTATTTCAGATCTCAATCCAATGAACGTCAATTCCTTAAGGATTTTATAAGCGGAGCTCCTGGCTCATCGGGCGCACGTCTGGCGGCTTGGTTACAACCGGAACCGCGTTTAGATCCCAATAAGTAAGTATGCCCCAGTCCCCCCTTATATAAGCGGTGATCTCTATCGCTTGCGTATATGTTAACGTGGCACTCACCGCATGTGCGTTTTTAACCCTTTTCCGTTGCATTTTCATGCCAAACACATATAACCCAATTGAAAATGTTAATGTTGTGTTTCCCTTTATTTAGGTGCGAGTTGAATACCATCACTGAACCGTTACGTTATGGTTGGCCAACACAAATTACAGTTACCATAAGAGATCAATATGGGGATGCTATAGTGGTGCCCGAACTGAAGGTAAGTCCAGTACAGCGTGTTGGCTATTGGATATTAATTGGGGGGTAATTTAGGTACTGCATAAAAGCATAACTGAAACGTCGAAATATGATATTAAAACATTGACTCACTTTCTTTAATGGGGGAAACAATTTTCCAAAGGTCAACTATTACAAAGCTGCTTACTATTTTTCTGTCAGCTATGTTATACTGGGCTGACATAAAGTTATGACAATCTGGACAACATTTGTTCCAAGTTAGTTCCAATTGACGAAATATCATAGAATTTAGAATTTTTTATTATTACGACTGGTATAGAGATTTGATTAGGTTAATTAGTTTTACCGCTTTATACATAGTTCTCGAGATATAATGCGAAAAGTTTATGAATTATGCTTATTTAAAAATTATGAAGGGATGAAATGCAAAAATTTCTCAATGACTATCTTAAGAACTCAAAAACAGTTTAAGTTCCATAAAATTTAATCCATAGAAATTCCGCCCAAAAAAATTGTAAGCAAACGGAAAACAGTGACTAAAAATTCCTTTCGAATCGGTTAATCTAAAGCATTTTTCAATTCTAAACACACACAATCGAAATTCATCTAAAAAAGGCTATAAATAATTTTGTTATTATTCAAATTTCTTACAATCATCCATTCAACTAATAGGTGGAAATCAAAGCTATTCCAACGGGAACTGCCGGTAATGGTAACGTAAAAATTCGCCGTGCCTCCCAATCCGATGCTTACTACGGTGGTGTTGCCCCTCCACCGCGACAGAATTACGAACCCACTATTAAGGAGAAAATGTGCTTCAAGGCCATCACCTTTATGAAACCCTTCAACAATTACTCATTCGAAGAGTTGCGTTACAACAGCCCCATACAGACACGAGTCACCGAGACCCTGTTTGCCCAGGATATGGAAGATGGCACATTCAGCGTTCACTGGACACCAAATGCAGTGGGCAGTTATTGTCTCACCGTTAACATAGACGGTATTCTGTTGGAGGAAGTCTACCGTGTTGAGGTGAAGGAGGGCAGCATTCCACCACCCGCCCACAAAAGGGTTATGAAAAATCATCATACCCCGAATAAGCTGAGAAAGTTCTATACCGAGAATACAGCTGGTCTGCGCATTAGGTCCCATCCAACGCTACAGTCGGAGCAAGTCGGTGTGATCAAGTTGAATGGCGTCATTTCATTCATAGATGAGATTGAGAATGATGATGGCGTATGGCTGCGTTTGTCCACGGAGTCGATCAGGCAACACTGCGCTATGGGTTGGTATCCCACTGAAGCTTGGTGTTTGCAATACAACCAGCATTTGGGAAAAACTCTACTCCACCCAGTGGTCGAGGGTGCCGCAACTAAAGAGAATGCTTCTAGTGACATGAATGTGGAAAGCCAACCCATGTCACCTTTGCCTACCGCTTCGGCACTGCCCGAGGCGACAAGGCCTAAGCAACGCGATATTTTGGATAACGTGGAACCAATCACCGCTTCTTTGGAATCTCCACCACCAAACACTAAATCTGAATCACCCAACAAGACAATGTTTGATTTCAGCGCAAACGCCTCAAAGGCTATGGACTTTCCTCATGTCTCTACGAATCCATTTATATGCGCTGACTCCGAATCCAAGATTTTGGCACCAGAGCAGCAATTTGAGGACGTCGATGATACAAAGGAAGATGCGTACGGTGCGGGAAATGCGGGCGCTAGCAACCCTATAGGGTCGGCCATAGCTGGGGTAGTGGGTGGCGGAGCTATTAAGTTGCAGGCCTTGCAAAAATGGTTCAAGGGCGACAATGACCCCAACTCGGGCAGAGATTATTCTTTTAAGCCATCAGATATGGGAGAAATTGCCTCGGTTTCAGTAAGAGAACTAGTGCGCGTTATGGGGGGTCAGGATACACGCAGTAATGGCAATAACTCACAACGCTCCTGCAGCCCTATGAAGATACCATCTGATGAAAAGGTCTTGGACACTCCCAATAACAGTGGTCGCTCTGCTGAAATGTCGGAAAATTCCACCACGCACGATTCAAGCAATTCGGGCAGAAGCAATAAAGAAGACTCCGACGGCTCCGATGGAAGTCAATTTGATGTCGTCAATATGAGAAAGACCCACTTTACTCCAAGTCAAACGGCCGCTTTACTCAGTACACCCAAGCACTCGCCCCGGCGTATTATGGGATCTAAAAAGTCTATTGGCGTAGGGCCAGCTGAGACTGGATGCCTTAAGGAATCAGACATTGCTAACCTAGAGGATGACATGAGCCTATTGCAAATTACTACTTCCACTGCGGCTGGAGGAAGCAGTACGCAAGAGCAAATTTTGTTTGGCGATGCACGCACTACTTGCTCGACGGGCAGCACTGATAACTCCAGTCCTCCAGTGTGGCCAGAACCCATTGCTTCGTCAGGCGCTAATGCATCACAAAATGCATTCTTTAAGTCAGGGCCGCCCAAGAAAACCACTATTGGACCGATAAAAAGAGCGGTTCCGCCTTCGTTTGCCGAAAGCATAAGGGCAGTATTTGCAGCGTTTTTGTGGCACGAAGGTATCGTTCACGATGCCATGGCTTGTGCAAGTTTCTTGAAATTCCATCCTAACTTACCCAAAGAGGGCACTACTGTAGTCACCCGACGCGACCATGGCGAAGGTAAACAGCAGCTGTCCAAAGAGCAGAAGGCTCAACAAAGACATTCAGTGGAGGTGGCCAATGCTGGCACTTACCTCAATATCCGGCCTTCAACACTGGAGACGCTCACAAAGAGTGGCAACTTTTCTGTCAATAATCGTAAATACCGTAAGGGGTTGTCCAATGACGGGCCCGATGGCAGTGGTGACGTAGGAGAGAAACAAAAACTGCACTCTCTGCCGGAAGTTGTAACTGTGTTGCCGCCCGCTCTGCGCAGCTTAGTATATTTGTGGGAACACATCTGCTCGAATTGTGTACACATCGTACAATCGAATTCTTTGAGCCAGGAAAAGTTCCAATCGCGCGAAGCTAATGGTGACTCAAAGGAAAAACCGACGCCAAAAGACAAGGAGAGCAAAAAGTCCAAGAAGAAAAAGGACGATGGCTCGTGGTGTGAAATATGCCAGGTCTTTCTGCCCATTCCAGTGACCTATCACATGCGCATAGTTCACCCGGGTTGCGGAAAATCAGCCAAGGGTAAAGGTTACAACAGCGTAGGCATATTTTGTGAAGGCTGGGCCGGTAATTGTGGAGAGGGAGGCAAGGGTGCCTCCAGTTGGTTCTTGATGTGTGACATTTGCCGCGACAAATACATATCGACCAACAAGAATACGAACAATCTGAATAATACCAACACGGTGGGTCCTTGCAATGAATTAAATCTCTTTGGAATTAAAACAACGACGCTGATTGCCAACTCTGATATATACAATACTATGCGAGAGAATGCTACATTCCTCTTGGAATTATCGTCAAATGTCTCTAATCTGCCCACTGATACGGGCAATACCGCGAGTGGTTTCGGCACAAATGCCGCGAAACGATCACCACAACAGATGCCAGTGGTTGCAGAGCACCAACACTTTAACATAAGTGAAATGAATAAGCCTAGTACCAGCCGAGGAGAGGGACAGCGTCACAGCCGTGCTGGGTTGAGAATAACTGGCAAGCTGGGAGGTAAGTTTAGTTAGTGTACAAATTGTGGATTGAATGTTCTAAGACTTGCTCTTTTAGGAAATGTCATATTCCGCAAAAGCTTTACCGGCGGTTCGTGTTCCCCAGAGCAACCTTGGTTGGCTCCCGAAACATTTGCCTGTTTGGAGACCTTTGGTCCGGCAAATAAGGATGATATGCCATATGAAATATTTGGTATGGGTCCGAACGAGAGTGGATTCGATAGGGTAAGTGTGGTTTGTATATGATAATTGTGCTTAAAAGTTTATGAGAATTATTATTAACAATTATCACTATTTAGCCACTTTCGGAAATTTCGTATGAATCTTCGGAGCCCGCAAACTATGACCAACCAAATCCTCCCAGCTGTATGACGTCGAGTGGTACTCTCTCGAAATTCCATCGCAGCTACTCCATGGGTCAGGGTTGGGGGGCAGTGCAACAGCAAAGCAGCAGCAATTTCCGCGAAGAATCGTATTATCCCAAAGTGGTATTGCGTAAGCGCAACAATTCAACAACTGATACGGATGGTTCTCTTCTGATTTGTTATCCTTCGGAGAATCTGAGGCGCCTTGTGCCCGAACACATGTTGATCGCCACATCGGTGGTACATAAATCCAGCGTTGTGGAAACAGCTGACTCCTCGACTAGCGATCAGATAGGTAAGGAGTCGAAAGTGGATTTTGAGGGTACCAAACAACAAAATCAGAGAAATAATTCAGAAGTAGATTCTGCCAATCAAGTAAATTTATTGCTGCAAAGACCAGCCATGGCCTTCATGACGCAGAAACACGATTTAAAAAAGTTGAGAAGTGCCATGAAGCGAAGTCTGCGTATAGCCACGTGCCGGAATTACTCACTCCAAGCTCTAAACTGGCTGCTAAGATCAGTGACCCAAAGTGTTTGCTTGCATGATCTAATGTGGTGGTTTGTGTCTTCACTAAGCATTGCAGCTTCAGCCAGCACCGACCATGCCGATGGCAAGATGGATGAAATAGAACCGGCTTTGGAACACCCAGTATCATATACCCAGATCAGCGGCCGTTTGTCACACATGATCACTGAAAGTTTACATACTTTCCTGCAGTCTGTGGCCGACTTGACGTTATATCTGCCTTTGGGTTCCCCGCTGCAGCGTATTGCCATTCAATGCTTTGGCATAAGATTCCGTCAGACGGATCACCAATTTCTCCACAGTTCTCATGTGTTTGGAAACATATCGAAGATTCTATCAAAGTCCGATGAACAAAATGAAAACCCGGGAGTTTTTGGCATGCCAGAAGATGCAGATGTCAAAGAGGGTGCTGCAAAGGATATTTATGCAGTGCCAGATGCAGGTGGTAAAATCATATACTACAGTGATCTGAATGGTCACTTCGACGTGACCGTTTCGTCACGTCAAGCTATGGCCGAGTCGTTGACTGACAACTCCACTGAAACCTTCTGGGAGAGCGACGAAGAGGATCGCAACAAAAGCAAAATTGTAGAAATTTCTATGAATAAATTAACTTATTGCTGCAAAATGCTCTTGATACATATCGACAACAGCCGCGACATCCAGAATAAGGTCTCCTCTGTAGTGTTCTATGGCGGTCAGTCATTGGGTGACACCACCCTCATCAAATCAGGCGAAGTGGATGCAAAAGCCTGCACTTGGATATCGGCCAAAATTAACGATGACAACTACACACATTTCCGCTTAGAATTCACGGGTCCTGAGAATACTCTCAGAGTTAGGCAAATTAAAATTCTGGGTTTGCCTGCAGCTATGTGCGGCTCGGGAGACCAGCTAACGAATCCTTACGATTTAGGAGCGAACAACTCGTCACAGGTTCAGGCGTTCAGGTATAACATGAAGTTGACCAATGCCATACGTATACAGCAGCAGATATGTGAATCAGAGACCTTAAGAGTATTTCGTTTGATAACGGGTTAGTGGAGAACTTATAGCAATTTGATTTGATATTTTCATATAATTTGTTTTCCTTCCTACAGGTCAAGTTTTTGGCAAACTTATAAGTCTGGAACCGGCCACTGATGAGAACGGCGGCGTAATTGGTAAAAGTCATTCGCAAAATGCCTTGGGTATGGACAGCAGTGCCAATTCGATTCTGGCAGACTCTTTGGATTTGCGAGAACATATGGTGGGAATTCTATTCTCACGCAGTAAACTGTCGCACTTGCAGAAACAGGTAATAGTGCATATAGTCCACGCCATTAAGAAGGAGGCCAGACGAGCAAGAGAAGATTGGGATGCCGTCAACTTGGCCAACAGTTTAAGGGATCCCAATGGCACTGGATCCAATGGCCAAGAATCGAAAACCGACTCCTCTTCCGAACGTAGTAGAACTGCGGACACATATTGCTTCGAAATGCTAAGCATGGTGCTGGCCCTATCGGGCAGTGTAGTGGGTCGTGCCTACCTATCGCATCAACATGGTCTAATAAAGGACCTGCTGAGTCTTTTGCACACGGGCAGTGATCGAGTGCAAAGGCAGGTTACCGCCTTACTACGGCGCATCCTCCCTGAAATCTCACCTTCAATGTTTGCCGATATTTTGGGGGTCCAACGTTTACCGCCGTCCGACTACAATATAGCTCATCAGATTGCTATAGATTTCGATATGGACAGTCTGGGACTATTGGATATATTTCTGTCGGTGATCGCCAAATCTCTGCAACTGCAGGTAAAGGTTAAAAGCGCCGGAGGAAAATCTAACATGGAGAAGACACCTTCCTTCGTGAGGCTGTATAATTCATTGGATCTGTCAGTACATTCATTGAAGCCAGTCAAGATACAAATGGAGGATGACTTGGAACAAGACCATGAAGGGGAAGACTCATTCTCCCGATCAGAGTATGCCTTTGAGTACGATCGTACGCTCGATCTTAAAACAGCACGAATTAATAACCGAGATACAAAGAAGGAGGCGCCTAAAAACCTAAATCAGAGATGGTTCCTCAAGGGTATCATACCCACTAAGCAGGCGGAAAGCATTATATCCCTCATCAGGGACTTGGCTACCGTAAGTTTAAATGCTAATTTGTTAGCGTTGAATTGGTACTAACTTGTTTCAATTACCTTCTAGGGAAAGTTGGGCGAGAAGTGGTCTCAAATGACCAAGGCCGCCATAGCAGAGGCTGTCTTAAATCTGACACGTTTGGACGAAATCTTTCGCACGCCAGAAAATTGTGTGAAAACTGCTACTTTGTGGTTGGCTTTGGCCAGTTTATGTGTGTTAGACAATGACCACGTAGAGAAATTGTCATCAGGCCAGTGGACTATATCGGATACCAGACCCATGTGCAGCAATCATGATGATGGTGAGACCTCGGCCATTATTCAATGTGAAAGTTGTGGTTCCCTGTGTGGCGATTGCGATCGTTTTCTGCACTTAAATCGCAAGACCAGGACTCACAAAAGAACGGTAAATCTTGAAGCAAACTCCAAAGTTTTCATACTTTCGTTACAAATTTCCTTGCATTTCTATTGTAGGTCTGTAAGGAGGAAGAGGAAGCCATACGTGTTGAATTACATGAGTCGTGTGGCCGCACAAAACTTTTTTGGCTTCTGGCTTTGGCCGATTCGAAGACACTGAAAGCTATGGTTGAATTCCGCGACGGCAGTCATACCATCATATCCGGGGCCCAAGATTCGGTGGGCCGTTGCCGTTTCTGTGGCATTACGGGCAATTCGGGTCTCTTAGAGATTGGCAACGTGTGTGCCGATGCTCAATGTCAGGAGTACGCCTCGAACTCATGCTTGAAAACCAAACCTTGCGGTCATGTTTGTGGTGGCGTTGTCAATGAGAAGAAATGTTTGCCGTGCCTGCAACATGTTTGTCACGCTCGCGAAATGAATGTAGCCGATTCTGCGAATGACCCAAAGTTGACACAAGATGCCGATGACATGTGTATGATTTGTTTTGTCGAGGCTTTGGCTTGTGCTCCTTCAATACAGGTAAATGCAAAGTGGGGAACAAATTTAAGAGAGACATTTTTGTTTCTGTTGTATTCGTACACAACATTGTAATATAATTAATAAACCTTTCTTTTTATTTGCAGCTGGAGTGCGGTCATGTCTTTCATTTCCACTGTTGCAAAGCTGTTTTAGAGAAACGTTGGAGCGGGCCACGCATTACTTTTGGCTTTTCACTTTGCCCCATCTGCAAGGCAGATATAAAACATCCCATGCTGGTAGAAATCTTAGAGCCCATTAATTCTCTTAAACAGGACGTTAAGCGTAAAGCTCAGATGCGGTAAGTCCGTGGGCGACATAATTCTCATAAGGTAATAACTAATGTTTGTTTTTTTTCCACCAGAATTAAATATGAGGGCATCGTTAAGGACACCGAAAGTCGAGACTTAACCAACTTGGCCATGGACCGTTATGCGTACTACGTTTGCTTTAAATGTCAAAAGGCCTATTACGGTGGTGAAGCACGATGTGATGCGGAAATTGGTGAAAATTTCAATCCCGAAGAATTGGTGTGCGGTGGATGCTCCGACGTGGCCCGTGCCCAGATGTGCCCCAAACATGGCACCGATTTCTTAGAGTACAAGTGTCGCTACTGTTGCTCGGTGGCGGTGTTCTTTTGCTTTGGCACCACCCACTTCTGTGACACCTGCCACGATGACTTTCAACGGCTGACAAACATTCCAAAGAACAAATTGCCGCAGTGTCCAGCGGGACCTAAGGCCAAGCAACTTATGGGCGAAGAATGCCCACTGCATGTCATTCATCCTCCCACTGGCGAAGAGTTTGCCCTTGGGTGTGGTGTTTGTCGCAATGCCCAAACATTTTAGCATCACATTGACATGTTTATGGATGTGCGACGTCGCAGCAGTGTTAGTGGCGCCGCTGGCGGCAATGGCATCATCGTTGGTGATGACCAAGATTTTATTGAAGTGCAATTGGAAGAATTGGATAATCGTCATTGCCTCGAACTAGAAGAGGCTAGTGATGATGACGACTATGACTAGTCATTAATGATAATTAATTTATACAAAATATAATCTCACAGACATTGGATATTTACAATACTCTTATAGACTTCAAAAGAAAGTGTTTTTTTTTTAAATATATAAATCGCAATTTTAATCTCAGCATATAATATCTGCAAACTTATGTACGACACCAAAATAAATGTAGTAGAATGTAATGATCATTGATCACGGAATATATGGGGTGTGTTTTTTTTTATTATTTTTCGCTCAGTGGCTGGGTGGAATTTTTAATGCAGTAGCAGCAAAATGTATTCGTTATTAACAGTGCTACTATCAACAGTACATTATGATGGCAGTAAATCTTCTCTATCCAAATTTTACAGTTCAAGTAATCAATAATTACTGTTTTCTTTTCGCTCAAAAAATATCTTTACCGCAATAAATTTTATAAATTTCAAATCACTAAAGCATTTATTTTATTTTATTGATAAAATTTACATTACTGGACTTTTACAAATTATATTTTAAATTTAATGTGTTCGTTGAAAAATAATTTGATTCAAAATTGAACAATCCCGTTTTCTTTCTCTTCTATGTCAAAAACTGACGATTTAATGGGTTCTTTAACAAACGAAACAGTCTAAAAATAAATCCATTAAAACTATATATTAAAGAATTTGCAACTTTGTGTATACAAAATAATCAAGAAAAATATTCGACATTTTGTGTTAGTATAAATACGACTTAAACTATTATCTATGTATATGAATTGTCATTAAATAGTAGACAATTTAAGTTTGATCAATCTATGTTAAAAGTTATTTCCTGTTCTTAACATAAAGTACAGCGTCTGTTTACTATTTTAGATAGGTACAATAATGTATGACAGCTCATATATTTGTTTTGGTTTAAAATTCATAATCTTGCTTTTGCGTTAAATTAATAGATTTCACAAGATCTTACAGATTCTCAAAGATTTGAGAATTTGACCTACATCTAACCGGCTGTGGCAAAAAGGAGATTACATGATTTAAAAGAACTCGTCGAACATTTTAAAAATTATATTACTAAAAGATATACCAATAAAGTCAGTATCTGAATGGTGATATGTACAATATTTTTAACTACTCAGGTTTGTTTAAATATAATTTAAGAGTCAAGAACATATTAGTGGTAACAAATCATAACGGCCCAATTCAAGTTAGCACAAGATTTGTATGTGTGAAAAATCGTGCTTGGAAATAAAAAATAACTCTTTTTTTAAGAACAAAGTGAAAGAATATGTTTCCTCAGAATCTGCAAAACTTAAAAAACACGACTCCTAATTATCCGTAAGGATTTGAAACTTTAAACTGTTTTGCTAAATAAACTTGAAAACAGTCTTATGACTTGCGAACAGAGAATAAAGTAAAACTGGATAAAAGCGGTGTCTCGCAATTGCTACATTTAAAGGCATTCTGTATTATAATCCCGTGCGAAAGCTCGGCTAATGCTTAATAGAGTTTTATAATACTTACTTAATTTCCCTTTACACCCCATGAATGAGGCATGTGATAGTTTCCCGCGTTGTTATGAATTAACACGCTTTCTATAGTTAGATTCACAACTAACGGCACCTACTTGTTTATCGCCGAATGACTCGACATTTATACTGCGAAGTTGCTGACCACAACATTGAGGGAGCCGGCAATGAAAGAAAATATTTTTTTTTTAGATGACTGGAGCCGGTAGTTGAACCTGGGATCTCCCACATGCTGTTCTAACCATCATAGCCCCTGTTGGTGGGTTGAAAAGAAAGAGTCAGAAAAGAGTCAGAAAATTAGGAAATCCTTTGTATTTGAATAGTTTTTTATTCCGTACTTTTAGTACAGTACCGATCTACAAGTGGGTTATTTAAGGCCGTAGGTACATTACATTTCGCGACGGTCTTATTTGAGTTTTTGTGATATTTATATTCTTTGCTGGCACTTCTACACTTATAACTCGCTTAGTTTTGAAAAATATGTTTTACCGTTATTAAGATACTAGCTGACCGGGCAGACTTCGTCTTGCCTAAAGAAGTATTAATTTAAATATAACTTTTTTGGATGGACTAAATCTTCGGCGTGGGTCAGTTTCTTTTGATATTCTAATCGAAATTTAACAAAAAATATTAAAGTATATAATATTATTAGTTTATTGCAATGCCTTCGATAATGCAACGTGAATTGGAGAACCAAAAGAGTGTACATATAGTGGGTCTTTCTACACGTAAACATGCAAAAACATGGATTTTCAAATTCAAGTCGCAAACTTCAATAGGCCGTCCATTAACTTTATTGATTGTCATCGCAAATTCAAACCAAACTGAAAACTGTAATCATTTGAAATAAAACAGCAAATCCTTGGGCATCATTGTAAAACATAGTACCAATGCATCGGTTGTTATATTTTTTTCTAGTTAAATTAATTTAAGAAGGATAACTCAATCATGTATTGCTTCATAAATCCTGTAATTTTTTTTTGTGGGCCATAGTACAGTCGTCCCTTACTATGATTTGACATGTTTGCAATTTTTTTTATCTTGATATTGCATGTAGGGTTCTGATAAAATTGCAATTTATTTCGATATTCTGCAACGTCCCAAAGGGTTGCGCAATACAGGAGGATGCAGTAGTCAACGTTATACGTTTTGCGATGAAACATTTACTAATATCAACGATATAAAAACTGATGGGTGCATCAAGGAAATGAAATCCTCCACTCTTATTCGTAATTGCTAATATTTCAGTGTTGTATGCCGTTCTTTGCTCTACCTGTAATATATGCAGATTTGAGAAATGTTACAATTCGTTAGTATTCGAAGAGGACTCCAGCTATTGCGTTTGGAACACAGAATTGAACAGGGCCACCCATTATTGTCCTGATCACATATGTTAGTATTTATTCCATACCATATTTCAAATCCCGTCCTTTTTCTTTAGAATACGTTTACTGATCTTAATTGAATGCACACCAAATTTCATGACCATTCGCACAATAGCTCTTCAGATGTCGCACTATAAAAAATTACGTCCAATGTACGGGCCACGCCTACTGATCTAGTACTTCAGATATCGCACTTTTACGAATTAGGTCCTATGGGCGGGGCCACACCTACTAATCTAGTCCCGCCAGTTTCTGGCCTGATCATATTCTATCCACACATAATTTAAGGTCACTTATTGTAATAGTACGTCAGATATTGCATTTTTGTGAATGGGGTGGAAAGGGTGGGCCCCACCTAAGGAACTTCGGTTGAATGCTGTAGCATCCTTTATGATTCAAACAAAACCAATTTGAATTGTATATACTACATAAATGTATCATTTGTCGGTGCCATTTAAAATGTCAATATTTTAATGGGCCATCCTCGGAAGATTGCCTTTCTAATGAAACCGATTTGTTGCACTTCAGTTGGTTTTTAAGTCTATAGCGGTCATAGGTAGAAACAAATGTTCACTTCTATATATATATAAATTATATGTCAAAATTTAAAATCGTCAATTTTTTAGCGACATTGGGTACTCTTTCTTAAAGTATACACTTCAAAAATGCAATAAAAAAATCGAAAAATTACACAAAAAATCGGAAATCCCTGATCTAGCGTAACGAAATTAAAATTGTCGACCTTCGAAATCTAAAAAATTATGATTTCCCGCCGATGACTAACTGTTTATTTAGCAAATCGATAACTTCCAAATTTACAAATTAGCAATAATTGATTAACTGTCGGCTTTCAAACACAACAAATGTCAAAACAGCTGCAACAAAAACAATTTGGAGCAATTTTACAAATGTGCTGAAATATTGGTAAAACTCATATTAATAAACATTTTTTGGAATTTGTTAAAATGTAAAGGTATGTAGTTTAACTTGAACTTCTGCAGAGCAAAACATAGTTAGCCGGTATCGGCCGGTAAAGAGACTGCTCTTTTTTATTAATATGTTTCGTCTACTTTGTGAAATGTCCAACATCTGCTGCTTTTAGTTGCTTTTGCTCACTATGGGGTCGAAGTCGTTCTGCAAATGCACCCTTTTTTTAGTATGGCAGTCCGATATCAAAGTGGGGTATTGACTCGAAATAATTCAATAATATAATTTAATACGTCTGCAAACTAATAAAAAATTTAAAAAGAAATTTTAAATAAAAAAATTAGCGAAACAATTATAAAAATAAATGAAAATTTTTTTTTTTTTAATTTTTTTTTTTATTTCATTTTGTTATATTATTCTAGAAAAAATTTAATTTTGACAAACATTTTATTATTTTTTAAGTTATTAATTTAGTTACGCTTGTTCAATGGACCACTGTGCAGCGCAGCGACTACATGGTTTTGGTTTTAATTTAGTAGTTGACTTAATGTTTAAACGCCTTAAGGTATGCTGCACTAATTAGTAGCATAACTTAGTATTAACACAGATACTCAAAAAAGTTAAATACTGCCGCGAGGGGGATACGCGTATACTGTTGGTACTTTAATCGTAAACATTGCACTCATAGCTATAGCGATCTCACTCAATTTCTTTTCTCTTTAAAAGGAAAAAGGCAGCAGGCACTTTTGCACTTTTCAAATTTGGAATCAATTCTCATACTTTACTTCCGTACTCACGCTATTTAAGGCTAGTCTTGAAAATTTAAAATGTTTTTGAAAACATCATAGTATTTCCAAAAAGTCATAAACAATTAAAATTGAATAAAAAACACAAAGTTACACTTCTTTAAAATCGCTAAAAAATATTGAAATTTTCATATTAAACTTCATTACCCTCAAACGCTTAAGTTTGAGAGCTTCAAAGATAATTTTGAAAAAAAAATTAAGAATGTTCTAACGAAACATTTTTGAGTAAATTTACATTTAAACTTGGTTTCATTTATGCCATCGACTTTTTTTCTATTTTGGCCAGGCACGTTACACTGTGCAGCGCCCCCAGCAATTACTTATTCGCATTTTTAAAACTTAGAGGGGTATAGGGTATCTGTTTGACTTCTTAGTCCCTGAGTTAGATAAAGTGTTGCCGTTAGTCTTAACCACAGAATATAAGTAAACACACAGCATTAGGGATGCCAAACGGGATTTTATAAATCCCAATCCCGAAATCCCAGGATTTTTCGGGTTTCTTTTAAAATTTTTTTTTTAGTAACTAATTTATTAAACATAAATTATTACAGTTATTTATTGTTTTAAGTAGTTTCTTAAAAAGATTAAAGCATCTAACACAGTACAACATATGATTTTGGGACTCAATGCTGATAACTGTAAGCGAAAGTAGCCCCAAAAAGAAGAAGTTCTGCATCCGTCGTTTTGTCAAATGACATGCCATAATAATTTAATACAGATTTGAAGTTACTAAGAATCGTAATAGGGAATTTTTGCCATTTAGGTTTTTTTGTTATATTGTTATATGTTGGCGTATGATTATCATGAGTAATATTCCACGTAAATCATACGCCACGGAGTACAACAGTTTTATTGTAACAGCTATAAAATAAACCCAGTTCAAAATCATTTGATGAATGGAAAAGTGAAACTGTTGCTTATGTAGGGAAACGTTATATTAACAGATAAAAGGAATTATAATTATTAATTTTTTTAAATTAGTTTGAGCTAAATCGGACTAGTAGTTCTTGAGTTATGTCAAACAAAAGAGCCTAACATGTGACAAATTCCCCTATACGAGACTAACTAACTTCAAATCGATATTATTGTATTATGGCAATTCGTTTTTTGCTGAACTTCTTTCCTTGGGGCTACTTTCAATTGAAGTTCTCAGAATTGAGTCCCAAAACAATAAGCTGAAAAATGTTGTACTGTGTAACGTTTATGGCTAAAAAAAACAAAATTCCGGGATTTATTTATCAAAACTCCGGGATTCGGGATTCATCAATCCCGAAAAATCCCGGGATTCGGGATTTCCCGTTTGGCATCCCTACAAAGCATCTATACCATTATGGCAATAGTTGATATGCCCAATTTTCATAATTTTACAGGAAGTCAATTGATAGTTTTGAAATCTCATAATAAATTTTTATGAGACATATCAGCTTTTTATATAGCAATTTAATAGACCCACCATCTCAGACATACTATTTTTTGTCAACTTTTTCTAAAAGTTCTTAAAGACATCGTTAAAATAAATGTTTTCTCAAAAACACGGATATAACAAATTTTGCCATAATGAAGATATTTAAGTGCTATAAGATTTACGATTTCAAACCGAACATTAAACAAAATGCACTATGAATAAAAAAAATTTTTTTTTTGAATATATTCTTAGTTTACTTTAACTCTATAGCAAAAAGTATTCCCCTAACCCACCGCAATAAAAGACACACAATTTTTTTCCACCACTTCATTTAATTTTAAAATGTAACATGTTACACAATAATTAGTTAGAAAATAAACGCCGCAAAAATCCACAAAATAAACAAAAATCCAAAAATAAGTACATATGTTTCAAACAACTTCTAAGCTCTTTAAGCTGGTACTGGAGTCTCTGGAGCATGATCCTATAGAAATTGTGGTAGAAAAAGACAGAGAGTGATGTAATAACACTTCGCACACATAGGCAAGCTTCGCTGGGCATTGGCCATTCAGAGCAGCCTTTGGACGTTCATATTTACAAGGACTCAAGCGGTGCCCAGTGGATTAGGCTTTGAGGATTTTAAATTTATACTTAAGATATACTCGTGCAGTTCTTAAGATAATGATTTCACATTCGATCATTGTGTTTTGCGAGGTGAGTTTTGTGTTTTGGCGTAATCCCTATTACCAATTAGGGTGAATATTATGATTTTGAGTGTTGGTGCAATTGGGTGGTGGTGGGGCATTCAAGTAGATATAAAAAGCTATCAATTAAATATCATTCATTTAATAACAATATGCACAATGTTTGTGTGTTTGTGTTTGTTTTATACAAAAACAAGTTCAAATTTTGGAAATAAATATGTTTGTTTTTTTGGCTGTTTTTTATGTTTGTTTCTATTTCTTTTCCATATAATTTAGATGTACAATTGTTGAAAAAAAGTTATAAATGATTTATTTAAAATTAGGGCGGGATACGGTCATAATGTATATAAATCGGGAACACTTAGGCTTCAACTTCAGCTTCCTCCTTTACCTTAGCATCACCAGGTTTGCCCTTGGACCAGTCGGGTTTCTTCTGCAAGTGGAGATGAAAATAAAATGTGTTAATAATGTTAAGATAATCTCAAAAAACATTAACACATAAATTTAAGCGTTAGGTTTTTACACTAATACACTACTACACATACTAAACATGAGAACTAAGTGTGTATTTTTTTTTTAAATTTCTACCCACTCGGAAGACAGAACTAATCCGAAAGAGTTACTTAAAGGACATTCTTTGCATTTTTTTTTGTTGGTGTTTCCATACAAGAACAATAACAAATTGAGGAGGAGTACATAAAATGCAAAACGTTTGTGCAGTTGCTATTGTTTCGAAAACAGGGACGGATGTGTGACGGACGATTCATTTTCACTAAATCTAAATCGACAAACATTGGTGTACACGTGACACTTAACAGTGGTCGGGTGTTTTCTTTACATATATTACACTCAGTTTTGTATATCTTACACTTTTTGGATTTTAATAGAGCACTATCTTTAATCTTTTTCTATATATAGATAATATGAAAAATAGGCATTAGTAACAAAGAATATATAAAATATAGTTTGAGGTGTGTAGGGAGTAAATATTAATATCATAGTGTTTTGTGTAGAATAGTTGATCAATGTGTAGGTTTTGTGATTTGTTTTCAAACATTTGGAATGCTCTTGTTACGTTAGATTGTATCCTAAAGGTGTGCATCCGAGGGATGTTGCTTTAATCGAACTGTGTTTAATTAATATATGGGGTATATTGTTAGATTATTTTTATTAAAAGTAGCCTAATACAATATTTGTAACTTATCTGATGCATTTAAACCACCTCTGTTCATATCTTTTCCAACCTGTCTCAACCTTACGTAGGTAGATACTTTTGCTTTGAAGTTCGTGTCTTAAGTCTTTTAATACCAACTATTGATTATACGTAGAATGTTTGTGTCTTAAGTCTTTTACTGCCTACATAGCCTTAACTACAAAAAGTTTAAGTTAAAATCGTAAGTCTTTAGATATTAAAGCCATGATTTACGGTTTGTGTTTATGTAACAAAAAACTTGTATGTCCTAAAGAGACCGAGCTTGTCATTGGTTCAAACTGTTGATAACTTCGCCAAAACGGTAGATAGTAACCGCGGAAATATACAAAAACTCGATAATGTTTCGAAGCACTGCTATAACATTTATCCATATATTTAAATTTGTATTTAATAAAGTTGGCAAGAATTGTATTTAAAGTTCAGGATCGACAGGATTCGTACAATATATTTAGTCTATATAATTTGTCTGTATTTCTTTTGTTTATGTTTAACTAACTAAATCTAGTGTATTTGTGGTCTTATATACATGTTTGGTGTAAGATGTAGTGTAGCGTTTCGACTGTTTTTTTTTCAGAAATCAAATAACTTACCTCCTTCTCTTCTTCTTCCAATGTGAATTCCTTCTTCTTGACAACCTTGAGTTGGTTACGGAAGTTGAATTCGGCAGCCTTCTTTTGGAGCTTGGCGAATTTGTTCTCGTATTTGGAAACCTTCTTCAAAGCAGGCTTGACGCTAAAATTGCAAAAAGAAACACACAAAGTTAGCCTTATTTCTACACAAAGATTAAAATTTCATTTGAATACTTACAACTTGCCACGAAGATCGTTAACTTGGGCATTGAGATCGGCGATCTGTTATATGGCGAAAAGGTTGGTTGGGAAAGAAAACAAAAAAAAAACGTTAATAACTTTTCAATTCTTTGCAGTTTATAACACAAGCAACTTGTATTTAAGCATAAAGTCATTGTTTGACATAGAGATACAGAAATTAAAGATAATACATATTTTTATCGGTCATGCAGTTGAGCTTTTAGCATGCTTTAAGCTTTTATACGTTACTAGGCAAAACAGGCGGCAGTTTAATTATATGTTTGATTTATACATAATTAGCAAAAATAGATGGAGATATTAGGTAATACAGCTTAGATTTAATTATTGCAATATTGTTTACATATTTTAGTTATAATTTTTGTTTTGTTTATTTTATTTTCTTACTTAGAACAGCATAACATTTTGAATTCTAGACGAGAGTATTTGAAACATTTACATTACATTACTTGGTGACATTTGGTGTAACAAATAGGAGAACAAAATAAAGTCGACCATTGGTAGTCTGTGACTGTGAAATACACAAGACCATAGTGTGAACATATGCAAAATCATACCCAACATAAATATCGGTGACTGATAGCTAACATATACATAAATAGTACAAATAACATCTGAAACGAGGTACTGCACACAGTATGGCACATAAGTCAGAGAGAGAGAGAGAGAGAGACTAAGAGAGAGCGACAAGACAGTGTGAGATAGAGAAGGCTTAGTTGTATGTAGCTAATTATTCGCAATTCCCTTAGGTGGTAGGTACGGCGGTATAACTGAATTAAACTCGCTTGATGCTTAACATTTCTAATGATGCATTGTGTTTTTATTTGTTTGTGTTTTCTAAACTTTGAATTTGCAGTACATCGTCACCACTCATTTCACGGGGAGGCCAAGCAACACAGAATACCTGGATGGCTGTCTGACAGGGTTCTTTAGGAGATTCCAGGGTGCGGGGTTTCACTTGTTATTTAACAATTGCTTGAAAAAAGCCATAAGAGCTAATGTTTTCGTTTTGCTCTACAAAAAGGATTTCACATTAAAAACGCAATCATCGAAGCGCAATCACGCACAAACAAAAAATCACACATAGATTGGAATAGAAAATATTTTTTTTATATATTTTGGTGCCATACTGTTGCATCGTTGCATATTTTTCATATACTCTCTCATTCGATTTTCAGTATTCTTGTATTAATTCAATTTTTTTTCTTTCAAAATTTCCAAATCAATTTTCTTTTTGTTTCTATGTATGCATGTTCTAAATGGGAAAACAAATTGTCAAATTACAGATTTCTGTTTGTGCAAAATAACAACAAATGGTTTGTAATGGATTCATAATGGTGGGTGGTGGGACGGACGCTGGCGATAACTACTCAAAAAAAAAACGGATTAGAACGAAAAGCTGAGTGCTGAGGATGCTCTGTGTTACTGTATTTTGGAACCCTTGGAGCCAATACATTTTGTTTTTTTTTCTGATGCGCATACGCATAATGAGCATGATTTACAGTGCAAAGGACTACTTTCGTCATTCACGAATTTATTTGTTATTAATTTTTTTAAGCATTTCAATTTGTATAGATTTTGCATTTGATGGTGTAAACAAATAAAAACACAAAACATTGGTATCAAAATAATATGTCATCACATCATTATAATCTAGAGATCAAGGAACATACAAGATTATCCAAGAAAGAATACATACATATACTACATATATATGAGATACATATAACTAAATTGCGCTTAAACATACAAAAACGTAGTTGTATACGTATGTCGCAGTTGTATTTTGTTTGATATATCTGAGAAAATTCCACTTTCTTTTCGCAGTTTGAATAGTGTGTGAGTGTGTTTGTAAAGTGTAAAAAAGGGAAAAGCTTAAAGTGGTGGTGGCGGTGGTGGTGTTGCTAGTTGCTAGGGAGTGTGTTTGTGTTGTGGCATTTTGGGTTATTAATATCATGTGCTAGGCAGTAGCAGAAGGACCTTAAAGGATAACCAATAGCAATTATATTATTACTGGTAGTGGGATATATTTAAGCCATTTGTACCTCAACAGAGGTTAGCAAACTAGTTAGGATTCCATAGAATCATAACTTCAACAACTTATTTGGTTGAGAGCTTTTTATTCTCATTTGACTGTTGAATTTTTTAAAAGTAGTTATATATCGGTAATAAAAGATAATATACTGGCAAAGTATTTTCATTGAAAAATTTTAAAAAAGAATCGCAATTAAATTCTGACAGCGTAGATTCTTAATAAAATCACGCTCTTACCAACTGAGAAAACGAACTCTGAGTACAGTCAGAGTTCATTTAGAGTCTTTATTCTATACTAATTGGAATGTTCTTATACTCAACCATTCTAGGAGCAAGAAACATATTCGTATACAGCTTTCAAGAATGCCATTTCCTAGCATTAGAAAGAGAAAGAAACATTTTCGTATACAGCTTTCCAAAATAACATAAAAAAGAGATAATCTAAATCATATTTGGCGCCCTCCAATATGAAAGAGATACTAAGGTAAAAAAATGTCTGCTTTATAGGTCTTGAGAAAAAGAGAGTGAGAGACAGAGATATCATGTGAAATATAAAATAAATAAAAGTTATGAGCAGTAGTTTATTCCAAGATTTTTAAAAATCACATGTTAAGCTAATTACAACACAAAAGTATAGCTTTATCCTCTGCTTAGGCAGCAGAAAGTATCGAAAAATACTGGTAAGTGTTATCAACATATTAAATAATAGTAAGTATACTATTCAGAGCAAAGTAATCTAATACAACATTTTACAAAATCAAAAATGTCCCGAGCAATAATTTCCTATACTGTGTGTGTTTTTCAGAATATTATTGTTTAAAACAAAATAATTGCACACATATGTTGTTTCCGGTTCCCATCTGGGTGCGTATCTGTGTGCGCATGTGTGTGCAAGTGACTCTATGCTTAGCTGTGTCTTGCTGTGTGTAGTGTACTTGGGTTGGTGTGTGTGTGTGTGTAGAGAAAAGAGAGGAATTTCTAGGCTATCAAAATTATGTTCGCTTGCATTGCAGGTGGGTTTAGCTGGCTGGCTGGGTGTTGGGTGTGGAACTATGTGTGAATGGTATCAAAAGCATTCTAACGGTTGGCAAAGGGCAGTAGCGTGAGCGTGTCTGCGTCTGCATGTGTGTGTTTGTGTTTCGTTCATGTGTGGCGGCAGCCCAAACAAATGCGACTTTTTTCAGTTGTTGCTTTTGTTTTAAATTGACCAAAAATCAAAAAAGTTATCATCAACAATCATTATTCGTTTAGTGAACATGATTGCGCGCTGAAGAAGCAGATACATATGTATGGTATTGGTTGAGAGTAATACAAAAATTATAGAAACTAATAACGTTTAGCATTTAAACAACTATGTATATATAGTAAATTGAGTAATAACTTAAACGAAAAAACATTTGGTAATATGATGATAGTTCATATATTGAGTTTTTTTTTCATAGCTGTACCTCCCAGTCTTTTTTCCTGACTTCGTATTCCAGATCCCATTTCTGGCCTTCGCAAGTATACATACGATCAAAATACTCTTGACAAATCTTTTGTAATTCACCTGTGGAAAATTGGATGCGAATTGGGTGATTTTGTTCAAACGTTACAATGATTTAAGATTACAAAAATACATAAAATAAATTAACAAATACAATTTGGTTGTGGTCTGAAGTTGAACTGGTAGGTATTGAGTTGAGTTGAGTTGAGTTGCGATTTGTGGTGTCGTTATGGTCATTATGGTGGAATGGCCTCATACTCGTAGAAATTCACATAAAACATAAACTATTCACACTAGACATAAAAAAGTGAAGATAAAAAAACAAATCTTGCAAACACATGTGTCTTGACACTGACCGAATAGGGGCGGAGGGGCTGTTGACAAACATATACATATATAATTCTACTCATTTCATGTTGTGGCAGTACCTCCCAATCTTTTTTTCTGACTTCATACTCCAAATCGAATTTCGAGCTTTCACAGTAATAAATACGTTCTTGGTATTCTTCACAGATTTCTTGTAATTCACCTGAAATGTTATGAATATTTTGGGATTTGAGATTCAAAATTGGTTCAATCAATCGTTCATTCATTCAATCGATCAATTCATGTTATGTGTTCTAGGTGTGTAGGTATCAAATTCAAATTGTATTTCATCAGCTTTCATCAACTTGCTGGATTCCAATTCCATGGGATTTGGGATCGGCAGGCGAGATGTACATACATACATACGATATATACGATACGATAAAAACTTATGGTAGAGAATGCTTCGTAAACACATTCAAAATCAGTAATAGCCAAACAAAAAATACAAAAAGAAAGAAATAAGAAATAAATAACTAAAAATTAAATCATAATAAGTAATTATTTCAATTTAACCACACACACACACAAAGTAACGTAGTATTGGTTTAAAAGTTTGGGTTAAAAGGCTAAAATCTTTCATTGGTTTTACAATGTAAAAAAGCTATTTCGTCCCTTTTGCTTTCACATTTGAGGCGGTTTTTGTAAGAGAGAACTTGTGTTTTTTTTTCTTTTTTTTCGGTTTGGTTTTAGAAGTAAACGGGATTCATTTCACTTGTTTGGTTTAGAATTATTACAATATTAGAGATAAAATAATCAAATGATAAAAAAAACAATGCCAAAATTTCTTTGGATATCAAATTTTGGCTTTCATTTACCTCCGAATCCTTGACTTTCTGAATATGCTCTAAATCAAATTTATCGCCCTCCAAATTGAAAAGACGGTTCCAATACTCTTTGCATATTGTTTGTAGTTCGGCTGATATAGTACACGTATATATATATATAGGATTAATTTTCAAAATTTAAACAGCGATATTTTGTACGATAATATATTGTATATATACTAGAGAGGTTCGACAAGAAAAAAAAAAAACAGTTATAAATTGAAAATAGATCATAAGGATAACATAACAAATGTGTACCCAAGAAGTGGTGGGGGGGAGGAGGAATACATGTATTACCATCATATCATATTAAATGGTCCAATAACATTATACCTAAGTAAATTGTGTGTAAGACAGAAGGAGATACGGGTATCAGGGCTGCTCTAGATTTAATGGAAGGAAAAGTCGATGCATCTGGGACCAGTAGAAGTAAAAGTTGTCAGTACATATATATATTATATATACCCTTGAGAGAACATTAAGCTTTAACCACAATTTAGCAATGCAATCAAATAATTAAAAGTTTTACAAGTTTTGTCTTTAAAAGTTTAATTCAAACGTAAAGAGCCAATGTTTTCTTAATAATTTTGCCAAAAGTTTATAAAATTTATTTGAACGCATTGCAAATTACAGAAATTAATTACATATGAATTTACACATACCATCAAAGTTTCTCTTTCCTATGCGAATACAGATAGAACTATTGTTCATGACAATTGTGATACATTTGGTAAGATTATTTTTCAATACAAAAATTAATGATAAAAAAGTCAATATAACTAAACCCATTCTTCAATAATTACTTATCAAGGATTAATATTCAAATTGAAAATTTTTGTGACTTAAACTATTGTTGCATTAGCACAAACATTCGAATTAACTAAGGCTTAATCTTATCAAATGTTAAATAATATTTAAAAATGTTGTCATGTCTAACATGTAATAACGGGGTTATAAACAGACCTCTCGTCTGAAGAACCCTTCAGTTCAATACGAACATTGGATTTGAATATCTTCGAGATGAAAGCTTTACAATTGTTGGGGGTCAAGACAATTTACAAAACATAAACTTGATAAAGTTTTTCTAAAATTCAAGAAAAAATTTAATCTAAGAAATATTGGAATTTGTTTTAAAAATTCATATCTCCACTTCAGGTTGTTGTTTCTTATTACATTATTTTGTTCCTAATTAAATTGTTGAAAAAAACTCATTGGATTATCAAAAATTAAAAATCCAATTTACCAAAAAAAAATCACAAAAAATACAAATATTTTCCAGACATTTTCAAAAAATTAATGCATGTCTTTCGAAATTTTCTCAAAAAATAACAAACAATATTTATATAATTTACAAAACTTTAGTAAAAGCTTTTCAAAAATCTTATTAAGCTGCTTTAGGTTCACAAAAAAATATAAATAATGAACAAAAGCACAAAATTAGGTTAGATTTTTTTTTTTAAATCATGATGATGAAGCAAAATTATTAAAAAATGATGAGCGAACTATAGTTAATATACAATAGCTTTTATGAATTCAGCTTTTCTTTATATATCGTTGGTAGGAAATTAAACAAATCAAGTCCTTGATATTAAAAAGTTTCATTTTGAAACTGGATGGGGTAGCTAAGGAGTAGGCGGCAAATAGACGACAAAGACAGAGAGACAGCGAGAGAGAGAGAGAGAGGGAGAAGATATATACATATCTCCTTGTAATTATAAAAATACAAAAAAGGAAAGGGAAGGAAATACACAAAATATACGCACATTTATAAAATGAAACTGCAGATAGCAAAAATCAAAAAAGTTTCATTATTAATGCTTAAGAGCCTCTTAAAAAAAATTAACAAACTCGCTTAGTTTTGAAAGCGAATTTATTGAGGTTCTAAAGCAAAAAATATAGTAGAAAACTACTGGAAATTTTCCAAAAAAAAAATACATTTGTTATTGACTAACTACAATTGAGTTTTAAATTATTACAACTACACACATATATTGAAGAAATAATTTGTATATATAAATCGCATAAAAACTGTCTTTTTGGGATAATAAATATTAGGCAAAAAATCAAAAAAAGTGCAACAGTTTTTAAGAGAAAAAATCTACAATATGTTCAAAAATTAAAAATATATAAGAATTTCAACTTTGAAGTAGTAGAGAACAGAAAACATGAAATAAAAAATGGAAATGCATATGCTTGCCTCCAAATCCTTGCGGGCTACTTCGTATTCAAGATCGAATTTCTGATCTTCCAATTTCAGTATTTTATTGTTATAATCTTTACATATCTGAGACAGGGAAGCTACATAAATGATGTTCAATTAAAGAAGAAATTATTCGTATATATCTCTTGAGATTTCCATATAAAAAGAATAAGCGAAAAAATAAAACTTCGGAGGGGATTTTAATACCTTTACAATATGACAAGACTAGAGCTGTGAGTGGAGGTGTTATATTATATATATATATATATGTGTGTGTGTATTTGATAGTGTATGACTGTGTGTGTGTATATATAGGGTTGGTGTTTTATGTCTACATTGTTCTCATGGTGTCTATGTGTAAAAGAAGAAGGACAGGACGGGTTGGGGGTCATAAATGTCATTAAATACATTTTTTTTTAAAATTCCTTATAGGCCTTTACTCAAGTATGATTTTCTTTTTTGATTCGACGAGGACTTTATATAGTTTATTTCCACCTGTTTTACGTTGTTTGCTGGTTTATTGTGCAATTGTCTTTTTACAATAGTGATCGTATGCGTTTGCTGGTAAGTGTTGTAGTAAATATTTTTTAGAATCATTATCATTGGTTGTTACTATAGTGCCGTCGCAGATCGAACGCATAAAATTTATTGTTGTCAAGCATTAGAGTTGTAGAGAATGAAAATTAGAGCAGAAAACAAACTTGATATGTCAGGAATTGTATTCCCACACACACACAAGCTCACAAACTCTCAGGCAATTATTTGTATTGTATTGTATGGTTTAATTTTGTTAAAGTAATTCTTTTGTCATATGTTATATTATAACACAATTGCTAAGTATGTGCCGGAAATAACTTAAATAATCCGAAATATTTTATTTTATTTTGAATTTTATTGATTCAACAGTTGATTTGAAATTGTGTTTAATGTTTTCTATTGATTGAGGTATACATACATATCTTCAGAAGTTTTAAGTACGTAGTTCAGTTACCCCAAAGGAAGAAAAACATTATGGAAAGTTTAAAAAACAATCCATAGAGAATGCTTGAAGAAATTGTAGCCAATTTGTTGTGAAGCCAATGAAAAGAAAAAAACAATTGCCCTTTGCATTCCATGAATGAGATCTTTCAAAGTTTAAAATTTTTATTTTTATTTGCATTTTGTGAGAATTCATCTTTCTGAATAAAAAAACTAATATACGGAAATTTGATCGGTAAATTAAGTTCGGAATTTCATCCAGACACATAACGCTCTATCAGAGTAAATAATTCTGACAAATGCCATTATTCCATGTCACGATTAACAAGACTCAGCAAAGAGTCAAAACATTTGATGTAAATTAATATGGTCGATCACATTCTCAAAATATTAATGTATACACTAACGCCCCCCGTTCAAAAGAATTCTTTCGTTTGGCCGAAACATTAGCTTTCAATACAAATTATAATTTATTAGCCTGCGGGCGGTGTGTCTGTGTGTGTGTGTGTGAGTGCCACAATTTCCTGTACTATTTTTTTACTGCAATTGCGTTGCGTTGAAATAAATCATTTGAAACGTTACCGGAAACGGAAACGATAATACAAGTTAGGTGTGTAGTAGAAAAAGAAAATGTATATAATGTATAAACAATAGAAGAAGAACAGTGGTGAGTGAGTGCGCGTTGCTGTTGTTTTGTTGTGGTAGTACGTAGAGTAGAATTATAAGAGAGACAGACAGAGAGAGAAAGAGTAATTTAAAAAAAGAACAAGAGAAAGAGAACATAATATGTATGTATATGTGGTGGTGTGTACCTCAACATCCTTACGCTTAACAACGTATTCAAGATCGTACTTAAGATCCTCCAATTTGCAAGTTCTTTCGTGGTGTTGCTTGATAATGGTTCTGAGTTCGTCTGTAGATAATAACGCAACATATGAATATGTATATTGTTTATATGTTTGAAATGATCGAACGATGTGAATTAAAAATTTTGTAGTGAACAATTTTGACATTCGTACTTTTCCTTTAAAAAAAACCTAGTAGAAACTACGAGATTTCCAAAAAAAATATAGTAAATCTTTTCTTTAAAATAGTGACTTGTGAAATAGGTGTTTTTAAGTGATACTTTTTTTCGTTTAGAGGGAGTTTGGTCGAGAAAAGTTGTATATCTTGATAAATATATATTGTATATATAAAAATTGAGAGATCGATAAATAAATGAGAGCATGGATCTGATTAAACATACCTTCGCTGGCATCGCTAAGATTTCTGGGGCTGCCGCAACGTTCTTCAATGATGCGTCTACGTTCAGCGGCTTTGCGTTCTTGTTCCTTCTTCAATTCTTCAGCGGCTTTCTTGCGGAGCAACAACTGTAGACACAAAGACAGACAGTTAGTTTCGTTTCACGCCCAAGTCAGTGAGCATTGCAACTTACCCTGAGTTTCTTCTTTCTTTCGGGAGTCATGAAACCCTTCTTGGCCTTCTTGGCCTTGGAGGCTTCTTCCATACGCTTACGCACTTCAGCGCGCTTGCGTTCAATTTCGGCTTGTTTAGCCTTCTTAGCCTAGAGAGCGATATAAGTGAAGAGTTAAGAGTTAGTTAAGGAGCAATCAGGATACGCTGTGGACACATTGTGACGAAAAACTAGAACTGAGTACAGAACAGGGCACACACGGAGACACACAGTAACAGAACGGATGGACAGACATCATCGGCACGCAACATGCAGGTGATACCTCATCTCCAGGCTTAGCGGGCGCGGCAGGTTTACCATTGGCTGCTGGAGCAGCTGCTTTGCCATTGGCAGCTGGAGCTGGTGCAGCCGCTTTGCCATTGGCTGCAGGAGCTGCACCCGCAGCAGGAGCGGCGGCAGGTGCCGCGCCGGCCGCAGGTGCAGCTGCTGGTGCGGCAGCTGGAGCTGCTGCTGGTGCCGGTGCCGGTGCTGCTGCCGCTGCAGCTTTAGCTTTCTGGAAAGCAAAAGTGGGAAAAAGATAAAAAATTAGTATCATCATTGTAATAATGAAAATATATTTTAATTTGTATCAAGATGAAGCATTGTTTGAATTTCAAAATTTTGCTAAGCGGTGGCTGTTGCTTAAATTAAGCTCTAGGAAGAGGTTAAAGCGTTTTTATTCCTCTATGCGTAGAATTTTACTTCAAAAGAGAATAGACATGTTAAAGCAGGTTTTATAGAGCGCAAAAGATTTATAGTCTATAAATTGTCCTTTAGGATATTTACCTTTACAATGTTTCCACTTAGAGACATCACACATTCAATGCCGCTTGGTTATATTTTTACTGGAATTTTGAATAAATATCGGAAAAAGATTATTAGTTTTATTGCATATTTCTTTCGAGACAAGGTCATAGTTATTGACGCGTTGTCACTTTAGTTTGGTTAAGATACTTACCTCACCTCATCATCAGCCATGGTTTATTTGTGGTTTAAGGTAAAGTCTCTGGAAATAAGAAATATGTTTTAAATGTTAGTCTAGTTGCTGGAATTCGTAATATTTTAAAAATGTCCTAACTACAAAAAAATGTATAAGAGAAGTGTTACTTTTTAAGAGAGATATCGTCGGTGCGCTGCACTAAGGTCCCAAGTCCACTAGTTGTGTTTCTAAGTAAGTGATGATTTAAACTCAATTGCGGCTTGTATTTTAGACATAGAATGAATTGTTTTGATACAATAACTACAAAAGTAATTTTCACAGACAATTTATCACCACTAAGTCCATTTCAAAAAAGTGGACTTGTGACCTTTTTACCGCACATCGACGATATCTGATATCAGTTTCGAATTAGAATTTATTGCTGACAGGATAAATTAACAAAATCTATTATTTGCTTTTACACATCATTGAAAAGTTATATTTTTATTCTGCTTTACATTTTGTTGTGAATTTCTTAAATGACATTAGAGTTCTCCCGTAATTATTCCGGAGATTTTATGCAAAGGTAAGCTTTTTTATAAGTCATGAAACAAAGCATGACTTGTAACTGAATTTGGTTAAACTCCTCGTTACTATGTTTTTTTTACAGATAAATAGTTTCAATGCGTTGACGTATAAAGTTTTAATAGATTCGACCGCATATTCCATTTTTATTTAATTTGTTTTTTGTTTTCTGTTATTAGAAAAGTTTGTTATATCCAGAAATTACTCAGCTGCTTAAAAAATCTCTTCATTGTCATATAAAAGACCATTATCGACATTTAGTATTAATAAGGATTCTTTTGGTAACATTTAGAAAACTTTTATCAAGTCTAGATTTGTGGATAAATCCTAAATTTGTTAGATGGGAAAAGATGAGACTAAGAAACATAAATTTGAATTTGCATAGAGTTAAGACTTTTCTATCACAGTAAATTCATTCTGTCTTAAAGCTTTTCCCAATTTCATCATATCGTTCGAATTGTAATCGACTGATCATTTACTGTAGCACTAAATGTAGGCATAGGTATATTTCCAATATGCATTTTTATATTGTGACGTTTTATATAAATCATATAACGAAATTCAGTTGACTACTAAATAGGCAAACAAGCTAAGAAAAAATCGAAGGCAATTCCATGATTTTTTTCAACAACTTTTGCTAATCTTATAAATCTAAAACATTCGTTAAAAAATTGTAATTAATAACCATGTCTACAGTTAGATAACATTTAATTTCATCTTCTGGTGCTTAGAACACATCTTTATAATAATGGCCATCTTGCATATAGCCCGGCCTTGCAGTTGTTATATGAGTTTTCTGTTTGTACAACATTTGTGTAAAAATAATGTTAAAGATAAATTATTAAAAAAATTCAAATGTTAAATGTTAAAGATAAATTTTGAAAAATTAAAATGTTGCAATATTTAGGAATTCTCAATAAAATTGATTAATTGTTTTGACATAATTAACAATTGCCTGCATTGAAGATAAAAATAGCTTTAAAAATGATCAAGATTATGATCTTAAATCTGAACAGATGTTTGCACATAAATTATGATGTCTACACGAGTACAAATCCTAAATGTAAACAATATATAAATAAGATATATACACGTAGCAATGCAGGTACATATGTATATACATACATACATATATGCATATTCGTTCGTGTGGTCTTAAGTAACAAAATCTGTTTTTTGGAGATCATTTAAATACATGCGTGTTTGTATGTGCATATGTATATAGTATATAAGCACCTATGTGTGTATAGGAATTTTCCAAAATATCATAATTCTAAACGTTCTTATTACTGCTGCTGACTTCTACATTTTGACAGCTGGCTGGCTAACCGTATATGGAAGAGTATTGATCTTTATGCGCATGTCACAAATATCGGGTGCGTTATTATATATATATATATATATGTATATAGACTTTATTATCGACAACATATATTTTACTATATTCTCATGAAGAGCAGATAATTTCGAAATTTGTGGGGAATGCAAATGTATGAGTGTAAATAAATGCGTGGGTTTTCCGTGTGTGCGTGTGGGTATTTTCTTTTTGCTTGTAGGTGGCTACATAGTTTTAGGTGAATTTTGAAATGTTCCGTTATTTTGTCATACTTTAAAGTGTGTGTGTGTGTGTGCATAAATATACGCCAGTGGCTGTGTGTGTGTGCGTGTATTTGTGTGATAAATTCCTACAAGTTGTTGCTGTAGTGTTGATGCTACAAAATAAATTTTCTTGATCATTTCACCTCTAGCTATACAAATGTGTTGATATAATCGACTATATTTTGGAAAACTATGTGGGTCACACATAGTAAATTCCACCACACGCACACACAAATACACTGTATATCGCTGAAGGATTTCTTCCATTAAGTTTTCTGGCCTCGTCTCTGTGGTTAGACTAAAAATAACTTTTTGGCCATTCACACCCAAGATAAAGACCATAAAATAATTTAATAACAAAAGATTGTTTTTTTCATTTGTCTTGCGATCTATAATTGTGGGATTTGGTCGTGTGAACATAACCCCATATGTTACTGCAGTTCTGCCAAGACCTTGAACCATGACGCTGTTCTGGTGACATTTTACAATTTGAATCTTCCGAGATACAAAATAGTCATCTCATTACAATTTAGTTTCTTTTTGTTTGCTGATTTTATGAAATCAAGTAGTTCGTTCTGCCGTCGTATTGGCTTTCATTGCGAGAGTTTATTTTTAAATCCAACGCTTTAGTGTTTTCGTTTCATTTGATAGATTTTCTGGCAACAGATACAGAATTTTCAAGAGGTATAAAACGAACGCCTCACACAGACACACAATTTCATAAAAATGAAAATATTTTCGACTTTTCAAGTGTGTATACTAGAGAGGGAATCGTATAACACTTTTAATACACACACACCACATCGTATAAACTTATGCAATCATTTTTAAAGTTTTTTTTACAAAAGAAATTAACAAATATAAGTTAACATTTCATTCGTCAATATGTTATTATCACTTTTTGGACTTGTTTTTTTACAATCGAGAATTTGTTGTAATAATTTTTTTTTTATTTTTTTTTTTTTAATTTTTTTTTTTGGAAACTTGCACTTGTAACCTTTTGTTATTTTTAAATTTTCACAACTTCCAATGTCATCCAATTAAAAATTGTTACCAATGCTTCTGTTTCTACTTCACTTATTGAATTTGGGATATTTCTTTGTCTTTTTGCAGCTCCTGTATTTAGTTCTTGTTGTTGTCTTTAAATCTTTGGAGCAATTCACCAACAGCAGCAGCACTCACCTTAAAGGAAATAAAAAAAGGTGTGCGGGCTAACACACAACTCGATAAGCACTGTTCGAACGAAAAAGACTGAACGGTCCGACGACTAACGGCAGACTATATTTTAGCCAAAAACTCACGCCAGATCAGTTTTCTGCCAGTCGCATATAGCACTGGGCGCGTTACTGCATTAGCGTAGGCTTGTGCTCTTTGCTCTCTGGGCGCCGCGAAAGGCGCATGCGATCGCCCATGGGGTGGCCAAGTGTTGGCAAATGATCACCTATGTGTTGGGATCTTGTGGCCCACTGTACCTACTGTTTGTGTGCTTTGCCGCAATTCGTTTTACACTTTTCCGTTTATGTTTTTCTCATGTCCGTTGGACTTTTGTTGTTTTCGCTCGCAAATGTTCGTTGCTTCCTTCAGCTTTGCTGTTGTGTTTCATTCAATACATACAACAAAGTTTATCGCTTATGTATCTGGGCACAGTGGCTATAAATAGCTCTCAATCAGAAATAGATACACAAAGAAGCTGTCATTGTGTTCATGTGCGTGTAAGTGTGTATTCGAGAGTTGTCAAAAATGTTTTCTCCGAGAGATTTTTTGTGTTATTAGAAAAATATTGAAATATTTTCGTAGATTTTAGTAGGAGTTTTCTTTGTGAAAAAATTACACACATATATCCATATATATATAAACAAGACCAACAACAATGGGTGTGATAATCATGATAAATAAAAAGAAGAAATAATCTACGTATGTGGGTTGTTTGTTCCATCTATTTGCGCTTACGAATGATCCATTAAGAATGTACTATATAGATACATACATACAAACATACATATGGACGGTGGTAGTACTCACATAAAATGCAGTATGGTATAAATAAAATCCATTTAGTACGATTTCCTTGGTTAGCAGAAAATGTATTGAATATCTAAACAAACTAAAAATTATCTACTGGATACTGACAAATGATTGTATATGAAAAATTTTAAATATCTTTTATGGACAAAAAATATATACGATTCATTCATAGCGATTGGTATATATGTTATTTTTACATTGCTTTTTTTATGTTTAATATTGAAAGTATATTCAACATTTTACACCAACCAAATGTCATGCCGGCATAAACTAATTACATTACCTGATCTATTGTACACCCCTTTTATTTTATAGCAAACACTTATTGTCGAATGATCTACATAGTTGCAGGGTTTTAAAATAAACAATCACTAAAAATAATAACACTATTAACTAGCAGATATTCGCACTTGAAAAACGGGACCAATATTTTGTATAGGCAGGTTTTGTCCAACCTCAGAATCTTTCCAACATAAGAGCACGAGATCTTACACTTTTCTAAGACAAATGTTTAATTCTATAACAAACGCAATTGTACTAAATCTTTAATTAAGGAATCAGCAAGAAAACGTCTACGCTTTAATGAAAATTAAACATAATTTTGTATATCAACATACTTGTTGAAAACACTGATCGCCAAGGGTTAATTTTCCTGTGTTGCATTATGTGTTTCCAAGGGGGTTTGACATGGGAAATTTTATATACGAAATTAGAATTTTTCTATTAAGCATTGTTTTTTGGTTATTTGAAAATAAGTTTTGTTTTCCATTAAAAATTTGTATGGAGGCGATTACTGAAAAAATTAGTAGAAGCAGGTGATAACAGCGGCAATATACCTGTTCGGCTGCAATAATCACCCTATTATATTTTGTTATCATCCAATTCTATTTTGTAATATTCTACGTAAACCTGGGATGCAACATGTCCTTGAAAGTGTATTTTTCCCCTCTAATTTGGATTTCTTCCATGAATGCTGTAGCGACGTGTCCGATAAAGGTTCCACAAAGTCATTCTAACTTTAGAAAAGTGTTACGAACAAAATGCACTCTTCTTGTCCAAAATACCGTACACTTTGTGAAAAGTAATAGTTTTCTCTTGTTTACTCAACATTTCAAACTGACCTTTTGCGCACTGATCTCTATGGAGCTGCCCCAGTGTGCATAGGAATCACAATTCAGATGCCTAGAAAAATTGAAAATGGATGGATGGTGGATTTCAGGATCGTTAAATTTTGAGGCACATATATTTGAACTTAAACCCTTTGTTAGGGTTAAAACACTTTGGTGCCAAACCCATTACTAAGACTCAGATTTCTAGAGATTATTTTCTAGGAAGCTACGACACAAATATTTTCACGCCTTTGTCGTCATCTTTTTTAGGAAAGGAAATCGAAAAAAAAACTATTTAAGACTTTTATTGTTATAGAGCTATACTGCCCTCCTAAGAAAGAAAGTCATAAGCGCCAAATAACCAAAATTGAGATAAGGGCAAATTCAGAAGCGTGAATGAGTGATGAGAAGTGATCTATTTTCAATTGTAAATGACCGAAACGTGAAGCAAATAGTCACAAAAATATTTTTTTATGGTTTTGGATTAAAGTTATCTGCTGTGTTTATTGGTTCATTAACATTGTTCCAATGGCAATTAAGATAGCAGATACTTTAACTGGCCAAAATTAAAAAAAGATATATTTTCCTAATTTGTTTGTCATTTATTTTATTTTTTTTTTCTCAAGAAGTTGAAGAGAATCCGTCAAAAACTATTTTGAGCATGAAACACGAACAATGATATGAATTTCGTCCCGATAGGACTCCAAATGACAGCACAGCATAACAAACTAATTAATTTTGGTGTAGGGTGACCAACATTTTTTTAAACCTCCATAACTTAAGTGCTTGTGAATTTAAGTAAATACTTCTGTCCTTCATGGACATAACAAAAAATGGGCATCATATGAATATAGGAAACGAAATACAGGATGTCAATAGTCAAAATTGATTTCGAAGTCAGAAGTGACTAAAGGAAAATATAGACCCTTTAATATTCCAAGAATAATGGTCCTTCATGGACATAACAAACAATGGGCATCATATGAATATAGGAAACGAAATACAGGATGTCAATAGTCAAAATTGACTTCGAAGTCAAAAGAGACTAAAGGAAAATATAGACCCTTTAATATTACAAGAACAATGGTATGAGTTTTGTTTCGATATGACTTCAAATAAGAAGGCAGTTCATTAAAACATATTTGGGCCGTATGAAGAGTGCACGGATCAGAAAAAAAATTTACTGTTCTGAAATTGTCTTTGGATTATCTTTAATCGTAGTGGGTGTCCACCTCCCCATATTTTTTTTGTATTGGGTTCGACCCATACTAAGGCACACTCGTTATATAAGCCATCATAATAATTTAACTTTTTGAGATCACGCCCATTTAACGACAAATTACTCTCTTTGGTGATAAAGGAAAACACAAAAATTTCTAAGATTCTTACTGTTACACTCCTTTAGTTTTACGGCCAATTTGAAGAAAAGTTAAAAACGAACTCACATAAAGATTCATAGCTCTCATTGCAATAGTACTCCAGATATATTGTGATCCTCATTTACCTTGTATAGGAAAAGGAAGAATAAAAATCTTATATGCAACAAATAATGGTATCATGGAAATTTAAAAAAAAATCGTCGTCAGAGGTCCAAAGCCCACAACTGTCCCAGTGTGACTAACCCCCACTAATTTTCCCCGTCTAACATTCTTCCCGAACATACCAACCACTCCTATCGCTCTAACTGCCCCAAAGATGCCCCTAGTATATATGACCGTCCCCCAATTTTTTCGTAACCCCAACATTTTCTCAACATATGTATCTACCCTCTATCATCAACCCTACCTTCGACTGCATACGGCAAAAATTATTTTTAGGGGCATTATTTGTGGTAATTCGTGCTTTTAACAAACAAAATGGTGGATAACTATAGTTGTAACAGATTGAGGACTACGAACAATTTCTCAAAATCTGAATGACAACAATATAAATCAGAATATATATAAAAAAAATATTGCGGCATATAAGGTAACCAAAATCAGCGAACATTCTGAGACAGCTGAAATAAAATCTGAACCGATTTCCTCGAAGTTTGGTATATTCCATCTATGACAAACAAAATTAAATAATGTTAAATTTTGCTGCATATTCGCAACCTGAGCTTGGAGTCCATACACTGCACAAACAGCTGACTTATATGACCGATCGGTCAAAAAAAAAACGGAATTTGTATTTCTTACGCCATCTAACTGTAGAAAATGACAACACTGTAACAAGATTTTTCAAGAAAAAATTGGATTTGGGACCAAATTGAATTTGCATTGCTCCATATTGAAATTTTCGGTCGAAATGGTGATTGTTCGTGATTCATTGTTATATCTGTAATTGAATTTTTATGACGATAAAATTTATTAAATTTAATTAAACAAAGAATAGCCAAAAAATTCGATTTCAATATTTTTTGAGCAAGTACTTTAAAATTAGAGAATTACAATCGAGTATGGTTATAGCGAACTCCCAGGGATCAGGCATTTAAGTACGTTAAATGCGAAGTTCGTTATATCCGAGGTATAAAAAATAGACTCAAAATTATTTTTAATATTTTTTATTAGTTTTATTGTTTTTTATCAGTATTTTATTACATTAAAAAATTATATTAATCAACTTTAAAATAAATCAATCAAATTTTCAGGAATAAAAACAACAGAATAACATTCCCGTATTTGTTTGAAAAAAATTACGTTACCGCTGCTGAAATAATTAAAAAAAATTTAGGGAATTCGTTATAACCGTCATAAAGTGTATGAAAACTGGAAAATGGGACAATAAATATAGTTCGCTATAAACGATGTTCGTTAAAACAGTAAAGATTTATATGACGACATGAAGCAAAACCGTTGGGACCAGGAAAGTTTTCGTTATAACTGAAAGTTCGTTATAAACGAACTCAACTGTATTTTGAAATGATATTTTTTATATATTTAATTTCTCAATAGTAAAGTATCTACTAAATACATTAGTATATACTTCTACGTAGTCTATGTCATCAGAAACAATCCCTGAACTGCTGTGACCTGAACAAATGAACGAAACAGTTAAAATATTGCGTTTATTTTTCATTTCTAAACATGAATAATAAAATTCTAAATTAAAAAATTGTTTTAGCATCAATGGACTTTATAGTAAATCAAATGTTTTGAGTTTATTGAAATGATTTCTAATTAAATCATGCCATTACTTTAATTTTTTAATACAAAATTATCTTGCTTTATTAAATATGGTTAACTTTACACAATTGCATGAGTAAATGCGTTAATGTTTTGAATTTGCATTAAATGGACCAATATACAATATAAATTTAAAGGTATATTTGAGTAAATTTATATAATACATATTTAAATCTTTTGAAATTATTTATATTAACTGTGACAACTTAGGTCATAGATTCATATGAACTTAACAAAATATTTGTAAGCAAATTATTGATTGATAATTGAATTTATCAAATTAATTGCAATATAAATTAGTAACATTGTTTACGTACAAATTGCTGTTTTCACACCTTTTGTCGTAAATCTGTTCGTGAACCGACCAATTCCTTCGAATAGTAAGGATCTACTGCTATACAACTATGATTTGTATTGCTTGTAAAAAATCAAAGTAGATCCAATATAACGAGTAACGAGTAGATGAGATTCTTTGCGCTCTTCAGGCTTTGTTCGCTACATCGAGCTAACAATCAACTAATTCTTGTTACAGATCAATCCTTGCAAGTTATACCAACACTGAATATTCGAATTTCCCAATAACGCGGAAAAGACTTTGATTAGTTAATATGAAATCTCTTGTGTTTTATTTCGTTTTCTCGCATCACATCCTTGGGGTTTTTTGCTACGCAAACAAACATCATTTTAAATTTGGCAAACAAGGCTATGTATTTGTATGAAAATTTAAAATTTTGAAATTTTAAAGCTGCGAGAATATTATTACGGTATAGAAATAAATGGTAAAAGTTAAATTGTCTAATTTTCTTAATTTTACAAAAGGTTTGACAAAAATTCATAGAGACATTCAGGCATGTTACCCTTTTTTATAGACGTCCACTTGTCCCAGACATGTTATCCTTTGTCAACGTATTTTAAAGTCCTGAAGGACATATCAAGTAAAAAAAACTCTTTTTAACAAAAAGAAACAGTATGTGTAAACACATTTCTGCATCTTGATAGTATAGTTAATATAAAGCTTTTCCTTAAACTAATGACATTGCCATATCTAAATCTTAGCATTTATTATTGAGAAAAATCGTCAGTTTCTCTTAACGCAACTAATTTATTAAGGATTAAAAAATAAAATCTCAAAACCATCGCTACGGTCCAGACAGATTTTCATAATGGACAATACAAAACGCTGACTACCCATCTATTTGTTTAAGGTACCCTTTATTGTGCACATATATGAATAGTTGTACCTATGAATCAAATACATACATAAAACACATGACGTGTTTGTTTGTTAAATTTTAAAAACATTTGAAGACACTAATACAGCACACACCGAAACGAAACGTCGGCATTTTTAGGTGTATTAAAAAATTAAAGGGAAAACATTTTCACAATAAAAAAATAAAGAAATACACAATCGCACCCACAGTTACCTGCTAACTTTTAGGGTCGTATGAAAACTATTTAAATTGAAAAAATCATGTAGAATCGATAGACAAGTAAAATCTAAATGTTCTTTATAAATATAAGTGTTGAGACCAACCGTGGCATGGTTGGTTGCGTGTGGCCTCACTGAAATGCAAAGAGCTCTCACATAACTCATTTACAGTAACTAATAGAAATTGTCGAAAGTGTTGTGGTTATTTTGGAATTTTGTAATTTAATAATAATAGTTTTACAATTTACATATTAAATAGGATATTTAATATATTAATTTATTAATACCCAATGACCATAGAAATTATTTTCTTTTAATTGAGGTATTTTGGATATCTATTTTTCGCTAATATCATTGACTGGTCATGAGCTGGACAGTCTTAAAATAACCTTTAAAAATTTTGCTTTTAATCGATAAAATAATCTGCGCTAATTTTATAAAGGAATAAAAAACACACAATGACAATAAAATCTGAAGAAATACTTAACAAATTATGTAAAAAAAGTGCTGCAAAATCCCAACTAAAGTAGTATTTCTAAGCACGCTTTCCAAAATTTATGGGGAAGCTATATTGGGAAAATTCTCCAAAAATGTTGGATTTTTAACTGTTTTTACAGTATTTGAAATTTGGTGCAAAAAATTTGGACATTCAATCTAATTTTGAAATCAGAACATATTTACAGTGAATAATTAGAAAAAAAGTCATGAACACTGATCACTTAATGCAACAATAACCTAGTTTGTAGAGGTTATTTTAGGATTGTCCAGCTCACGAACGACCAATGATATCAGCGAAATATTTTGGGAATATTTATAAAACAAACCAAACTTTTATTTAAGTCAGGAAATTTGAGACTTTTTTTGGGGCTATTATAACCTACAGTAATTTGTTTTTTGGTTATCATCAGTTAAGGCTATTATCACACAACCCCCACACATACGTATTTATATATGTAGTTGTTATATAGATCAGTATGCAGCACATAAAGAGTGAAATGAAATAAAAATATACTATGTGTGGGTGCCGTATATTATGGTATTTTGTGTATAAAACGGTTTTTTTTTTTTGTTTTTGTCGATTTTTGTTTAAAATTGTTTTGACGATAAAAAACAGTTTTCATAATTTTTGTTTATTTGCGAAATATATTTCGAATGATTTCAATGCTCGCACTCGTAACGTATCTTTAGCTGCGTTGCAATGAACATTTTCGTTGAATTGCTGAAATGTTTAAAGAACTGTTGAATTTAAACATTCTGCAAAAACTATGTACATACATACATTTGTATGTAGATATGTCTGTCTGTATGCATTAGCCACGATTTTCACCGTACGATTGTATGTGTGTATGTTTTGTAAGTATGTCACACAAACTGTGCGTCATTTGACCTAATTGGTTTTCTTCGGTATGTTGCGTTTTATTTTTTTGTGGGTCGAGAGAAAAAAAAAACTACTGAAGAACTCTAACTGAAAGTGAATCCTGAACGGTGTATGCAATTTTACCGATAGCGAGTGCGAACTAACAAACTGACATGCAAACCGTCGTGTCGCTCTACCTTTATCGGTGTATACTGATATATTCTAGACTACGTCACAAATATAGTGACGTCATTGACCATGTATCCATATAGTGTGAGTGTGTGTGTATGTGTGAAGTTCATTACTTTGATGCACAAACACACACGCGCACACACACTAACTCACCCAATATTATAAGTTCGCTTATAAAGCTACTTGTAATGCAAACAGTGCAATTTGCTGCATCAAAAACCTTCTTTTTTTCTATTATTAACGAAATTTGTTTCACCTTTTGCTTTTACACATCGATGCAATATCTGCACACTTACTTGTATATGCACATACGTATGTATGTACATTTATGACATGTGTTGCCATTAATGAGGCATAAATTTGTTTATTTGTCAACAGATTTGCCATTTCCTTTACGACCGACCAACGCCGCATTCCTAACCTTGTTAAAGAATATGTTCATAAACCCATAAGGCCACTTTTTCAAGTGATCTGCATGATCATGAGGGAAACAGTTGAGACGTTTTGTTGGCAATGCTAGGGGTTGTAAACTTATGAAAAATCCCTTTGAATGCAAGTATGAATGTATAAATCAATTTTAAAGCATAATAATTAAAAATATGCATTGCAATGGGAAGATGGACGATCGTTCTTTGTTTGCGTATAATCTGTAAGTGCGGTTGGTCACACAAATGAAATTAATAAATGTCTACGTCGATAATTAGGAAAGTTTCAGTCACATGAAAAGGATGATGCAAGGGTATACACTTAATTAATAAAATATTCTAGGATTAGGCGAGAGAAAAAATTTAAAATATTAAGAGACTAAAACTCGTAAATTAATCGTTATTCAAAATATTGCTTTCGAGGTTAGATTTTTTAATCAAAACTATAGACTTTTATAAAAATTATCTTTCATTAAAGTAAAGTCAAGAAAATTGTACATAAGCACGTAAGTTCGAACTTGTTACTGTATGAAATGATTTTTGTAGTATGACTTTAACACGAAGTTTGCTAAGTAATAAAGCAAAATGCGGTAATAAAAATTCAAATTTAAACTCGGTTACTGTGAAAGTAAAAAATATTACGAAAATATTGCAAATATTTAAAATTTTGACTTCAGTGCAAAGGAAAATCCAAGGTTTATTGGGGTACAATGTACAGAAATGGAATAATATTTTAAAATTACTTTTTGGTACAATAAAAGTACTTTTTGCTAAAATAAAAGATCTTGTTGACGGAACAAAAGTACTTTTTGGTACAAAAAAAGTACTTTTTGTTACCAAAGAAGTACTTGGTGATGCAATAAAAGTACTTTTGATGCAATAAAATAACTTTTTGGTTCAATAAAAGTACCTTTTGATATAAATAAAGTAGTTGGTGATGCAATAAAAATACGTTTTTGTACAACAAAAGTACTTGTTGGCTCAATAAACTAACTTTTCGGTACAAAAAAGTACTTTTTGATGCAATAAAAAAACTTTTTGGTACAATAAAAGTACCTTCTGATATAAGTAAAGTAATTGGTAATACATACAACAAAAAGTACTTATTCATACAAAAAATTTACTTTTTGATACAAAAAACGTATTTCGTGGTACAATAAAATACATTTTTGTTAGAATAAAAGTTCTTGGTGATTCAAAAAAAGTACTATTTGGCAAACATTAAGTACTTGGTAATACAATAGCAATACTTTTTGATACAATATAAGTTCCATTTTGATATAATAAAAGTACATTTTTGTATAACAAAAGTAGTTGTTGCTGCAATAAAGGTACTTTATGGTACACTCAAAAAAATCAAGTATTCCGTACTTAAATCATTCCCAAGCGGCGTCAAAAGTACGGTAAGTACGGATTTTCTTAAATCCAGTACTAAATACTTGATTCAAGAATGGAAAAACCTTGCCTTGAATTCTTATTTGTAGATGTTATTAAGCCTTGTGGCGCTTCGTACATACTTAATTGGTGAATTTTATTCTTATTTTCATAATTTCGTACTTACTTAATTGGAGAATATTATTCTTATTTTAATAATTTCTACAGAGATTAATGTAAAATTTTATTCTTACTTTAAGTCAGAAAAAACTTGATATTAATTAGTTTTGGTAAAACAAAATACAAAGTCTAAATCATAACATTTCGTACTAACGTCTCACAGTGGGGAAAAAAGGTTTTTGTGGACATTTGAAATTTTATTATTATTGAGAAAAAATATGAAAAATGAAAAAAATAATTTTTTAGTGTCAAATATTTTTTGGATTATGTGTCTTAAAAATTTTGAACTGACCTCTATTAATGTGAACATATGTTACGAATTAAACTAAGTGAAAAAATATGCTAAAAAATTTATTTAGGCTCAACTGCAAGTAAATATTTAGAGGCACTATTTTCACACTTTAACTCGGTGTCCTGCTCACAATAATTATTTGATTAGAATAAAACGTAACTTACAAACTAAAAAAGTTTTAAGGAAATCTTATGAATAATAAAATAAGTCAAATCGGTATAGGCCACCATGCTACTTTTTGAATATGTACCAAAATAATGCAGTTTTAAGCATCTAATAAAATGAAATTTTGTGTTTAAAAGTAGGCTAAGTAGAGTGCTTTTCATTTAGAAAGACCAAAACCTTAATGTATTACATCATTTGTCAAAATTAGGAAATAAGCAAATATGTGTGCGTCTGCACAAATAAAAACTTCAACTTTTTTTAGTCAAAGTATTTGCATATTTAATCGTTTTAATATAAGAAGAGTTTACTTTCACAGCGTTGAAAAAATTATGCAGATTTCATTCCAGATACGTTAGTAGCTTTTTAGATACATTTTGCTATGACCTGTTTGAAGTTATTTTAATCTTTTTGTTCGGAAGTGATTTTTTATCATCTCATATTACTCTACATTAACTTTAAATGTGATACTTCAAATAAATTCTCTTGTTTTGTTTTCTGCGTATTTTTAGATGAATTTTACTAAAACCATTTTCTATGGTTTTTATTTGTCAAATTGTCAATATAGTCCAATTTTTAAAAAAAAATTTAATATCCTCAAATGAAATTTAAAACCTATTGCTAAGATTGAATTTATGCTGTGGACGAAATGACTGAACATATTGTTTCAATTCTAAATGTTGACTTTTATATAACAATTGATTTTTTGAGCCTAGTGGTTAGCATAAATTGTTAAATTTTAAAAAAACTGAAAATCATATACAATTTTGTGAATTGATTTTTCACAAATTCAAATTATTTTTAATGTTAAACTCCTTTAAAACATTTGCGCATTAGATAAGCACGAAAAACACTAAAAAATTCCTTTAAAACTGATAAGAAATGCACAAAAGATTTTGACTCGTAGTTAATTTTATTCACAGAATACATTTTATTTTTAATAAAAATTCATCACAAATAGTTGAAAATTAAATAAATTAATTTTTTACATTACATTTATAAGATTCAGACTATTGATTAATTACTCAACTGTAAACAAAATTACAATACTGAATTCAATGGAGTACTTAATATTTTAAGGCATAATAAATATTATGTATACGCCTTCTCCATAATTTGTCTCAAATATTCTTGATTTCAGTAATTGAAATCTTGATCAAGGATAAAACTTGCTTTATGTTTTATATGTGAAAAATGCGAATTATTTTCAAATTAATATGGCTTCTGAGGGATTTAGAAAGTTTTCAAATTAATATGTCTTCTGAGGGATTTAGAAAGTCCAAGTAGTATAATATGTGTTGACTTTAAAAGTCCCACCGCCCATTGTTTTAACGTAAAAAGTTTTTTTTTCGCAATGCTATCTGCTCTGTCATATTTGAGAAGTGAAACGCTAATTGACTATTTCTCTTTTGAAGTACGCATTACTTCAGCCTCCTCACTATTAAACGTAATCCTTAATATAAACACAAAATAATATTTAGTTTAGTTAGTACCGGAAATTTAAAAAATACAGCCTTTAAAAACCCCAAAAAATGCTTTTATATGCCTGATCCCCCAAAACATGCCGGTAAGATTGTAATATGCATTTGCATATGCAAGTATGCATTGCATACTTTTGTTGGCCCTGTATATATCAATTGATAAATCAAATTGGCTAATTGATCAAAAATGTGTTTTATTGTTGATATTTATGGTCAAATTCAGTGTCACGCACTAGGATGACGCGTTTCGAACTCCATGATGAGTTCCTCTTCAGACCCCTTTGTGACGAACTGATGCACTATGGTACATCATCAACTGTATATATTTATACCTGCAATTATGTCAAACATGTTCATACGAAGTAGTTATCAGCCGAAAATGTCCAGCACCAATTATTTGAATTTGACCGTTATTGTTAAATATGAGAATGGAGGATATTTTTTCCCCACAATTACCTTTTTTTATTTTTTTTTAAGCTAATTGCCAAAATTTGTAAAATTAATTTGGCACAAATAACACGGAAACTTTCATCACCATACAAAAAAAAATCACCAAATTTTCTACGAGGATGGGAGTTTGCACTTCGCCTACAGCGAAATAAATTAAAGCAGATAATGTTATTCTAAAACAATCACACCGATGACCTTTGATTTTTATAGATGGTACAAATTGTTGTGTGTGCACATAGGAATGTGTGTTAAGTATTGTTCCTCCATTAAATATTAGTACATATTTGTAATCCTTGCTAAAATTTACTTCATGTTTTACAAACGTCTGTATGTGTGTGCGTGTGTATTCATTTTGGTGGTTCTTTCTTTCCTTTGACCCTTGACTGTTGCTGACGTACGAACATACACATTCAATTCACACACATGCGAAATATCCATACTGCAGTGGAGTGCAATCAGCTATGGTTCTCTCCAACTCTCAGTCTGAGTTGTATAGCTCGTTATGCTTTTCGCTTGAAATGGGCAAATATTTTTGACGTATCTACGGTGAAATTGACAAACAATGAAAAACAGAAAAAATAAATCGGGGAACACAATACAATAGGTACATATGTATGAATAACTATATCTAAGTATATGCGTATGTATATACTTATGCGTGGATATAAATCTATATGTATGTAGAACACAAATGTTGTTGCAATACACCTAACTAAAGATTTCGTTCTCCTATTATTTAACTTTCAAAACATAAGCACACATACACACAACGCGACTCAACTGGCATTCATATGATATGACGATAATATAAGAATACCATGTATGTAAGTGTGTGCGTGTTTTATATGTAGCATCATACATTTACGTACATGTGATATTTCACTTTCATTCACCAACCATCCGTTTATAAGTTTTTGTGCTGCTGGTTGTTGTTGTTCTTTTCCTTTCTCTATTTTGAGAAGTGTCCAACAGGTCTCCTTGAACTATGCCTATGTTGAGTTGCAATACTCAATTACTCTCGTTCGTTCTCTTTCTCCATTCATCTCTCGTTTCAGTTGAAGCTTTTCGTGTTTGTTGTCGTAAAGTTTTCGCTTTGGGGTGCATTCCAACTAATAATTGTTCTTGTTGCTAAGTTGTACCAGCGGCGCGTTCAAAGTGCATATGGATGTATGTACATACGGAGTATTATGTATTGGTTTGTTCTTGAATGTATTTAAAAATAAATTCTCATCTAAAAATAGATGACACTAAAGTTCTTGTTATTGTTGTTATTTTATTAAGGTGAATTGGTGCGATGAGTACGAATTTAAAGTTTTCTTTGAATATGGAGTATAATTTTGATAACAAATAAATGTTCATTTAGCTAAAGTTAAAAGAATTTCTTTACATTTTGTGACGTGCCTTGAATCAGACCTGAAGGACTAGTTTTGTTTCGATTCAGTAGTTCCAGCCCTTAAACCCGTTGCAAAAGTGCGGTTAAAGGAAAGGTTAAAGGGCCCGTGTTCTATGATTGCATGAACCGATCCTGGTTCCATGTGGAGAACCGGTATGGTCTGTACGAACGAGAACGATATTGGGGACACAGCCCCTCTTGACCAATCTCAAAACAAGTACTTTTAGACAATTTACATCCCATTTCCCGTAGGGTTGTTTAGCTGCCGTTTTCACAAATGGCAAAATAATTCTTTTCTTTTTTGTTCATAACCTTTTTGGTACAAGTATTCATATCTCAAACATATTTTACAGATTGCATCTATCCCATAATAAAACCGTTTTATTCAATTTATAAATTCCATTAGATTTCAAAGCAAATTTATTCTCTTAAGTATTTCGAATCGTAGATGTTTTTAACCAAAGTAGGAATATTCTTCTAACACACGTTTTGCCTAAAACATTCATTTTTTATGATAAATTTACTTGCTCAAGTTCCCTCCTGTATTTAAGTAACATTTCTGAATAGGCGCCTAGTGCGTATGAGTAATACCTGGCATTGTATAATAATCATACGCCATAGAGGCCAAAGCAATAGAACGGTATCATGTCCATCAATGAAAGCGAGTAGAAAGTTAGATTTACAGAAATAACTCGCGGTGACAATGACGTCTGCATGGACCTCTCAAATGTTGTCGCTCTAACACACGCACACACACAAACGTACATACAAATGTGACAATGACCAAAATAACATTGTTTTAAATTTTTGCTGGCATCTAAGAAACAATTTATTCAATATATTTAAATGAAAATATTGGATAATTGTGAAACAAAGAAATTATTGTATTGGTTTTTTCATCATGGCTTTAAGTATACTATTTATGGCTCTGCGGAAAGCATAACATATATACATACATATAACAAATAAAGCTCTCGAATCCATACAGTTCAAAGCAGAAGAACAAGCATGGCGAGCACTGAGTGACGATGATGGCGCTGATGATGAACATAAAGAAAAATGCCCAAGACGAGTTCAATGCACTTTCAGTTGAGTTGATTTAATGCTGCTCCCCACTTCCGTTCTGATCTGCCATTGGCGATGGTGCAAAGCTGTAATTGATGACGTACATAGATGGGCATTGATGAGAGAATGGAATGGAAACGTGCAAAAACAAAAGAGCTTTAGATGTAGTCTCAGCCTGAGAGGTGAGGATAGAAATTGGAACGGCCATAAACTGAGATCTTTGGCTAACTTTAAGTAAACATTATACGCACACACATACACACACACCGATGAGGCTCTGAAATGTGAATGGGTATGAATCACCAGCCATTGCCAAACCACCATCGTCAGAGGCGAAAGAACAGCGACAGGATAAGAATGAAATTTTTAACAAACTATATGTGTGTATGTTTAAGTATAACAGAGTTGCCACTATGTTTAGCAGAAAGTAAAATAGTGGAAATTCATCGTAATAAGAAAATAAAAAAAAAGAGATAGAGCAATGGAATAACAGAGAAATGGAGTTATAGAATAGTTAATTAAAAGAGTAATATAACAATACAGTAATAGAGTAATATTACTCCATTACTCTATTAATCTATTACTCTATTACTATATTTCTCTATTACTCCATTACTCTATTACTTTATTACTCTATTACTCTGTTACTCTATTACTCTGTTACTCTATTACTCTTTTACTCTTTTACTCTATTACTCTTTTACTCTATTACTCCATTACTCTATTACTCTATTACTCTATTACTCTATTACTCTTTTACTCTATTACTCTATAACTCTGTTAATGTATTACTTTATTACCCTTTTACTATATTACTATGTTATTCTAAAACTTTATTACTCTATTACTCTATTACTCTGTTACTCTATAACTCTATTACTCTTTTACTCCATTACTCCATTACCCTATTACTATGTTATTCTAAATATTTTGTTTTTTTTTTTTGCTAAATGTTCATAGTACTTGTATTACATTTCTTAGACTTTTCCCAAGTATGCAAACCTTTGAAAATAGTGATTTCAGTCCGATTTTAGTTACGAATAGTCCTTACAGGAACCTAATTTTCCCTACATATCTATTGGCATCCCTAGTGTGTTTGTGTGTCCTTATGTAATTCTCGTACATATCACATTAACTGTGTTTGTGTGTTGCCTGAGTTTGGTCGGATATTAAACTCTTGGTCTGTTATAGTCGTCATTGATGTCATTGATATACAACAAAAAGAGCGGAATACAGAACTTTATAAAGTAATGTGTATCTTTCAACATGTGAGTGTGCGTGTATGTGTGTATAAAATATTTATAGACGAGTTGTTGGTGTGATTGTTGTTGTCGTCGCTGCCATTGCAGTTAGAAGGGTCGCAACACTACTAACACAGTGACCTACTGGCGAACATCAAAACCCGAACGAAACTAAGCAACGAAGTTTTGCGACAGCATAACCATCGGTGACGTCATGGATGGCATTCATTCACAGTTTTGCAAAACGGGTAGCACACACACACACACTCGTATATCTATAATTCTTGTCATGTGGCGAAAGTGCATAGAAAGCCACTTGGGCGCAAACTGAAATTGAAAATGCAAAGGAAAAAAGCAAGGATTTCGAGGACATGCATCGGTTAGATATATATATATATATATTTTTAGACCGATATATATGCACAAGCGATATGTGTGTATACCATTTGCATCAGCGGCAGCAACATTTCATTGAACAAAATGTTATAACCGAAGTAAACGTCAGCCAGTTGTTTTTTTGGTCTGAATTGTATGACGGTGATAAACGGGGAGTGCCGTTCATGAAAATGCCAATAGCAACAACAGCAATTGTCACTCGCTCGGTCGGTCGGTGTGTAAGCAAAGGCAACGAGCGACAAGGATTCAAAAGCTGCACTGGTGTGTTGCCAGTCGGTTCGCTACGTAGTCTGTGTGAATTCATTGTTATTGTCGGTTGCAGAGGAGGACACTCCGTTCGCAAGCGGTAACCTTTACAGGGCCGCCGTCGTCGTCATCGGCATCACCATCACCAGCAGCATCAACTTCAATATTCTCATCGTATTTGTGAATGGAATCCGTTCGTTCAGTGCTGTTGTTCAGCTGCTGCTTGTTCTTCCGCCAGATTCACTTGATACTTTTCAAGCTTACATATGAAGCATCCAAGTCATCTGAAATTAGTTGAAATTCTGTTCTCAAACCAGCAAGACGCGGTTATAATCGACTAACAAGAATAAAGGCTCAAAACAGAATTTGGAATACAAATTGTTAGTTTTATATTAAAACAAAAATTAAGAAACACCAAAAACAAAGAAAAAAACAAAAAATTAAAAAAAATTTTAATACAAAACCAAAACAAAATATGTAGATAACAAAAATATGCTGTAATTAATAAAATTGTAAAGTAATGACAAAGCATTTCTATGACATAAACCTTAAGTGTGACAATGGTGTTTTTAAGTAGTCTATTAACTTTTTCTTAAACATCAACTTGACGTTTTCTTTAAAATCAACACTTTGGATTAATAACCTCCGTATGTAAGTAAGTATTATTTCACACGTTGGCAAACTTAAATTGGAATCATTTTCAGCAATTGGAGTTCTTTCAATTATAATGAAAATTAATTTTTTTTTTTTGTGGAATGATGCAAAAGTTGATGTTGGTTTTGGTCATATGCAACAGGCAACCATCGCTGACGTACATTCGTGCCAACCATCATGCAATCATTTCAGCCTTTCCCATAGCAAAGGTCCTAGCACACACACATAGACATTGAGGAAGGTCGTCAGGAAGAAGAAAAATCCTGAGGCGACATATAGTCCATTTATACGGTAACGAAAGAACTACAGCGACCTCGCCGTCACCGTCACTGTCGTCGTTGTTCATTCGTTAGGTCGCTCGTTCATTTGTTCCTTAATGACGCATTTCACGATTTTCATTCAATAAAAATGTTGAATGTTATTTTGATTTGTACTTTCGAGGATACTGTGAATATTTTTAGATTCTTGCAAAATTGTTGTTAGGTCATATTGTTATGTGGAAAAAAAAAATTCATTCATTACCGAAACTTTAAAAAAAATTTAATAAGATTCAATAATGCTAAACAACAACGAATACGTCATTGGATATTTCGAATTTGTCTGAGATCAAAATAAGATTCTTTTTTTTTTAAATATCTATCATGCCAATGATTTTTAACATTTATTTATAGGAGTAGTATTGGGTTATCGTTTATATCTTGTGACACGTAGCACATTAGTTGCTAATTAGGAAAAGTATCATCTAATACAAATATTGCTGGAAAAAAACGGCTCATAATAAATATTTAAATTTATTGATTTCTCTATTTACTTTTATGAATGTAATTCTTTCAAAATCATTGGCATGACAGACATTTTTTTTAAATTATTATAAAACTAATTCCCAAAGCCTGAATATTTTATGAGTAATTATAATAAAATCCAAACATATTAGTTTTTCTGCCAAATGTTAGTTGTAAGTTCTTTTATGTGGAAATTTGAAAATACTTTAAGCTGCATTTCAAATTTTATATGGACCAATGATTCTGACAATTTCTTCAAAAGAAATCTATTAATTTTTTTATATTAGGCAAAAGTAGTAAAATTTAAGTAATTTGAAAAATTAAAAAATATGGTACAAGCATCCTGACAAATATCTTACCGAACATATTGACGTAGATTCATAATTTGCATACCTTAGTACTAGCCCTAAGGCAGAATGCATTTACAATAAAGTGTAGGTGTAATAACAAAATTGTATATCTATTAAATTTGTACGAAAGATTAAATATAAAAGTACAAAATACCTACGACAACACCATAATATATTGAAAATAATAAAATATTTTGAATAAATGTACACCTTTTTAAATATATAGTTCCAAAAAATTATAAAAATTTAAATGCTGTTTTAAAAAACAGTTTCATATTTTTTAATTTTTCTTGTCATTGCAATACAAAATGTAAATACCTTTAAAGTACATTGACGTACAACTTTTTGATAAAACATTACAGCATATGTGAAGTTATAACAAAGTCGATAAAAATGCTTGACCTATTTTTGGATAATTAATATATCTTCGATAGCTGCCAAACAGACTACCGTAGGATATTTAAATTTGGTCAGTTTATTTATCTTGCAAAAATAGACAAACCCTAAAAAAACCGAAACCGTTGCCATACCCCTTCTGGTACCTCCCATACAAATGACCGAACTCACCCCAATAGTCTTACATACATATCTTTTTTGTAATTACAATGAATTCAGTCAAACTATGTGTAAGTTTTACGGTTATGAAAATATGAATCAGGAATGAATTTCCACTATATCGGATCACCCCTTCTGGTACCTCCCATACAAAATGACCTATTTTTGGAAAATTAATATTTCTCCCTTAACTTCCAAATTGAAACCTGCCGATTTATTAAATTTGGTCAGTTCATTAATATTGTAATAGGAGGCAAAACTATAAATTAAACTATAAATAAATTTGAAAATTTGTCATGATTTTTAAAAATACAAAATTTTAATTTTTTTTGGGTAGAAACAAAAAAATTCGAAAAATCTGTTATCACCGAACTTAGCATAACTCATTCAATTTTCAATCGATTATTATGTACATACATGTTTTAGAAAGCTACTTTAATATGATATTCAATAAAGCTAATAAAAAGAACAATTAGGCCCCAACCGATTAACTTTCAACGTGAAGAAAATTAAAATGTGTAATTTTTTTTGTAATTTTTTTTTTTTTTGAATAAAAGAGCCCTTTCTCATTCATTTTTTTTTTGTGATATTAAAAAATTTGATTTTTTTTAAAGGTAACAACGATATCTTTAAAAAAAAAATAAAATGTTAAAATCCGGCTTATGAAAAAAAAAATTATGATTTTTTGAACTATAATTTTTTGGAAAATAGGCGAAAATAAGATTAGTACCTGTAACTTAAAAATTCGAGCTGATGGAGAAAAATGGAGATTAGATTTAAAATCAGCGACCTCAAATTAGTAAAAAACAGCTATAGAATTCCAAACAACACTCAAAAAGTTCAATTTTTTAATTTTTGTAAATATTTTTCATAACTAAACCAAAACTTATCCTCGAAAACTGGACTAACACTAGTGCAATATTGGTATAATTTTTGGAGACCAACAAATTATTTTTCATTTTTGCCTAAACCAACTTAAGTCGTTATTCTGCAAAATAAAGAAAATATTTAATTTTCCTAACAACAATAATCTAATTTAAATTCGAAAATATGAAAATCGTACAATTTTGGGCTCATTTGTAATATGGGCATTTCCAGGATTGCGTTTGCTTACATTTTCCGATATTTATTATTTTTCGTATTTATTGATTGCAAAATATTAGGAAAAAACATGCGATGTCGAAAGCGACAAAAAGTAGATGTTATTTTTTAATGCATGTGGATAAATGCTTAATTTAGCGAATTGCAACATTTATTTTTAACTGAAATTTTTTTAAACTTGTTGTCATGTTGTAATCTGGGCATTGGTTTTTTCCCGCCAAATTTTTAACAATGATTGATTTATATAGTCTCAGTCTGTGTTGCAATTGATAATAATAAAAATTGTGTTTTTTTTAATCTATTTTATATATAACGTACATACATTAATTAAGTCCTTATGTTTAAAATCACAACACTACAAAGTGAGAAAAATTACACAGTGATACAAATGTGGAGGAAAAAAATATACAGGGGTTCTCATGTAACATTTCTCTTAGACTGGAGTCCATAAAGTAAAGTGATACTTTTCGTTTTTCTCGGTCACTTCGTAAAGTAATGTTTTTATAGCAAATTAAGTAAAATGGCGATATTCCTAAAATTACAAGTTCCAAAATTCATAAGTCTTCTCTTTGTAAACCCATCTTCAAAAACTTACATCTGTTGTAAAGCTATGCCTTTTACCTTTTATTAAAAAAAAGAATTTTGAAAATCGGTTAAAGCAAAACAACCTCGAAAAAAAATTGCGAATTCTCATTTTTTCAACGCTCTCAGTTGATCATGAAGCAGCGCAATGTATATTTTTTATTTTTGTATTATGCTATATTAAAGTAGCTTTCTAAAATAGGTAAGTTTATAAGAAACGGTTGAAAAATGAATGAGTTATGCTAAATTTTGTAATATATTTTTCGACATTCTTTGGAATATGTAGTACGAATTACTTGTTTGTGATACGTATACGTCATATGTATTTGTACAAAGTGGCACACACTTACTTAAAAAAAAAAAAAACTTAATTTCCCTTTGCACCCCATGAATGAGGTATGGGATAGCTTCTCGCGTTTGTTGTAAATTAACACGCTTTCTATTTTTAGATTCACAACTAACGGCACCTACTTATTTATCGACGAATGCGAACGTCACTGTTTTGAGAAGCTCTTACTAGACACGACGATTGAATCGACGTTTTTAATACTGCGAAGTTGCTGTCAAACAACATTCGAGGGGAGCCGACAATGAAAGAAAAAATTTTTTTTTTTTTCTTTTAAGATGACTGGAGCCAGGTTTGAACCTGCGATCTCCCGCATGGTAGTCGCGTGTTCTAACCACTATGCCACGGCCGGTGGCACACACACTCTAAGGAAAACCCACAAAATAGCGCGAACATGTTATTACAAAATTTAGCATAACTCATTCATTTTTCAACCGTTTCTTATAAACTTACCTATTTTAGAAAGCTACTTTAATATAGCATAATACAAAAATAAAAAATATACATTGCGCTGCTTCATCATCAACTGAGAGCGTTGAGAAAATGAGAATTCGCAATTTTTTTTCGAGGTAGTTTTGCTTAAACAGCCGCCGTTTCACTATTTTTTAACCGATTTTCAAAATTCTTTTTTTTAATAAAAGGTAAAAGGCATAGCTTTACAACAGATGTAAGTTTTTGAAGATGGATTTACAAAGAGAAGACTTATGAATTTTGGAACTTGTAATTTTAGGAATATCGCCATTTCACTTAATTTGCTATAAAAACATTACTTAACGAAGTGACCGAGAAAAACTAAAAGTATCACTTTACTCTATGGACTCCAGTCTAAGAGAAATGTTACATGAGAACCCCTGTATATTTTGTGTGTAGCACAGTGTTATTTAATATTAATTTGGGTGGCTTTTAATTTCAAATGTTCCTCAATAGTGCTCTTGAGAATAACTTGAGAAAATTAATTTATTTTGCAAATTTGCAATATAATCTTTTCGTCTTCTTTATCGCACCATTTTTACACTTTAGAGGATCACTATTAATTTGCGTTTTGATTTGGCAAATTTCAATACATTTTCCCGGATCATCTCAGCTTCTTTGCTCTTTTCCCAATTTAGAGAATCTCTTTTTATTTTCCCAAGTACTGCATTATTACTTCACTTCTTTTTGGTTTCGATTTAACCATATACACAAAAATATGAATATATGTAAAATATTCAAAATATTTGTTTTTGGAAAAATCGATAGCTTTGGGGATCAAAATAACATGCTTAGGGTAAATAATTTGAGCTAAAAGTTTTGTTTTAGATAAAACAACAAAATTTGATTTAGAAAACAATTTCAAGCTACGTAAGTGAAAAGATCACAAAGTACTGATAAAATACGATGTTTTAGGTACAAGAACGCGACATTACAACATGTTCAAAATCAAATAAAAAGTTAACCGTTAATAGAACTTAGTTTGTTATTATTTTACTTTTTTCTACTAATTTGTAGTTCATTTAAAGATTTCATAAGATGTGTGTTCCTATAATTTAATTATTTAACCCTTTAATATTAACATGAAAATGTCATTAAAAGACTCTAAGAAAAAATAAAAAAATAAATAATTTTTCACTTTGCTGGCCGTATTTTTTAATAACTTTAACGGAGATTAGCTAAAAATACATTATATTATAAAAATTCAGACATTTGTTTGATTAAATTTTCGGTCGTGTACCGACAGCGTTGGGGAATCTTATAGAACTTTCGGGTTTGGCATTCTTATCTTTATCCTTGTTTTTAAGTATCTTCCAGAGGTGTTTTTTATTGTACCATAAATTGTTTTTGTTTTACCAAATAGTGCAATTTATTGTACCTAAAAGTACTTTTATTGTACCAAAGAGTACATTTATTGTACCAAATAGTGCAAATTATTATTCCAAAAAGTGAATTTATTGCACCAAAATGAACGATTTATTGTACAAAATTGGACATTTTGTTGCACCAACTTGTACAATTAATTGTAGCAAAAAATATTTTAATTGTACCAAAAAAGAATATTTATTGTATCAAAAATTAAATTTACTGTATTAAAAAGTACAGTTTATGAAATAATAAAGTACTTTTTTTGCACCGAAAACTGTTTCTATTGTACCAAAATGTACTTTCATTACCACGAAGGGTACTTTTGTTATACCAAAAAGTATTTAAAAGTACTTATATTGTACCAAAACCTCTGTTATTGTACCAAAAATCAAGAACTAGATTTTGCATCTCCCCCATGTACAAAAACGATGTTTATTTAACAGGTAATACAATAATATTAAAATATTGTATATGGGTAGTTCCACAGAAAGATCCATAGTTGGAAAAACGTTTTTTCTGACTTGTATTAGTAAAGACGTATACTTAAATTTTATTTAATTAAAATGTCCAAAGATTAACTTATTTTTAATTTTTAATAAATGGTTTGCAAAATTGCATTAACGATCTTATCACCTGTTTGAATTTTTAATATTATTTTTACTGATTACACTGTTATACAAAAAAAAATATTTTTCATTTTTCTGGGTGTCTGAATTGTGATTCATATGGTTATTAATATCTTGAGTTCAAATATGTTTTTAGTTTTTTTTTACTGGACACAGTTTTTTAGTTATTTGGATTTAAATTTTTTCAGCTTTCTGTTTGTTGCCTTAAAATAAATTTTGCATAAATGTAATAAAAACTTTATTTGATCCAACAGAATCTTTTCTAAATACAATAACCGATACTAGTAGAGCTTAAAACATAGAAAATAAGAACAACAAATATGTATTTTCTATTAGTTAACAAAGTTTTTTTTTATTTTATGCTGAATATCCTTGCAGTCTCCCAAAATGTTCAGGAGCAGTCAGCGAATATAGTAGGCATATATTTTCCTTCGTAACGCTTTTCTAAAGTTAGAATGTCTTTGTGGAAGCTTTCACCATATTCATCGGACATGTCGCTGCAGCATTTATGAAAGAAATCGAAATAAGAGGACAAAAATGCACTTTCAAGGACTAGTTGCATCGCAATTTTTCGTAGAATGTTAAAATAAGAATAAGGTGATTATAAAATAGAATAGGGCGATAATTGCAGCCGGAAAGGAGTGTTGCTGATGTTGCCACATGTTTCTACTAAATTTTTTAAACAATCGCCTCCATACAAATTTTTAATGGAAAACGAAACTTATTTGCAAATGCCTGATAGCAAAATTCTGATTACGTATTTGAATTTCCCATGTCAAAAACTCTTAGAAACGCATAATGAAACACAAGCAAAAACAAAACCTTGTTGAACAGTATTATGCGAATGCACTCTTATCATAAAATATTTGTTACAACACTAAATAACTCTAATAATAGTAAAAAATTATGAGTTTGCTGCAAAATTCGTTCGTTCTACTGTAACATTCATGATCAACATTTTTTTGTATATAAACTTTATAATATTCCCTAACTTCGCAAAAAAAAAAAAATATCACGTGATAAATGTCACGTGCTAAATCATGAAAAAAATTCTAAAAAACCGGTGTCCATATTACAACATGACAACTACCATCTGAGCGCAATATCCCTCTATTGTAATTGTAAAAAATTGTAGTTAAAAATAAATGTTCCAATACGCTTTAGCATTTTTCTACATGCATTTAAAAAAAACTTCTATTTTTTGTCACGTTCACCATCGCATATTTTTTCTTTCAAAAGCTAAATTTTGCACTAAGCAGAGTGCTTCTAAAATGCTATCGGAAAATTTAAACAAGCTTAACAAATTCAAAGATTTCCTTATAAATTTTTTACTTAAGGCTTACGAATGTCACGTTCGCCCTCCTGGAAATGCCCATATATTTATTATTATCTGTTTCGTTTTAAATGAAGAGTATAACAAAACAATTTATGTATGTATGTGCATATGGATGTATTAACTCTTTTGTTTGATTTGATTTTATTGGTTTGAAATATGGTATTTTTGATGAGTTTTGATCAATAGTTTTTAGCACCAAGTCCTAATGTTTGCAAAATTTGTTGACTTGAATGAGGCCCACTTCTTCGTATATTTGCTTTTGTTTTACACCTTGTTGAAAGCTTCTTATTATTTCATATATCTCTACAAAAAACAACACTTTCTTCGTACTCCAACTACTACTACTTCCATCTTCTAACTTTGTAATTTTCAACTCAAGTCTGCAAATCGTTTTCACACAAACAATCTTTTAACGAGAACATAAAATATAAAAATATATATTTTTTCATTGTGCCAACTATTGATTCGTTTTATCCGAAAAATAAATAAATTTTGAATAAAAAATAAGGATTGTTGTATGCGAAGTTTGCTTTCTTTATAAGCGAATAAAATTCCATGGTTTAGTAACAATGCGCATATTTATCAAATTGATTCATTTTTGGCGAAAGTTCGTTTCAAACGTTATAAACGAAAAAAACTGTTTTTATAATTATTTTCTTTTATTATTTTTTATAGCTTTAGAGTCGTCCACGGTATCACGAAAAAAAACTATAAAAAGCATAGTCTGATGCTTTGTTAAAAAGTTTTAAGATGAATTAAATAAAAGAAATGTAATATCTTAAATAAAATTATAAATTATGATTGAATTTGAGTTTAAACATAGCTATTGGCTCGGCTATAAGTACGGATCCACTTAAATAAGTATCTCTTGTAAATTCTGAACATAAGGCAGTCTAAGGTTTTTTGAAATCAGACAAATTAAAAAGTATAAAATTGACTTTGGACAGACAGACAGTTTATTTATAACCATCCAAACGGTTATATGTCCAACCCTTTGTACGAGTTAGGCTTCTGGCGCCCAGGTTATCTGTCTATTGTCTTATAATTTGTACATAACAGAACGAAGATCACGTGGGCGAGAACGGCAACATGAAACTTGGATTTGTCAAAAGAAACATTCAGTACCAGCAGCCTATCCTGAAACCATAGCGGAACACAAACATCCGTATTGAACAACATGAGTAGATATGATAATTATACGAATTTGACGTTAGTTGCACTTGTATCCATGTTTATGTGTGTGTGTGTGCAGAGGTACCGATAGAATTGTGTGTGCCTCTGTGAGTCGGAAATATTTGTCATAAATATAATGTATGCACTTGTAAGTACATTTACATGTACTCGCATGTATATACATACATTTGTGGTTATGAACAATACATACGTTGTGTTGATATGTGCGCTAGTATACACTAATACGCCCCTGTAGATATGTATGTCGATGCCATACAAGTGATTTGTTTTTTATTGCTTCTATGCCCATAGATATGTACGCAAGTATGAATGTAAGTATTGGCATACGAATGTAGGTTTGTTTGTCTTAAAGACTTTTGTTATTTAATTTAAAATAATAACGCCTTTAAATAGGCTTCACTTGTTCAATATCGTAGTCCACTTGACGTGTACTTTGGCTGGTGCCAAACAACACATTACACACACAACCTTATGCACACTCGCTTAGGGTAAAGCCAATGCAATGCAATGGGCCCTCTCGAACCACTGTGCAATGCACAATCTAACTGAGAGCACGTATTACCGCTGATTATGCTCTGTGTGCATGTGTGCGCGACTGCATGTATTAAATTGAGTATGTATAATGTAATGTTACATTTGTCGTGTAGTGTACGGGTGTATGTGTAGCGCAATCCTACCCTACACTTGCTTAGGGGTGGTGGTGGCGGCATACAATGGGCTAACATGTAGAATGACCGGACTTTTCACCTGTCCGTCTGTTGGTCACATAAGCACAGCAAGTGCAATTTACATTTTGGGTCATATTTCAATTGGCTTCACATGTAATAAATATCATTCCCTGTTAACTGCATAGCTCTTCCTCAATTTCTGAGATCTGATGGGGAACTACAAATTCAGTAGAATTTGTGAGATGGGAGGGAAAATAAACACAACCTGTTTATTTCTCTCACCCACACAACTTAGTCAGAAGATGTTTTACTGACCTGCCACCTTTTCGCATTCGCACCCAGTGTATGAGTGATTTGGCGAATTTCTGAGGTTTCGAAACCTTCTCGTAATAGATTTAAGTTGACATTGTTGTTGAGGCGTTCATGTGGCATTATACTTAATAATGTTTGGAAATTATTAAAACAAAGAGGTCTTTGGAATCCTTACCACCTCGTAACGACAATCGCACTCTTTGGTACTCATTTACGAAGACGACATACAAATTGTTTAATTTCCAATCATTGGGGGAGGTGGAGGTTTTCGCCGTCGTCGCCGCTGTCGTCTTCATATTGGTGGCGTTGGTGCTTTGTATGGCATTAGTGGCAGTGGTGGTGGCCTGTTTTATATTTTACACAAGTTGTCTGTTGTTTCTTACGTTATTGTTGTTGTTTTTTGTGATTGTCAGTGTCCTCTTATTGCGTGTTTGTGTGCATGTAACACTCTTACACTATTACACTTGAATGTTAACAGTACCAGTATAAGTAATATTATCTACTACAACAAAGTCGAACGAACGGCCCTTGTTAAAGTAAAGCTATGGACAACAGTGGCGTAGAAGGATATTTTTATGCTAAACATTTGAAATATATGCTGGTATTTTACACAAGTTTTCTACGACTGGTTATGCTATTGCCATTGATGTGCATAGACTTCGACACTGAATTCAGAATTGGAAGATCAACCAACTACTTATATATTAAGGATATTCTTATATGTTTTAAATATTTGAAGAGGCTTCACTACCCTTACTCGAACATCTTAAATTTAAAATATAAAAATATTTGCCCAAATTTGTGCAATTTTGTCAAATTTGTACTGGATTGCGTTTGTTTTCTCCAAAAGTCCAGTATATGAGAGCGAGAGAGCTTAAAATTTTGACAGCTCAACACTAAAGAGTTTGCAAATTTTGGTTAGATAAATTTTAACCAACCAAAATTTGCAAGATAGAAGAGTTGTTAAAAATTTCAATTGTCCAATTCCAAAATGGGTTCCATTGTTTCATCGGGGTCTTTAGGTATGAAGATTATTTGTTCAAATTCAACAAAGGCATCGGCTCCTGTGCAAAAACATACAAATTAAAATCAAACAAAGCACATCAGCTGTTTTTTTGCAAATTTTTACTGGATGTTGTTCAAGTACTTTTTTTCAAATTTAGCATGAAGAGAGCAAAATTGTTCTTACACTCCCAAACTACAATCTTGCAAATTTTTACCTTGAAAGTAAACGAACACAGCTAATGAAAACGGCAAAGTCTAGCATTTAAGCCTCTGTGTTGTCAAATAGCGTAATATCCGTACAAAATAAATACAAATTAGATCGGAAAGGTTTTTGACATAAAAAGTACCTCAGTGTACTTTTATTGTACCAAAAAAGTTATTGCTTTATACCAAAAGTACAATTTAGTGTACCAAAAAGTTATCTTTTTGTACCAACAGTAAATTCATTGTACTTTTATTGTACTACAGAGTACAATTTAATGTACCAAAAAGTACTGTTCTTGTACCAAAAATTAATTTTATTGTACCAAAAAGTATTCTTGTACCAAAACGTACTTTATTGTACCAAAGAGTATATTTTTTGTATGAAAAGTATTTGTTTTGGTTCCAAAAGTACAAATTGTTATACTCAAAAATACTACCAGAAAGTACCATTTGTTATACCATAAAGTACTTTTACAGTACTAAAATTGAAATTTTCTGTATTAAAAAGTACTTTTATTGTACCAAAAAGTTAAATTTTTTATACCTAAAAGTACAATTAATTCAACATAAAAGTACTTTTATTGTACCAAATAGTATATTTATTATATAAATGTACATTTATTGAACAAAAAGTACAATTTATTGTACTAAAAAGTGCTATTATTGACCCAAAAAGTACGTTAATTAAACCAAAAAGTACTTTTTTAATGCAAATTTTTAGTCAATACAAAACAGCTGAAATGTATCTCCCTTGTCATTTTCTACCCGACTGACTGAAGGATTTTATTTTCGGGTAAATTTAATTCCCAGTGAATTGATTTCCCTAAGAATATTTAGAATACGCATTTCATTTATTTCATAATTGGGTTTTAAGTAAAGCCTAAATTCCTATAGAAAATTTCCAAATCAATTCTACGTTAATAAGTGGAACGCCACTGTCAAGGGTATTTTCATTAATAATGCTTCTTTTTTATGAAAATAAACGTGAAAAACAATCCGAAAGACAACTACAAAATAATTTACAATAAAGCCATTTACATGCATACAAACATTCATATTCACATATCGTAACATTGGTCATGTGGTAGTGTCTAAGTTGTTTTGTGTATGTGAGCACATACATGGATAAATGTTCAATACCACTGTGCCCCAAGAAGGGATGGTGGCAATGCAAGAACTAAAGAACTACATAAAGCCAACCAAACTAATAAGCTATTACGGCTATAAAAGTCAGGTAACTGCATGGGTAAAACCTCAGTCAATTATCGTCAATACTGCGTGGGTATACGTACCAAACGACCGGTCGACCGTCCTGCGGGCCAGTACATACGGGAAGCTCCAACCACTCATCCATCTACCTACGTTGTCATTATCCATAACAATCGAACTAGCAGCCTCAATACGCTTTTCATTCCCCCTTTTGTGGATAAAAAGGATAATTCTCATAAGGATAATACGAATTATTGTGCGCAAAGAAACAAAAAAACAATACAAAATATCTAACGACAAAACACAAAGAAAGAAACAACAAACAAAACACATTTGATTTTGAGTTTATAAAAACCGCCAAGAAATCGCCATGAAACCACAAGTTCTATATAAATAACTAACTGACACACATGTGTGGTGGGTGATCCAAGGACTCTTTTGGGACTGTGTTGGTTTGGAATTTTTAACATGTGTTAACGTGATTAGTAATTCAAAAATAATAACACTGCTGCCCTCCACTGCGATGGCAGGCAAAGGACAACGTTGTCAGAGGAACAATGGTTTATTTTATTTAAAAACATTTTATAGTTCAAGTCGGGAATATTTTCATGCACTCAACTACCCACCATTCACGCTAATAGTTCTTATTGCAGCTGCTGGCCACTGCACAAGATTAGATTAGATGACTCTTGTGCGTGTGACAGCGGCTATTGTGAGATACTAAGATCAGCAACAATCCCAGCTACGCATCAATTCATCGGCGCCATCTAGTGGCACAGGGATGCCTATATAAGCGTTAATGTGGCTTAACCCTTTAAAAATACCTCACAACTCAGTGAATAAATCAAATACATTGTTCAAAAACCAAAGCAAACCCTCTTCGAGTACTTAAATGAAGACATACAGATGTAAACGTAACACCCAAGTGTGCGTACGTGTGTGTGTGTATATATGTCTATAACGACACAAGGGTATAAGCCGATTTGAAAACAAAACTACACTACTTAAAAATTATGCTGTTTTAAATTACACCCTCAGCAAGAAGACCACTTTAGGGGCTTCCGCCCGACACAAATATCCACTAAATAAAGCGACAGAGAGAGAGGAAGAGGGAGAACGCGAGAAAGAGAGGTAGGGGGTAATTGAAGCAAGGGTTAGATTCAGCTATTCAGTTGTTCGCCAAGAATAGGGACAAGCTTACACTTGACAAAACGTCAGCTACGATCAATGAGAGATGGCAATAAAGTTGTGAAAAAATCTATTTCCGGTTATTGGCCAATGTAAATGGGGGAAATTAGGAGAGATGTATGCAAGCATTGCAATCTACTATAGGATTAAGATAGGAGAGATTGTCATACCGGCATATTTTTATATAAACTTACTCACTAAAAAGATCACAATAATTAGCAAAGACTGCAATTGCCAGTTTGAAAAGCATTTACAAAGCTTTAATATTTTTATTTGTTTACCGTAGCTTGAACACCCGATCGTATATTGTTAATAATTTATAGTAATTATAGTGTAAGGAACGCTCATGAGAGAAACAAACAGTAAACAGAATTTGTATCTGTCCAAAGTGTTTAATTACAAAGTTTGGCTGTCGGCATTGTACAGTAACACGAACGTTGTACAGAACGGAACAGAAATCATGATATCGTTAAATAGCTGTGCATCATAAGAATTGGACATTTGAAATAAAATACTTCAAAGCGCTATTTAATTTGGTCTGGAGCCTTATTGTATTCATTTTCTATGTGAAAAGTAACACTCAATATATAAGGTATGTTATTTTTTCACAAATATAAAAAAAAAACAAAATCAAGATCATCTGGATCACGTTTTCTAATTTTAGGCAGGTATTGAGCCCACTATTTCGTACAAAATGTAGTCAAATACCTTCCAAGTTATTTAGCTTCAAAAAAAGTGTTATTTCCAGAAACATTTACACAAAATGTAAACTTGACCAAGAAAAATGTGTTTAAAATAAGTGAAATATTGAAAATAAAATATGGGTAAATCCTGCGTTGCGGTCGTTACATTCGTACGCAATTATGTTTTGTTATATTAATCCCGTTTGCGTTATGAGTGAGATATTTATATATAAACTTCAGCAACAACAGTTATTTGAAAGTACTTTAAAATGACATTTAATTTTTTGCCTAACTACTTTTGACAAAAGAGATATTCGTGCCTAAAGTGCCGTTGTGGACGTTACAAAATATGGAAGTAGTTTTGGATGTTAACCTGTATTTGCATCTATTTCAGCAAATATTGCATAGTAACTGAAAAAATTTAAATACATAAAGGAAAGAGGAATAATCAAGGATTCTAGAAACGCTTTTATGACAGTTACAAATTTTTTGGTTCATCCGAAAATTAGAAAATCGTCTGTTGCGGACGATACGTTGCGGACGTTATACTTTTTCCTATTATATTATTTATACAAATAAAACAACAATATTCATTTGATTTAACATTCTTTGGTATATTTTATTTAATTAGGTATTTTTTGGACCCTGCTGTTCGTGCCATTTTAATGGTGGGATTATTAGAATGGGCCGCAAAATAATGATGTGATTTTACACCAGGAATATTTTTTACATTTAACCATTTTTGGGATATATCTTCAGTTGTGGTCTTTATATCATTATTAGAAGCATATATTAAGAATATATGTACCACTTACACTGTGGTGCAAAAATGAGCCAATGTTTTAAAATAAGTACGTTATTAAATATTTTTTACACTTTTTATTATATTATTTTCAAACCTTTTGCTAAATTTAAAATGTGCATCTGTAAAATATGTGAAGCAATAATAAAAATATAACTTACATTACTGTAAGTATATAAAAACAAAACATTTTCAAAATCAGACCATTGGCACACTTTTGCTCCAAGGTTTTTTTTTTATCTAAATTTAATAATAAGTCCTGCATATTTTTACTTTCTTCAAATGATCCACCCTATTTGGCGTATATTGACAAAATTGAGCAATATAATATACAGGAATTTTGTTTCATTCAGCCAGAACCCACTCCCACAGCTCATTTATACTTTTCGGGGCTCTTTCGTTTCTGTCAGCCCGCGTTTTAGGTAAGCTCACAGATTTAAGATCGGGTTCTGATCTGGACTCTGCAGTGGTTACTCCCTGACCCCAAACACCTGAGAACTAAGCCATTTCTTGAAAAATTTACAGAGTATTTTGGGACGTTGTCATATTGGCAGACGACATTCTGTGGTCTACCTGGAATTTGGCCAGGGCTATGGGGAAAATTATCTTGCAAAATGCGAAGATAGTCTTCCTTTCGCATTATTCCTTCGTTCCGTATAAGTAGTCCCACACCATCTGGGGTTACACATCCCCAAATCATAACAGAACCGCCTCCGTGCTTAATGGTTTGCGATACATGAGCTGGATTTGGTGTGTTTGATCAATTGGCCCAATAAAAAACCTTCGCAACCGATTGGTATCTATTGATTTTGGTCTCATCTGACCACACGACCAACAAGTTAATCATATATTTAATTTGTATTAGTTAAAACAAATACTCACCAGGTGCTAATCTAAAACCATATAGCTCGGTGGCGGTTCTGTAATGATTTGGGGATGTGTAACCCCAAATGGTGTGGGACTTCTTATACGGATCGAAGGAATAATGCGAAAGGAAGACTATCTTCGCATTTTGCAAGATAATTTGCCCCATAGCCCTGGCCAAATTCCAGGTAGACCACAGAATGTCGTCTGCCAATATGACAACGTCCCAAAATACTCTGTAAAATTTTTCAAGAAATGGCTTAGTTCTCAGGTGTTTAGGGTCAGGGAGTAACCACTGCAGAGTCCAGATCAGAACCCGATCTTAAATCTGTGAGCTTACCTAAAACGGGGGCTGACAGAAACGAAAGAGCCCCGAAAAGTATAAATGAGCTGTGGGAGTGGGTTCTGGCTGAATGAAACAAAATTCCTGTATATTATATTGCTCAATTTTGTCAATATATCCAAATAGGGTGGATCATTTGAAGAAAGTAAAAATATGCAGGACTTATTATTAAATTTAGATAAGAAAAACCTTGGAGCAAAAGTGTGTCAATGGTCTGATTTTGAAAATGATTTGTTTTTATATACTTACAGTAATGTAAGTTATATTTTTATTATTGCTTTACATATTTTACAGATGCACATTTTAAATTTAGCAAAAGGTTTGAAAATAATATAATAAAAAGTATAAAAAATATTTAATAACGTACTTTTTTAAAACATTGGCTCATTTTTGCACCACAGTGTATATGCCCTTTTGCAAGTATGTAAAAATCCTGAACATTTTTTAAAATATGCTTTTGAGATCGTACCAGTTGCCAAACTTTAAGCTTTACAACAGCTTTTTTTGTGCAACATCAGTTGATGTTCATTATTTCTTAAATTATTACGAAATCGTTTTGACCTTTCTGCAGTTTCAGTCATTTGTATATTTATGGAACAATATTAGTAATACCGAAGCACGTTCAAAATACACAGAGGTTTGGCAAATTTGACAAAGTTTCAGTTAGAATACATGTCAGTTGCACGACATGATACCCCCAGGTAATGTCTACCTGAAGTTCTAGAACTCTTGCACATTGTACACTACATATGAGTTCACAATTGCTTTATTTAATAAATATAATTTTCGAAAAAATGCATTCCGTTGCGGACGTTATACACTTTGTCATTCATATTTTTCTGTTAAATGGTGTAAAAAAAACATATTTTTTTTATATATATTTTAAGCGCGCTATTGGCTCTCTTTACAAACGTACTTCGATTGAGAAAAAACTAAATATTAAAGCAGTTAAATTTAAAAAACCTTGTTTTCCGTTGCGGACGTTATATGCCGAATGCCCATCTTTACTTAACATTATTTATATCATCTGAATGACCTACCGATGCATTTTTTACATTTAATTGTGGACAATTGATTAGACTTTAAGATTATTATGAAACATAAAACTAATATGGTGGTTTTTACCATTTTTATGAACATCTAAAAAACATATATTTTAGAAAAACAAATAAAAACACAAGGTAGGTGTAAGTTTAAATCTGCCATTCATAAGTGGATTACCGAAAATGGTTATGCTGTATATATTTTGAGGGTTGAATATATAGCCCATTTATGGATTTACAAATATATGTGGTTTTAACAACTCTGAAATTCTTTCCTTGGTATACATTATTTCGGATTTACCCATATATAAAAATTTATTAAAACTTTTTGTAGCAAACAAACAAATCGATATTGATCAACATTTTTCATATAGTCTCTAAGCATAAAAGCTTATCTTTAATAGAATTGAGAAATGCATCTATAAAAAAGCGAGATAGACCTACTTGGAGTTGCACTTGTTAAATAATTTTTTAAAAAATTATCATGAAGATATCGTTTTTAAAGTTTTGTATGAAAAAATCAGTAATATTTATCGCATAATATATTTTAATGAGTTTGGTTTCATTGTTCGGTTCAAGTTGTGTAAAATGGATTATGTTGATAGCTGGCAGGGCAGTTAGCTATTTCGATGGTTGCCAATCCATCTTCATCAGTACCCGTTTGCTGTGACTTCTCCACTCATTATCACAACTTTAAGTGTTAAAAGCTTCATAAAATCAATGTGAAGCTCACACACACCGGAGAGAAAATGGTATCAACGAAAACCACACGTTAACATAATCCACACAAGCTCTTGTCTATGCTTTGTCCATCGGACAAAATTGCATAGAATAGTTTTTGGCAACAATATTATGAAATAAAAATATTACGATTTGCCGGAGTGACAAAATATCATCATATATATGCTTATTTCATGAAGCCCAAAAGGTAATTTTCTTACAAATGATATAGCTCAGGATAGCACAGAATACGCGCTTTATTAATTATTAATTAAAAAAGTTTAGGCATCAATTTCGTTTTAAATTGTGTAAAAATCAAATTCGGGTTTATCTATTTCTTTATTTTAAATGATAGCGACTGGCGATTTCATGAATGAATCACTAATCTTTGGTAGTTATATTAACCATACGGATTATTGTTTTGTGGTACCTGAAGTATAGGCGCAGATACGTATAAAAATGTTATTACGTGGTTTTAGGCAAGTTAATAAAAAATAAATGTCCGAAATTTAATATCCACGAGATAAGATATAAATTTTTTTGAAAATATTCGGAAATTTCAAAAATTTAAATTTAAATTTTAAATACCAAATTTTTCCGAATGTTCTATTGATGTCATACACAGTACAATATATGATTTTGGGACTCAATTCCGAGAACTGCAGGTGAAAGTAGCCCCAAAAAGAAAAAGTTCTGCATCTTTCTTTTTGTCAAGTTACATGTCTTAATAATTTAATATGGATTTGGAGTTAGTAAGTGTCGTATATGGGACGTATGGGAAGTAATATTCCACGTTAATCATACGTCACGAAGTACAACATTTTTATTGTAACTGCTACAAAATAAATCCAGTTCAAAATCATATCATGAATGGAAAAGTGAAACTGAAATATAACGTTTCCCTACATAAGCAGGGTCTACTTTCACCTGCAGTTCTGCAGTTTTTCAATGAGCTAAAAAATGTTGTAGTGTGATATGAAAGTGGAACTATTTTCAGATGCATAATTTCCAAACTATCGTTTGTATAAAAATATTCATCTTTGGGAATTTTTTAATGTGTGTATGTAGGTGAAATATTACTGCATATCAACTTTTTTGTTAGACAAATTGTGGTTTTGAAAAAATAATTATAAAAATCACTTCAGTATTTTATAAGTTTAAAGGCTACAACCAATACAACAATATTTTTTTTAATAAAAGAAATGAGAATAAGATTGGGACAAGACAAGCGACTATTCAGACTCAACGCGTTTCTATAATTATTTTTGAAACAATCTGCAAAATAATAATACTAATATTTTTATTCTAAATGATCTTAAAGAAATTTTACTAATGATCTATTGAAAACTGTAGATGAATTTCTTAAGGAAAATAAAGGAATAACTAACTACAGATCAGAATATTTAAGTCTTCTGTGAGTTTCCCCATATATTATAACAATCACAATACGTAAATAACGAAATATTATGGAATTTTATTCGAATAATAAAATTACTGAGTTTATGTAGTCTTCAATCATTTAAAATTATAAGTATTTAAAAAACCTTTTTAGTAACATTTAAGTATTGTACACAAGATAAAAAAAAAATTAAATAAAATTTAATTTTTAACCATATTAAAAAAATTAAGTATTTTTTACACATTAGACGATTTTGCAAAATGTTAAAAATAATTTTAAACAATGGACAATTGTTTCAATAATTATGTATGCATGTTGTTTTTGTCATAAATTTAAATGAAAGTGTGAATTATTAATTATTTAATTTTTTCTTATTAATTCTATTTTAGTAGAAAAGTAGTTTTTTCGTTGACCTGTAAAGCCAATTGATAATCAAAATAAAATGGTATAATTAAGGTGGAAATAATATTTGGCAGACGTATTTCAGATTCTTTATTCTTTATTTCTATCATAAAACTTAATTGAGAAGGTTGAATTATCTAAAAATTTGTTATTATTTTACCATAACCAAATTCGCCGGTATTGTTTTTTACATTTCATGCATTAAATTAAATCAGCTTTCATTCTTCAAATGTTTCCAAAGCACAACGTGGTGTTAGTATATTCTCCCAGTAACACTTATGTATTCACCAACATTTCATTTCAGAGATTATGGCCGATCGACAACTGTTCGACACTTTAATCAGACACTTTGTAGAAATTCTCAGGTCAATTTACATATCGCCACCATAAATGCAAACGAACGTATCTCTTTTATTATTTTTATAGGAGCAACAAAAAACGTAAAATCCTAATAATAAAGTATTCTTTGCAATTTTTTTACAACACTCTAAGCAAAATGTGAAAAATTACAACGAACACTTTATTATTACGGATTTTACAACGTTTTTTGTCTGTTTGCATTACATTTTTTATTCACTAAGATTAATGTATATTTAAACTTTACAATTAAATCGTCAAGAATTATAATATAAATTGTTTAGATCCAAATGAAATGAATTCGTATCTTTAACACATCAATTTTATTGTTTGAACAAAGAAAAACGAAAGCGTATACGTTACGTTATACAGTTATAGGTAACTCATACGTAATGCTATTTGATACGATAAACTTTCATAGAATGTAATTTACAATTTGTAAGATAGACAAAAATAGTTTAGCGTAATTTTTAAATATACAAAACAAGTGTACAAATAAAAAAATTATTTTATTGGTATTAGAGTGGCCGACGCATAAAGCCGAAATACGAAATTTTTAAGAGTCTTCGATCCCTGTTTGTTTTAGAGGTATCTGGGAAAATCATCTAGGCATATGCTGTTATTTCTTAAACTAAACCCAACAACTATTTAATATTTTGTATCTACCTTTTTGATTATATTTAAAATTGATTTTTTAAATATAAATCTATTTTAAAACCAGCAAAACAGAACATTTTTGTTTTTCAGTCGCTTACACCACTAGTGCTGCTTTCAAGTATTGGCGAGAAGATTTCATTACATGTATCTTCTATAGTTATTTAAAGTATTAATTTAAATATGTTAAACATTAATTTCTTATAATTCTTATACCATATCACTAATTTCTTACCTTTGCTTTCTTTTCAGTCAATTCAATGATGTCATCATCCCAACAACGCTAAACTAGAGATCAGCTCTTTGTGTACATATTACAGTAAAATCATCGATAACTAGTACTTATTGCAGCTGCTGACCACTGCACAAGATTAGATTTCATGACTCTTGTGCGTGTGACAATGGCTATTGTGAGATACTAAAGATACAGCATTAAAGTGAAGTGATTTTTTATATAAATTAGTTTTAAAAAATGTTAAGAATTCTAAATCAATAAATATTCCCGAATATATATAATAAAATCTGCAATGTAAATCCATTAATATTTCCCACTATATTTTGTCTAAAACTGCAAATCCATTAACTTAAAAAAAACAATAAAGTTTTAATATGTTTCATATCGTTTGTTTTATTTCTATTATTACTGTACGGTATTAATATTATACGTAGTACTGTTACATAATTGTAATAATAACATATAATTCTTGGAGGAGTAAAATACTTAAAATTAATGCACAGAAAAAAAGAGAAAAATCATATTTTTTGGAATGAACGTCTATCATAGATATTTTATGAAGCTTGCACACACAACTTTTGAGAAGAACTGATTTTATCACCCAAACTCAAAGCCATGCCCTGAAAATGAGAAAGAGATGTTACAGCATAAGATACAATTATTAAGACAAAAGATCATGATAATGTTTACCTGACTCTTGGCGCGTATTCTAATGTGACCGGTAACTTTAGAATCAGGATCATCGACGGGTTTCTCAATACTCAAATTGGCCAAAGCATTCTCGCCAAAAATTGATCTGAAATTGATGTTATGATTAAGTAGAATCGAGTATAAAAATACCAATAAAAAATATTAAATTACTAATTTAAAAAATACATATCAAGATGTAATAACAGAAATAAAGTCAGAATTGTATAAGAAAAAATACGAATGTACTTGGATCATATCTAAATAAACAACCCAGTAGGGAATCGTCAAACTAGTTCAAAAACGTACTAGTTCAAAAGTATGAATTGTGAACTACTCCCAAAATGAACTAGTCCTAAACTATCGAATTTTGAACTAGTTAAACGTTATAAGCTGACGAATAAGAAAAAGGAAATTTTTAAATAATTTTTTAGATGAAAAAAATATATTCAATTGTATGCATTTTATTACAATATCGCATATTTCACCCACATTAAAATGGATTTTGAACATCGTATATGTTTTTTTTCGTATTCAAAATACTAGTATAGTACTACCTCAATTTTTTCTAGAATAATACTAGTTCTTATTAACCTTTCTAGAAGTAGTTCCATACTAGTTCAAAGGAGATAATCTACTACCGCCCGACTAGAATTTCTGGACTAGTACTATTCTAGTACAAAAGGGACAATTCCCCCCAATCCTAGGACAACTACGTGTTAAATGAGACAGTTGCTTGTATGGAAGGTGAACTAGTTCACAGCCCTATGGGGAACTAGTATTATACTAGTTCCGGACTAGTATTTTTCCCTACTGGGAAATTAAAAAAAAATTTAAAGTTTCGCAATAAACAATAAACCAAATTAAAACTAAATTTGAATAATGTTTTACAAGAAATAATGTTAGGAATATCCATAAATATTAAATGGTATATCTGTAAGTGTTATTGTCGACCACCACTGATAAAAGTAGAACATGGGAACTGAATTGAATGTGAACATGGGAATTATTTGTGCTTTAATAAAAAAATCCTCAATTCAAAACTAGTTCTTTTATCTTAGCGAATTAATTTGACGACGTAATCCAAAGCAACACAAACAGAATTTGTGAGTTAATGTTGATTTCTTTCAGATACAACTTTCGATTAACCTGATAGTCTTCAGAAAGCATTAGAAGGTGACATAGGTTGATGCAATCAATTAAATATACAATGTTTTGAACGATGCCATGATATTAAAAATCTTTAAAATAAAAAATCTTGAATAACGTAGTTTTCTTAATAGGTGATCTAATGTCTCATTTTATCCCAAATCATCACACATAATACAGTAGGTTACCAATTACACTTGCAATCTATGATAGCTACACTACAGTAAACATGTGCATCGGCCATCACGATCATCAGGATCATAGCACAGCACATAGAATGAGTATACTTAATATACAGCAGAAATTTATATGACCGATTTACCCAAGAACCACTAAGATTGCAATAGTCAAAATAATTGCTCCCTTTTCTGGATTAACTAGCCTTTCGGTAATATTTATCTGGAAAAAATCATTAAGCTGTACTTACTTGGCATACATATTGGCCGCCATAAAACCACATTGTCCAGACAAAGCCTTTTCTGGTGTCAAGCATCTCATATTGGTGCTCTTCAGCAAATGTTTAAGATATTCATGCAAATCGGTAAAGGTGGTGTTGACTGTGACCTAAAAACAAGACGCAATCATACAACATTTGACTTGGATCCTCCAACTAGTTTAATTCATCAAATTACCTTATTTTCCCATTCGAAATCTTGCCACATTTGTCGGAACTCAGTGTCAGTGCAAGAAGCCGGTATGATGTAGTCCATAATGTCAATGTGAATGGTATTCAGAACAACTACGTTAGTATTGATTAAAGTGTCGTAAACTGAAATATAAAGTCGTATATTACTATTAACTCATTTTTGGTAATAAATTCTATTCTATTCTTACCAATATTTCCAAAAATAATGCCATTCTCGGTCGAGGATACTTTAACATTGGCCTTGATGTTGCAAAAATCATGAGGAGCCAAAACAACGGGATGTGGCCGCTCCACTAATTTCAAGTCACCCAAAGTGGCCAATTCCAAGGTGCAGTTTTGCAAAGTGTCATCTGCAACAAAGTTATAAAGAATGACGATTATATTACATTGGAATGCATCATTAAAACTTACTTGTTTGATTGACAATCAAGACATCCAACACAATATCATACTGATTGACATTGACATAAGCCTCAGCATACACGGGATCTGAGAAACCGGTCAATTGAGTTACCTTGTTCAATTTATTGTTGGGCGACGTAATGTCACTCAAATTGGTTGACTTAGTACCAGCCAAAGCCTGGTTTAAGCTGGACTCGAAGACATTTTCACCCAATTGATTTTCACGCCCATTCGACAGTTGTGCGAACATAACTGGATCATCTGGCTGTACCTTGGCAGTGGCTTTTTGTTTCTCCTTGAGTACACGTTGATCTTCTTCATGCTGGGCGTCCAGCATCTTGCCCAAGGCTTCGCGGCAGAAACGCTTGAACACCTCAACTGCTTCCACAGTGCGTTCGCTTAGTGTACGCAAGCAAATAAATATACGATCGGTGTCATCATTAGTAATGGGTTTAGTTGGGAATCCAGATTTGCCCAAGTGCAATATGGAGCTCATGATCAGCATCACCCGAGTTGTCAAACGATTTTGAGAACGCTAAATAGAACGGGAAGTTCAAAATACTGACACATTGTTGATAGCAAATCAAAAACCTACCACTTCTTCCTCTAAATCGGCGTAACGCAATGCCAACTTTGTTAATGTAGCCGAAAGAGCCGCCCCAATAAAGAAATCGCCATCCATAAGATACTGACGTAGTGGAGGACGCTTCTCCTTCTTGGTAACTCTAATAAAATAAGCATTATATTTATATTCACAAACTACATTATCAGCGGAACTTACGGTGCCAAACTGAAAGCGCTTTGAGTGGCATACGTGCCATCTGAAGTTACTTTGGAATTAGAAGATGTTTGAGTGGTCTGTGGTTGACTGGCGGCACTCGATTCATCCTCATTCTGTTCGCCTGCTAAACGTCGTTGTTCAGCCTCAACCATTGGAATTTCGCCCAATGTTTGGGTAATGACATCAATTACTTCCAGAATTTGATTCTTATCATTGACGTATTCGCCCAATATCCACACAGCTGCACGGTGAATTTTCGATGATTTGATTTGAGGGAAAGCCTCAATTAAATGGCCAATGATTAAGCTTCTCAGTGCAGGGAACTTCTGTATAGCTTCTCTAATGAAAATCAAAACATCTGCTGCAGCCAATTCGTTGGTGTCCGAAAGGAATTCTACCAACACGGGTATAACGCTAGCCGCCACATCGGGGAATTTAATGGAGCAAGAGTGCAAAGTGCGTACTAATAGCTGGCGATATTTGCCAGTATCTTCATGCTCCACATTGTGGGTCTTTGACACCTCTTTCTTTAGGACCAAAACCATTTCGTTGATATTGCGAGAGGAGACCAAGTCCATGGCCAAAGCCAAGGTCTTACGACGAACTTCAATGTCGGGAGCAGCCAAAACACGCAAAATATCCATGACCAAATCCTGCATTACCTTCTCCATGTTCTCATTATCTTTCATAGCAATCAAACGATCCAAAACGATCAATTTGACATTGTTATCGCTCTCCTTGACGATTAACTCAATATAACAGCCGGCAGCCGCCTTAATAGCTGTTGGAGCCGATGACAGTGTAATCAGAGTGCCGGCAGCTTCATAACGAACAGCGTTTGAGGATGAGTTCAGCAAATTGTAAATGCAGCGGATGAAACGAGATCTCTCGGCGGGATTGGCATGGCAGACTTTATAGATCAGTTCCACAATGACCAGTTGTAGAATATCACCAAAGGTATTGACTTGATCAATGCATGAAGCGAGATAATTCAAGGCTCTCTCTTGATCAGCGTGCAAAAGCATAAGGAAAGCGTTGCGTTTGCATGACATATCCTGCTGGGTTTCTAGGAAGTTGGCAATCAACTCAGGACCATCTGGTACCAGCCACTCGAAATTTTTGTAAATAGTAAAAATGGCAAGAACCGCATTACGTCTGACATAGGAGTGGCGATGTTCCAAACAGGCACGAATTGAGGGCATTAAAGGTTCGAGCAACTCGGGCTCTTTGAGTTTGCACAAGAAACGCAAAGTGGAACCGCGCAAGAATTCATTAGGATGTTGGAGGTCCTGGAAATGAGAGAAAGAGGGGGTGTAGAAAATCAATTTCTTAAAAGATATTCTGTTTATAAGAAAAAACAGCAAGCAATTGAAAAAGCATAACACACAAAAACTACATAATTATCATTAGCTATGCCGAAGCTCAGATAACCTGCACCAATGATGATAAAACTAGTTTGTCAGTATATTTGTATGTATTACTATTAAAATGTCAAATACTTAAATTTTTTATATATGCTGAGACTAATCCCAGTAGGGAATCGTCAAACTAGTTCAAAAACGTACTAGTTCAAAAGTATGGAATTGTGAACTACTCCCAAAATGAACTAGTCCTAAACTATCGAATTTTGAACTAGTTAAACGTTATAAGCTGATGAAAAAGAAAAAGGGGATTTTTAAATAAATTTTTAGATGAAAAAAATATATTCAGTTGTATGAATTTAATTACAATATCGCATATTTCACCCACATTAAAATGGATTTTGAACATCGTATATGTTTTTTTTCGTATTCAAAATACTAGTATAGTACTAGCTCATTTTTTTCTAGAATAATACTAGTTCTTATTAACCTTTCTTGAAGTAGTTCCATACTAGTTCAAAGGAGACAATCAACTACCGCCCGACTAGAATTTCTGGACTAGTACTATTCTAGTACAAAAGGGACAATTCCCCCCAATCCTAGGACAACTACGTGTTAAATGAGACAGTTGCTTGTATGGAAGGTGAACTAGTTCACAGCCCTATGGGGAACTAGTATTATACTAGTTCCGGACTAGTATTTTTCCCTACTGGGATATTATTTATATTATTTAATTTTTTTTTTAACTTCCAAAAAGGGATAGTTCGAATGGAAGGTGGCAGTATTTTGGTCCCATCTTGCTCATCTTAGAACTTAACCTCCGTTTAGAGTTTAGAAGATTGAATACCAAAATACAGCTTGACAGTTCTTAAGCTATGTCTATAATCGGGGGACAGTCGGACAGAAGCCTTAAAATCGACTCAGAATCCGATACCGATTCTTATAGGAGTTACATATGGAAGAACAGACTGAATATACTGTTCAGTCCGTGCATGAGCGTTGTGAAGGGTATAAAAAGGCGGAGTGTACTGTTTAATATATTTATGTCTTATGTACAATATATTAAAGAAAATTTTAATAGGCAATACATACAGCCATGTTCTGGAAAACAATTCGGTTTAAAAACAGAGAAAAGTCGGTAAAAACGTAATACTTTTTAATACATTTCTACCGATTTTGCTCTGTTTTTAAACCGAATTGTTTTCCAGAACATGGCTTAATCATTTGGGTTCCGTCACATGTTGGAATTCCTAAAAATGAATTTGCCAACAACGCCGCCAAAGAAGCTTTGAAACTATGCCTGATTACCGAAGTACCTTGCTTTCCTTCGATAATAATTAATCCATTCAAAACCTTTTATAAAGGATAAAAGGCGACGACCGGAAGACCCCATTACCATGATGACTATTCCAGAAAACAATGCATACCACTTGCCCGTCTAAGAGTGGGTAAAGCTCTTTTTAATACCCAGCATTACTACAACAATTCCAACATGTTAACCTGTAGAATCTGCAATCAAGAACTAAGTGTTTTACATAATCTCTACCAGTGCCCAATATATAAAATTAATAAACAACTGTCATAAATATTAGACTGTTCGCTACCTGAGAAACTGAAGGAGATAAAAAGAAGTTTATTGCCACATGATATTCAAATTAATCAAATTTAATGTTTAACTTTCCTAATCGCAAAATGGTCCAGTAACCCTGCGATTATTTCTTTTTTTTCCTATGTATTTTATAATTATATTTGTAAAATATATTTATAAAAATAAATATATAAATATTTTAAAAATACGGTTACTTCAACACTTGAACATTAATAAATCTTCATCAAAACCAATAAAGTTTGTTTTCTAAAATAAATGTCAAGATATGAATCGTAAAGCTTGTAATTTTTAGCAAGCCTGTAGTTGCATCTAAAAACGCAATATGCCTGTTTTGGGACCTATAAAATGTATATTTTTATATATATTTTTAAAACAAACTTGAAGGTGATGTGTTTGACTAACTTTACAAACAGTTTATTAACAATTTGTGGATAATTTGGATAATTCGCAAATCTCTAGCAATTTTACATAAAACCATTGCGAATTACTGAAATTAATGAGCCATTGACATTAGACATTGGATAAATGCAGACGTTTTGATATTTAGGTGTAAATATAGATATGTTATATTCTTTAGAGTCGCTATGTACGCATAGTTTGTTAATTTCAACTAAAACCGAATCCCAACAAAAGCTTTATAACTTATCAAAGAAGGCAGTTATGTTAAATTCTATTTTATTTCTGAAGTCCAAATAATGTCAATGTCCTGCTTAAAATTGTACATATGTATATCCCAATTTTAATTCAACAATACTTACATATTGTTCTGGCACAATGTAAGGGCTAACTTATATCGCTCATTTGAAACAAGACCGGCATAACTTTCGACAGACTTAACAGACATTTGAAAAGAGTGTTTGGACTAATAAAAATTCAATGAAATAAACACCGAGTTAATTAAAACGAATTTCGACCGACAAAGTTACCGAAAAATTACCTATGACATTTTACCTATTTCATCACCACAGCTTCGTATGAACTTACTATAGTCATATATTGTTATTTTGTATCTTTTATGTACTAATTGGCAATCAGTTGGTGTTGTTATTTTCAGCGGTGACAAATAAAATGTATGGATATGGTTTACATACGGTGCTCCAGTATGTGTATAAAATCTATCTTTTACAAATACAAAATCACACCCCGCAAGCTCTTCGGACCAACTCATCAACACCTACCTTTCTGTAGGCATCGCACACCAGAATCATTTCCTGCAATAGTTTACCATCTGCCGACGTCTTGGGTACAATTTCCCAAAAGATAAGAAGCAGCTTCTTGATTGTGTGATTCTGGACGGGCAACACGAAGCGAATAATGGTCATAATCAGGCCGGACAAACGTTCACCGTTGAGCAGCAGTTGAATGACTTTCTTTAGGGTCTCGATTTTCACATTGGTGTCGCCCTTTTCCAAATCCTGCTTCAACTGCATCTCGTTCGGCACCTCCAAGTCAGGTGAATTGATAATCGTGTAACAGGGCACGGTAGATTGCGACATCGTGTATAATTTGTTTTAAAGCTTGTAAATGAATGCACACTGGGACACCAATATTACGATGATATTACTGATGCAAAATAAACGCTTAGTTCTTAGTTCCTTTTAATTTTATTAACACAAAACTGTCCCACAAATTCTCTGTTTCACGAAAGTAATTTTTTTGTCAAGAAATTGACGTGGACAATTTGACATTTTTGTTCTGTGCTGCAAATTTGAGTACTTTCATAGCAGATGGCATAATACTTAATCGATAAGTTTCTGCATCTATCGCATATAGTAGCAAAAGTTATCGCCCGAGTACCATCCTACCGCATACAAACCAAAACAATAATTTGTCATCTCCATTGGCTTGTTATTATTCCACATATGTTGATAAGTGCGAGTGGCTATGTCGTCGACGAATTGTTTACATTCAATTGAAATTACAAATTTAAAAAACAATGACATAGTTCCACACCAATTTCTCTTGCTAAAAGGTAAAGTTGATCAACATAAATGTTGTAAGCTTGCCAAGATTGAATTGGACTGTGACAATCATAATGTACTAACAACTGGTCCATCTGAAGAGACGGGAAAATTTAAGTTTCTACTAGATTTGGGAGTAGATGATAAGCTGCTGCACTTACGATTTCGATACTGCAGTGCGAAGTACGTAATGTGCATAGATTATAAACAAAGACAATCTCTATACAAAATACAACCTTTTGTTATTGTTGCCCAAGATGAGTCAGTGGACGATAAAGTGAGGTTATTTCAGCAAATCGTTGACCTGAATCTATTGCTGATCCAGTCGGTGTATGCCGAAAAACTCAACGAGCGAGCCAAGCAACGCCTATGTTTCGTGTTTAATGACAAATGTCAAATTTTCAAATCCCATTTAACCAAAGCCGATATATGGCAGCTGACCGAACAAGAGCTTTGGACTAACTTTGCAAAAGAACTGCTGGAGTCGCATTGGGGCCATGAGACACATCTGAAGTTTGTGTCATTCATAAGCTGCAGCAAATATCTTGGCGAAGAGGTGGCCAAATCAAAAGATTATTCCTATGGCAACATTAGGCGTCACATACGAGGACATGCTGCTTGTGGAGCGGGAGGATTAGCATTGTTCAGCTCTACATACTTTTACGCCTGGCCCAAAGAGTTCAAGGAAATATTCCCATGTTTCGTGAACACTCAAGCATTGGATATGGCGACAGAACCTGACGACAGCAACTATCGCAAAACACGTGCTGGAGTATATGCCTCCAGTTTGGGAGCTGTATGTCACGAAATTGGTCATATCTTTGATTTAGGCCATGATGTGGAAGGTGTAATGGGGTCAAATTTTGATTACATTAATCATATATTTACCCTGAACAGGAAAACAGAACATTTGCCTGAAAGAATTATACAAGGCCAACAGCATATGCAAGTGATTGGAAAACCTCGCTTTACTCAACTGAAAAAGACACCCGGCAGAAACTTTTTGGATTGTTATCGCGAACAAAAAGAAAATGATTCTTTTTACTTTACACCAAATTCTGCCATAATCCTGTGCCATCATCCATGGCTAAGAAGCGTAACGGACATTAAAGGAAATAATGACTTTAAAGTTAGCTTTTACAAAGACACCTTCAATGTCGAATCTGAAAATTATGCAATGAAAATTATAGAAATTAGACAAAACTCTAATAGTTTGGTAACCGAATGGTTTGAATTCCAAAAGTCCTCAACAGATGAGCCTGTCTTCCATTATGACTTAACCCGACTCAAAAATAGTTTAATAAACGACACTCACATATTTATCATGAGCATTTGTGGTCATATCCAAAAATTACCAGTATGAATCAAGGGTTCATCATACCCTCCCCCTTAGCCGGTTTTCTAGTCAATATTTAAGAAACAAAAGTCAACAAAAATATCATTAAAAAAACAAGCGCTTAGCTCTACTAACACATCTAAGTAACTTAGGTTTATACAATACAAAGAAGAATGAATAACAACAACCCGTCCTACTTCGGAGAAGCCAACAAAGCGCCACAAACCCACTCAGTACTACGTGCTCACACGTCTCTTCCAACTCTCAAAGTAAAATGCGTGCCTTGGCGTTCATTAACAGATAACAACAACCACATTACTTACGTAGCTGAAAACAAATATCAAAACATTGATCATTCCGCTTCTCACCAATGACATTCAATCGCAAGCGCTGTCGTTACCACTGCCGCTGCTTTATTTGCCAACAAATCATTGATTGTTAAACCCGATTTCCACTATCACTTCCAAACTTTCGTTTTGTGATAAGATAAACGTTTGTTATTTGCCAAATACGATTGTATTGATGTCGTAAAAATATATCAAAATTTAGAAATTATTAGATATTGAATGTTCTCGAGTAGTGAGTAATAGTCCAGACGGTGTCTCCAACACGTTCGCACAAGTCACGTTCGTCATCATATTGGAGCAAAAATGGAACCAGCAGCTCGTATACAATTCAAGCAGCTTAAAGGCTTTCCTCCAGCTATTGAGGAAAAAATCGAAACGGAAGTTTTCTTGACTGCATCAAATGAAATAGTTGATGTTATACGTAAGTGTTAATTCTATATATTTGTATGTACGAATGTATATTTTGCTGCTGTCTTCTCTATAATTTGTTATAATTTATTGGTGTTCACCACGAGTCTGCGGTTATACAATTGTGGCTAGAGGTGCTACAGTTTGTTTGTAAATACTATATTATAAACAAGCGTAGAAGCTTTGAAGAAGCCGTAAATTTGTCGTATAAATAAAGTTTTACGGACGATGTTAATTTCAATATTTAAAGCGATCATTAAAATGGAACGTAAATTATTGAGCGAATTTAATACTTAAGAAAGTGTAATTCTTACCTCAAATTTAAGCATAGTGCATCTTAAAATGTTGTTACTATTACGATGTGAATCATGTTATATACTGATAAGGATAAAAATGGGTCGTGACACATATATTGGTTTGCCCTGCAAATTATGTCATTGATTAATTGCTCAGTATGTGTGATTGCACACTTATTCTGATTGCTGTTGTTGTTTATATTCGTAGACAAGTAAGGATTATATAATATTTATATTTATTTATATTTTTATGATTTTGTGTCCATTATATATAAAAGAGATAAGGTCAGTCAACTGTATTTTTTTTTTTCAAAACATTATTAGTGTTATATGTTATATTTATAATGTCAAAACTCCGAATATGTATCGAAATACAATATTGGGATGTGCTTTTCCACAACTATTTAATATAAGATACTTGTTGCACTTTTATAAAGTGTATAGTTTGTGAATCAGTCTTCTAGAGTTACACCTAATGCATATAAGATTTACTAATATGGTCTCTACATATTTTCCAATTTAATCAATTATCTTAACAACTATTACGAGTGATGCATTTTTGTTAAACTATTATTTTTCGCATTATTATTACTTTTTTTAGGAACATTCGGCAAATTATTCACTCCCGTCATTAGTGACATGACCGGTAACATTGCGGTAAGTGTTTGTTGTGCAACGCACATAACAAATCTTTAAAAACGTTTACATCATTTAAAATGGCACATTTCAGAAAATTCGTAAAGCCTATGAAACGGACTGCAATAAATACAAATATCTCGAGGATTTGATTATTCTCAATGTGAATGTAGACAATTTGGCCGCTGATGCTTTACTTTGGCTCAAACGTGGCCTGCAGCTTATTTGCTCGTTCTTCGAGAACATCTATGGCGACGCACAGTGCACTGAGGTGGTCAAGAAACATCTACAAGATGCCTATGAGAAAACACTTAAACCTTATCATGGTTTCATAGTACAAAGCACCATTAAAGTAAGTATTTAACAATATACATGCAGTGAGAGTGATGACTGATATGGGATGTTGTGTTTATTTACTTTATTTTTAGATAATTTACAGCTGGGTGCCATCGAGAACTGAGCTAATCGGTCAAGGTTCTCAGCACGACGAAAACATTAAAGTGTTATCTACATATTTACCTACCATGCGAGGGCATCTCAATCGCATTGATGATTTATTGAAGAAATACAATTTGGACGACAAAAGTAAAGTGTAGTTTATAGATTAAAAGTTCTTAAATATTTTATTATTAGTTTAGTATTAATAGGACATTTATAAAATTAAAACCATGTTTTAAATTAATTTTTCACTAATACATTTCTATCTGACGCGGGCCACAGCACTATTATGCAGACCATAAATTCTAAAGCCATAATCACCAATGTGGTTATTGTTATGATTGTAAGTAGTCCAACAAATTCCTTAGCTGACAATAACAAAAACACCAAAATTGGCAATTGTACCAAGGGGGATAGAATTAAGAAGGTACAAAGGTCTCCTGGCTGAAAGAAAAAGTGATGGGGGAAATTCTATTACTCATAAACAATATTTTTATAAGCAATGACAAATTTGTCAGTTGTCGATTAAAAACAAAATTTCAATTGATATCATACCCGAGCTTGTAAATTGCCTTTATAGCCCGTACGCAAACGATAAAACTCCACCAGCGAGCCAATTAGATAGGCAATTATTACACATATGCCATGTAAATCGTATAAATTGGAAAGCTGTTAATACATGTATACAAAAACATAACAGTTATCAAAAAAAAAAACAATTCGAGTAGATTTAGCAAACTGGCTTACATTAAACAGTATGTAAATACCGTAGACTACATTCCAAGCAATAGATAGGTAGACATTGCAAAACATCAATATTTGTAGGGCTAGACTTGGTCTATATGGTATCTCTGCATAAATGTAATTAATCAGCAAATCTATGATACATTTTCTATTAAACACTCTTACCTTTTACGGAGTTCATGCTAAACTTAAATAAAATCCTAAATATAACACACGGTTGTCAGTAGCAACGATGACATCGTAATTGTTTAAAACAAGGGCGGATACAATACGAGTTTGCTGACATAAGCTAGTGAGCACACAATTGGTTAGATATTCCGCACAGCATACGCACACTCTCATTCTGGTGCATTAAAATAATATGAAGTATGTACATATTTGCAAACAACTATAACAACTTCATTTTTTTAAAGTTTGACTCAACATTTCCAATTAATTAACTGATATCCTGTACCTTGGAACAATTATATATATCGTATATATTGTATCATCATTTTATTATGAAGTATTAATTAAAATTCAAATACAGCAGTCGTGAGGACACATAACACTGTGTTTTTTTAAGCAGCCTGCAACATTTTTTTCTTTGTATGTAGGATATCTAGTTCTGCCTAAACCTCATCTTTAATATGAAAACTTTGTATTTGGCAACACTTTTGTTTTACTATGGTTTGTGTCCATGGTAGTACGAGTATTGTGAAAAATATGTGCAAGTTGTTGGCATCTCCAATTCAGTATATAAAAAGTTGAATCTTACCTGATCACTGTTTAATTATGCGCCGTAATAGTTGCAAAACTGTTCAGAAAAAGTTATAAAATTAATAACATTTAATTAAAAAAAAAAGAAAAATAATGCTGCTCCTTTTCATCGTTTGCCATATTTCGAACATTTCTTCAAATACAATTTCAAAATGAATTATGTATTTGTAACTTCTGCCGATTAGCACTAACTTGCAGTTTTGGTAAAAGTCGTTCAGAAATTGTTTTCAAAAATAAGCAGCAGCGTACTTTTTTATTTAATAAATAACAATACAAAATCCATTATAAAAAATTAACTTTTGTATGTAGTTGGCTAATTAATGAGGCAAACTAGTATTGAATGCAGCTCTCAAACCAGATACTAAAATTAAACAATGAGAAAAATAGTAAAATAGCTAATGAATTATCATCTTCGCAAAATAAACTCTAAATTACTTACAAAAAGTTTTTTTTCTTAAGTAAACATGATCATTCAGTATGTTAGCCAAATATTGATGGCAGCAAATGTAAGTGTATTCCATAGCATCTATCTGTGAATTGGTCACGAAATCTGCATCAGCTTCCTCTGAACTATTGTCCAAGGATATTGCCAATGGATTGTTGTCTTCAATATGTTTAACACAACTCTGCCATTCGCCACGCAAAATGGAAACCAAACTTAAAAGCTAAAAATTAACAATAATTAAACATCATCAATGTACAATCAGTTTGTATTTACCAACACTAACCTGTTCCACGCCTAGTTTAATGGTACTGCTACTTTCTACCAAGAAGCAGTGCTCACACACTGTACTCAAGTAAGATTTATGGACCATTTCCATTTCTTTGAGATTCTCACAATTATCAATTTTAACATCCAACTGTTCGCCCATTGATTGCAGCACATGTGTCATCAAATGGAAATGTATACTCTGTATGGCATACATCATCCAAAAACGCAACTGTTCCAAACGTCTCATTATTAAATCGATCATTTCGAATCTGGCATAGGGTATGCGCCGCTTACGGGAACGAGAAAATCGTAGCTTCTCTAGAGTCGTTATGCCCCACTTAACTTTCAGTAGGAAGCAGAAAACCTTATTGTACGATTGCATGTCTTCTGGAGTTATAATATAAGCAAGTTCCCGACTAAGACTGTAGTTGACAATTAGTTCTTCAACAGCCTCGACGACTTTATTGGTTCGACATCGGAAATCGGAGTTAAACTCAATGCTAAAGAGCGATGACATATCAGCAAATTTTGATGATATTATATCATCGAACTGCATAGTTAAAAGAGATGGATTCGCCCAACATTCCCCAGATTCAATCTAGAATAACAAAATTGAATAAAACAGTATTTTTAGGCTATTTTGGTTAGTATACCTGATTAAACAAGCGACTATAGAACTGATGCATCACATCACTGGCCTCTAATAACAAAACTTTACGTATGTTTTGCAGATGTTTTAGTACCATAAACTCTTCGCGGTACAGTTGCAAAACAAAGCTATCGGCAAACGCTATGCGCCTTTTTAACAGACGATTTAAAACTGAAATCAAAAATTGTTCCAAAGGCAGACAATAACCACTTTTCTGCAGCATATCATAGATATAACGGGCATTTATGTCCGTCTTTAGAGAACTAACATCGCCGTTTGAATGTTGGGTCGCCGTTGAGTTGGTTGGATCATCTTGATCATCCTCCTGCTCCGTATTTAAGGCAAATGCCATAAGCAGATAACTGTCAGTGGTTGTTAGACTATTCAAAATTGAATCTTTGGGAGTTTCACTGCCAGAGTGCTGTGTGGCCAAATCGTTAAAAAAACCACTGTCGTCTGGCTCTTTGGTGATTTCTTCTAAAGTTCCATTTCCGCAATCATTATTCTTCACTGTCTGAAGAGTTCTGACTTGACTAAGAAAATCTTCAATTAATACGATGTACAGTTTTCCTCCGATAGCGTCACAGTTTTTACGCAAATCTCCGATGCGTTTAATGTCGTACAGTAGACTTAATGCGTGACCGGCCTCCAATGAGTGTTCCTTTAATAATTGAAAAATACTATTCTCCTCTATGACCTTACTAACATGGGAGGACACAAAGAACGACGTGCTTTTATTTTTGTGGTATTCTCGTACAGTAACAGACTGATCAGTGTTACTAGCTCTGTATTACAAAAGTGAAAAAAGTTGTTAATGGCAATCAGAATGAGATACGGCCCACAAACCTTTCTACAATGTATTCTTGCCGCCAGTCATCCAATCTACCGTCTACCCACCAAATTTCTATAATTTCACAAAATGATTTGATCGAAGCCAATAGCAAAGACATGTATAGATTGGCTTTGGCAACATCACTCTCTAAATGGTAGCAATTCATAATGTTTGACAAGAGAAAGGCACTGGCAATATGGGCTGGCTGATGACGCCAATCTATGACCACCTGTTGATGCAGTTCATACAATGAAGCCAATAGGAGAAAAGCATCAGTCAAATAGGTCCGCATAGTGATCAATGTATTTAGTTCAAAGTCTGTTTGTTCCATTAAACGTTTCTCAAAATCCAGGAGAGCATCCCACACCGGTGAGAGATGCAAATGCAAATTGTATGCATAACTTTCCAATGTACGTGGCGGCATACGGTCGTCGCAATTGTGTATGGCCTTATGAAATTGCCTTAGAACGTGCATCATTTTGATATAAGGCAAGAATTGTTCTTCCATGTAAGAATGGAAAGCATTCTTAAATATACAAAATATTACTTGAATAGTAAGTTAAGGATATATTCATACAAAACAAATAACATACCACTCCACAACTGGGTATGGTGACATTTGCTTTGATCGTCAGTTCATTGTCGTTGTTGAAAGCAAACACACCGCAGGTGCAGGGTCTCTGAAACATCCATAATATCTCACGCATTACATGTTCTTCTCTTATAGTGGTTGGCTCTTGAAAACGTATAAGATTATTTGACGTTTCACTTAAATATCGACTGTAGTCTGAGGAGAAGTTGGCCAGCATATGTTCACTTTCCACAACAGCTTTACAGTGTTCTCCGCGGTTGGTGTTCCACCAAGAATGTTGTATTTTCTCACGCAATTCCTGTTCAGCATCATTAACTTCAAATTTGCGAAAGGGTGTTGTCTTCATTGGAGGTTTAAATTCGCCCAATACCGAGGGCTCAATTGAAGTAATACTTTTTTTATCTTCTACGGTGGATATTTCGTTAGCAGTTGGCTCGACAATCGAAATTATTTGGCTATCTTCATTATCATCAGACCAATCCTATAAATGAGGCAGTGTAAGAAGAATATGTGGTTCAATGGGTTGCTGGTTAAATTAGTTAATAACTTTGCGGCTATATGTTTCTAATCTAAGGAATTGTATAATATTTTTTACGATGATTTTTTTTGCTCTTTGTTTCATTAGTACTGTTGCTTTAAGAGCTCGCAATTTATGTTTTGGTTGCAGATATGTTTCTAATTTAATTTCAATACAAGATGATGCATGTAGATTCCTTGGTTTTTCTGACGAGAACTTCAAATAATATACTCTTATTGTACGCTAAACCAATTTCTGCCTACAGGATCTGATATATGCTTTCATATTACATTATTTTTTAAGTTTATTTGAAATGAGCCATTCACGCATCATTTTTATCGTTTGACTTCTAATACAAAAAAATTTAAAACAAAGTGCAATTCAGAGATCGCCAATATTTTCGCTGATTTTTTCATACTTACACTCAATTCCGAATCACTGCTCTCATACTTTGTCACCGGTATTAAATCTTCCTTAAGAACACTTTTCCAATATGATTTTTCCATATCTTCCACTTCAACAGCTTCACATATTGGTGGTTTAATTTCTATATTTTGTTTATTTTTCTTCAGAGCGCCCGTAGGATTATATGCCAACGTAAAGAGAAAATCCAACAGCGACCAATGAACATCCACTTCATAGTGATCCACACACAGGGGATGCTGCACCACTTCATCACACAGGCGACCCAAATAGTCGGCATACTCTGGACAGTTTTCCACACGAAAACGTTCCTGGATGCCTTCAATTTTGCGGCGCACCTCATGGCTGTTGGTGCTTAGATTCCGATGGTTTTTAATGATATTCCAGGCAAAGTGTACACACTGCTCCGTGTTATTGTCATCGTCCTAGAGAGTAAAGATTTGATATCGTTATATTTAGGAGCAGATGTTACAATTCCTATTGGTCATAGAAATATGCAGTGATTACGTTTGTGTGACTCACAACTAACTTACACTGAAGCCTGTCAGATGTTTGACCAAATCTGGAACACATTCAAGAATGATATCGTTTCTTTGGTCTTGTGAAGACATTTAGCGGCTTCTTTTCACCATCAAAACAAGAAATCTAGCAAAATTTAAAAACAAATGAAGTTTGTTTACACTTTTGTTGATAAATTCGTCGGAGATATTTTTATTGTATCACGGTTGTACGAAATGGTAGTAAATCGACACAGCGTTTCATGTTAGATGTATCGTCAACGAAACGTCTTCTAGAGATTTTAAAATTTCAAATACATATACAGTTCATAAAACTATTTGCGCCAAACATTTTTTAGCCGGCCGCTTATTTCTCCGTTATAAATCCGAAGCAATTAGATCAATATTGACGTGGTTCTACGAATTAATACAGAAATGTCAAAAATTGAAATAATTGTTTTTTTTTTACGAAAAATCTATTTTTTTTGTTTTTGCAATTCTTTCTTCGCTGTTTTAAATATTTACTTTGGCTGTCCAAGCCTGTTTAACTGCAGTTCATTGTGTTATTCTCAAGTTTACATATGTACAAAAATTGGTCTAAATGAATCTGAATTATTGTTATAACTTTAGGGGATGTATGTATATAAAATTTTACTTATTTATCCATTCGGAATTTTTATACTGAATTTCATAAAAAGGGTAATTTTTGTTCTCTATATGCAAATTTAAGAGTAAATGACTACATATGGTTAATAATTGTGATATAGACTATAATAAAAAAGAGTAATTACCGTTGAAGGATACTGACATTTTTCCAACATTTGTACTGGAGGCGCCAACACTTATTACCGAGATGCTTCGCCTTCCCATGGGTGTAGGGTGCTAGAATTCGGTCCATAGACTATTAAGAGAACGTACATTCATAATCTGATTCATCAGCAAAGGTTTTTCATACTTTAGTTTTTTTCATATGATCTTGAGCCACTCTAAAGTATATACTCCCACTTTAAAATACATATCGTACTAAAGCTAAAACTTATCTGTGTAAAATTTAAGGTAAATCAGAGTTAAAATTTGGTAAGCAAACTTCCATTCTTTAAACGGAGGCAAAGTTCTAAGATGATCAAGATTGGACAAAAATTTCGCCCACCTCCAATACTATCTTCCCCTTTTAGGGGTCTGTCCATGCGATTACAGCCGTAGTTTAAAATCAATCGAGCTGAACTGCAAAATTGTATCCTCAAAGCGGAGGTTCAGTTCTAAGATAAACAAGGTTAGGTTAGGTAAGCATATCTCACTTGGGACCCATAACGATTTTTCATCTTCCAAACGTCCTGACGGAATCGACCTTTGATAGCTCAGTGGAAGCGACATAGACTAGCAATCCGAAGGTGCCGGGTTCGATTCCTGGCCGGGGCACTGGCCAAATTAACATCGATAAAAATTTCTTTTCAAATACTTTCGAGCTCTCCAGCCAACAAAACTCATCCTAGATGCTTCCACTAGAAAAATCAAGGAAAATGATTTATCAACATCGCATATAAATCAACAAGCCAGCTGGCGCTATCTTTGGTGGAATTTGGCGGTTAAAACTTACAACAACAACACCTAACAATCCTTGACACAAACCTTGCTATCTACAAAGGAACGAAACAGAGTTGCCAACAATGATCGTATGATAATCGGATTATATGCCCGATCGAGTGTCGATAAATTGAAAATCGGTTTAAAGAATTATCACCCCAGCTACCACCAGCTGTTACAACAACACCAACAAAAATAACGGAATCTTTCTTCGTGCCTATCACTTTCTGGATTTTAAATAAAAAAATATCTAAAATAAGACATTGAACTCCATTTTTAAGTGTCGGGAATTAGTTATATGTATTACGAATAAAATATACACATTTTTTTACGATAAGATCATAGTTAACTTAAAGTTACCATTATTCAGTTGCAAAACATTTTGTGTGTTTTTAAGAGCAACGACAGATGTTTGTCACCACTTTCTTATTTTTTTACACGCGTTCACACTAGGTTATCGTAAATGTTCACAAAATTATCTTCCGGAAATATCAAGTCTGCAGATAAAAGTGTCTACACATTGGACGTTTCTTTTTCGCAAGATAGATAAATACGCGGATAAGAATGTTTGTGTGTGAATATACTGAAATTGATTTATAGATGAACAAATTGTTGGTATAAATAATAAATAAATTTAGCTATAGCTACTTTTACTTCAAAAGTAAAATATTCCACAATATTATAGTCGTAGGTACCGACAAACGTTGTGCTGTAAAAATATTAAATGATATTTGTGATATAACCCATATCTTTCATAAATGCCGAAATTAAGTAAATTACATTCGAAACATTTAGTTACAGAAGCCTTCTTTGACAATGATATCAGTTTTAAATAAGGTATATTAGCCATTTGATGAGTAATTCAAACAACTATTGTGTGTTTAAATAGGACAAACAAATGTTTAGGTTACATACATTTTACAATTGAGGGGTTTGCAGCAACAACGAGTTAACTCCAATTTTTATAATTGCGTGGAAAATGAAAAAAACTGTTCAAAAATAGGGAATGCATTTAAATCGTCTGTGACTTTGCCTTATTATTTGTCACGTACCACTGCATGCTTTGGCCAAATTTCTTTAAGTTATTCGTAAAATTCGCAATTCTAGAGTCAATTTTATTCTGGAGTTAACTCCTTTTTGGCCCAAATAATTTAAAATTGCTTTCTTTTTAAAGTAAGGAAGCATTAAATATGGGCAATCTTATAGAAAATTGGTTTATTTAGTGTTGCCATACGCGCAACTATCAGGGGATAACATAAAGGGTACGTATAAGCAAAGTGGCTAAAATCGGGAAAGTCGCTTACTGCAATACGCATTAAACGGCTATAAAAGCGAATGTTAAACTAGCAGAGGGATCAGTCGTTTGGAAGCCGGCCAAGTAACAACGCCACTGTTATCTCCATGCTGTTTTACGACAATCATTTGGGGAAACAAAGAGTCAGCTCCTGGAGTTAACTCCATGTTGCCCCAAACGAACTCTTTCTAGCGGATAACTTGGAAACTATTAATAGGAGATAAATCATTGTTGAACCAATCGAAAAAATGATTTTCCCCCCAAGAAACGGTTGTTAACTCTGTTCGGCCTAAAAATGGAGTTAACTCGTTGTTGCTGCAAGCCCCTCAATTATTTCAAACGGTTCTTGCTTCTTTTATTAAATGCTGAAACGAAGTAAGGATGTATGTAGATTTAAATGCATTTTTTTTAAATTAAAGTATAATTTTTTTATTGTAATTTTCGAAATCTATACTAATATGATAAAGAAATGATATTTGTGAGTTTGTTTGTTTGTATGTAGGGGGTAAGCTAGTATATTATCTCAACAAATTAATTATTTTAACAAATGCACACATATTCTTGAACCAGTTATATAACATAGCATGGACTGTCAGACAAAAGGATCAATGTAATTAGATCAGGGTAGACTATGTCAGAGTATTGCAACTTATGTTACCTATCAAGTAGGGAAGCGCTTAAACAAAAATATTCAAACTACTCAGCATGTGTTTGGTTTGCCTGAAGTGTCCAGCCTAGACTAAAAACTTCACAACATCTGTTTATGTAAATTGATCTTGTAAAATTGACGGAATCCTTAATTACGATGATCCAGACAAATTGGTGCCACACTGTCTGGGCTGTGTGGGCAGACAACCACAGTGTATAAATGTTTGACTGAAGTGTTGGCATATGATTAATATGAGCCAACCACATCAATGTAAATACAGAGCAAGAATGATCGTATAATGTGTACGTCCAGATAGTGGTTTTAGAAATCAACTTAAACGAGTACAGGTACAAGTGAGAAAAAGCTATTCATTTCCGTAATATCTAAAAATTATAACGGCACACAGTGGCACCGCCCCATACATTTCTTGGAAAAAAATAGAAGGAGTGGTCGTACAGCAATGAAATTTTGCAGAAACACTTCTCTGGGCTAAATTAAGAAATTTAAAAAAAAAACCTTGGAAAAACGCCTACTGCCTCACCCACCTCCCATATAACAGAACTTGCCAAAATTTTTGGACCTAGGGACTCGAAATTCGGGACACTTCTTAACTGAGTTCTCCTTACGAAAAAATATTAAGCATATTGCGGATGCCACGCATACTTTAGATTTTACGCCCATTGAAAGTTTTAGATTTTAGGTGTTTTTCTTTCCTGTCTAGAATGATATGAAAATTTCATATAAGTTAAAAAATGTTAATTTTTATTCAAAAGTTAAACATGTGTTGTCTCCATACACAAAAAGAGAATATCCCCAACAACCCTCCACGATTAGCCTTCAAATACACCGAAAATATCGCACAAATGCATTTTTTTCTTAATTGAAAGTACAGACTCGGACCTTTCATTTTTTTATAGTTAGAGGGCTAAGCAAAGTAAAGCACATACAGTTTTTTTCCATCAAAAAGTGAAAAGTTGATATTTTTTAGTATAATTTTTGATAAATTATAATAATTAGGTTACTTTTCCAACTTCAATAATTTTTTTTTCATAAAAAAGTAAGTGCTACATTTTCACTAAAAAATAATAGCCTTTTTACACCGGAACGCATTTAACATATTTCCGCGTTAATTCGCATCTTTGATGGATGCGGCCAAAATGCTAAAATTTGTACATGCATTTTGTTGTTGGAAAGATGTTAACATATTTTCGCATCCATGAATGATGCGGAAAAATACACTGAGTTGTACTCTGAAAATTGGAATTTAAGCGATTTTTCTCAGTAATGTTGATCCGGCAACCACCATTTAGGTCGTTTGTTTACATTTATCAGAAAAAATGCCAAACAACATGGACGGCCAAAAAATTTACATTTTTGCCAAAATATTAATAAATGGTTATTCCAATTAGTTAAAACTATTCGCGCTTCGTGGAATACAGCCTCCGTAACAATGTTAATATGGCAGGAATGCGTTCTCTAGCTAAAGTATTCTTTAGCTCTAAAAAACCTTTAATAAGAAATTGTATTCATAAACGTTTTTTATCAGTACTTTAGCTTTATGTGTTCCGGTGGCAACTCCGACTGTTATTGGTCATTAATGATGTATAAAAAGAAGCTTTATAATCGGATACAAAAGCTTTATAATCGGTTACCAAACATTTATTTGCACATATAATAACTATGAACATAATTGTAGCTCAATTTTTCATTGACTACGATTCTCATGACAATAAGAAAGACGTTAAGGTAAAAATTATATTAAAAAATTTATTTTCTTTTTCTCATGTTGAAATTATAATCGGATACCGATTACATTGTTTCCTTGTTTTGATTGTTTACACATCACGAATATTATTTCATTATTTATAAATTATTTTTGAAGAATTTTGAAAAATATTTTTCAAAATGGAATTCATGAATGAAAAGTGTCAATTTAGATACTTTTCTATATGCGCAATGATTAAGAAGAAAATTTCCTACACAATGAACACATGCAACAACTCTTTCCAATAGGAAAAATATCGAAAAACTCAAAATAAAGATCTCAAATTCATAAATATACAATAAATTGTACAAACGTCAAGATATAGCATGCTTAAAGTAGAGACAACCCTACTTTAATTTATTGAAGATGTGAATCGTTTATGAATATTGTTTTCTCGAAAATTGCTTAAAAATGGTTTATTAACCTTTTATAAGTTTTTATGAATAAGGCCGTTAGAATATACAAATAAAAGTCAAATGAAGAAATATTTTAAGAAATTAACATTCAAAAAGTGTTGTGCTAACTTTTTGTAAAAATAAAATAAAAATTTATGTAAAAATAAAATACAAAAAGGGCCCTTTAAAAATTAAAATGATTTGGATTTTCATAAATCTGGGCAGACATGTCTGATTATGGAGGGACAGGTTCGGCAGACTTTTTTTCGTGTCAAAGAAAAATTTGAAAATAAAAAAAGGACAAAATGTTAAACTAGTTAGAATATACTAATAAAAGTCAAATGAAGAAATATTTTAAGAAATTAACATTCAAGAAGTGTTGTGCTAACTTTTTTTTAAATAAAATTCAAATATAAGGCATGTTCCGGTACACCGTTCATGTTGACTGCTGGTGAAAAATTAAAGTTCCACAGATACATCTGAAGTGTAAAGGGGAAGACAGATGTTTACAGGGATTTTTTGTCTCCCAGACTAGTCTGCCAGTGTAAAGGGCCCTTAATAAATACATTTCTAAATAACATTATGAAAATTGTTTAATGATTATGAAAAAAAATTCGGTAAAACATTACTTAAAAAATCTTCTTTTTTTTAAATTCCAAAATAAAATTCCAAAAATATTTTTTATAAATTAAAGATGGAAATTTGCACAGGTAAGATGCATAATCAAATTAAAGGACACAATCTAATCTTTTTTATGTTGTATAAAAATAATCTAATAATAACGTATTTAAAAAAAATAGGATTTTATATTTGTAAAATATTAAAATTTATTTTAATTGACTATAATACAAGGGATGTTCGCGAAAATATTGCGATGTTATATATCAGTGGAAAGGTACTACCGTTACCTTTAATTTCGTGTATATATTAGTACAATTAAAACAATGGAAAACTTAATTTACTTCTTCATCTTTATGTGTACTACTTAGGAAGCTCTATATTTACGTGACAAAAATAGAAATCATTTTTTTCTACTTTCACCAAACCACAAACTAGTCGGAGTTTTTTGATAAAACCATTTTTAATATGATTTGGAATATTATAAATTTGTTTTAAAATTTGCTGAATTTCAAAAACATTTTTAATTTCTTTGTACAACAAATTTTATGAAACGTGATGTGACATACATTTCCTTTTAGATATGATATGACATAATTAAAAAAAAATTTTTTTTTCCGATATTAGAGAATATTATAAAGTTTATATACAAAAAATTTCCATTCACGAATTTTACATTAGAGCCTCTTTTGTAACAAATATTTTATGATAAAAGTGCACTTGTATCATCAGTAAATATGTTATTAAAAATGATCAGATCATTAATGTAATTTTGCAGTCCGTTTAATTATAAATAAAAATAAGATAAGATTTAAACATTTCAATTTAATTGAATTTAAGTATTTGTCTTTACTAATACAAGCCAGAAAAAAATTTTTTCAAGTTTTTTTTTCTATCACTGTGGACCTTTCTGTGGAAATTCCCATACAATAATCTATTGTTATAACTGAAGTTGAATTATTTTTTTTACACATTTGTACTGGAATCGTCTACACTTAAGGTCGAGTTGCATCACCTTCCCATCATTGTAGGGTGCTGAAATTCTGTATATAGATTTCAAAGGGCACTCGCTATCATAATCTAATTCATCACTTAAAGATTTCGCAACTTTGGTATTTTGAGCCTCTTAGCCTTGTTATTATTTTTGTCCTATTTTTAGTTGTACGTTTCAACAACAATAATTTTTCCCTAAATATATGTCACAAACGATGCTCAAAGAGGCCAACTTTAATAAAATATTTTCGTAAAGTCTAATATCTAAAAGAAAACTAAAAAAAAATCTTACTTTCAAATTTAAAAACAATTACAAATTTGCATTGTAAAAGTGCGTTTTAGCATATAAAAATTAAGTCAATGTCATATCTTAAACTTAAAAAACTTAATTTCCCTTTGCACCCCATGAATGAGGTATGGGATAGCTTCTCGCGTTGTTGTGAATTAACACGCTTTCTATTTTTAGATTCACAACTAACGGCACCTACTTATTTATCGACGAATGCGAACGTCACTGTTTTGAGAAGCTCTTACTAGACACGACGATTGAATCGACGCTTAATACTGCGAAGTTGCTGTCAAACAACATTCGAGGGGAGCCGACAATGAAAGAAAATTTTATTTATTTTTTTCTTTTTTAAGATGACTGGAGCCAGGTTTGAACCTGCGATCTCCCGCATGTTAGTCGCGTGTTCTAACCACTATGCCACGGCCGGTCCCAATGTCATATCACTTGCATTCAAATTTCATATAAATTTTAATTTGAAAAAAACATAGTTTTCGTGTTTTTTCATACTATTTTGCTTTATTTGTATGTAGTTGTGTATTATTTGTAGTTATATATTATTTACTTAAAATTACAATTTACAATTAAAATATCACATATATTTCATAGGCTTAAGCTATCTAATACACTTCACAAATTAATTTCGCATTCCCATAATGGCATCGATGGAAAAACTTAATTTAGGCTTTTTAACCAACGTTTCAGGTGTGCTGCTATTATCTACTGCGGTTTGAGGTGCAGGGGCATTTAGACCTGAACTAAATGGAGTTAAATCCAAGGAAGAGTCCGAACAAGTATGGCTGAACATGTGTGGGGGATATGGCAAAATATAAGAGCTGGACAAAATGGGTAGATTTGTCTCATAGTCATAGAGCATCGCTTGGGGTTGGACTATATGATTTACGACTGCAACATTCAAAAGGGTAGCATCACTGACTTGATTTAGCTCAGGATCGGCAAATGCACGACGTTTGCGAATACGTTCGGCCAAAGGTGAATTCCAGCTGGTAAAATGTTGATTATATTCTAAAAAGAGAAGAGAAAAAAAGAAAGTAATATTAGCAAATATTTTATTGAAATATAAAATAAAAAAAAAATACTTTTGGTTCATACATTTTTTAAAAGTCGACAAAACAATGTCAGTCAGCTAAAACCTTACCACACAATAGTATATATTCATCTATTGTACGCCAGACAGTGTGGCACCACATTGTCTGGATCAACTACAACAACATTGAGAATCTATCCAATTTACAAGATCAATTTACAAAAACACATGTCTTGCCATACACAAATGAGAAGCATATATTTTCCTTAGCAAAGTCCTGCAAGGAAAATCTAACACATGCCGAGTCTTGTTGGGTATCCTAGGTTAGCAACTGCTTTCTCCCCTACTCCAATTACAGAGCTCCTTTTTTCCCTTTTGGCAGTTAGCCTAGACTGTTCGGAACCCCGACAATGTAAACATATTAATATTTTCAAATTTGTCATATCCTTCTGTAGGCACTTAAATAAATTTGTTCATCTAATTTTATGCACATCACAAAGATCATATTACACCATTACCAGCACCACCATCGCCACCTTAAGGTCACATGATACCAGTGGAGCGAACCTTTAAAATGTAACGAAAAATGATTGTATGTGAGAGTAGACATGGATGCCAGACCCAGTGGCAACGTTGTGGAAATCAGACAACAATGTGTATGCAGGCAGACCTTATGGCGAGAGAGGCAGACAGTGTGTCTTTCTGCATACCATATGATTTCATGGAAAAATCTGTAAAATACTTGGAAAACATTTGGTAGTTTTTAATAAATATTATTGTTGTTGCTGCTGCTGTTGCCTTTAAAACATTACGTTTGTTTTTATTGTAAATGGACATGTGTTTTATTTAAAGATCAACTTCAAAAATGATGAAATGTTTAACTGATCATTCAAATATTAATGGATTTTTGATATACATATCATTATGAAGTTAATAAGAGAAAATGTTGTTGTTGTTTTGTATTGTAAAGGTATGTATTTGTTAAATGCAATTGTTTTAAATGGAAATGGAAGAAATCAATGGCGTATGTTTCAGTTCTGTATGACAGGACTATAGACATAATTACATACGTATATGTTTATTCAGTAGGGTGATTCAAGATCGTATTAAAAAACAAAATTTTTTTTTTGAAATAACAAATGTTGAATTTTTAACACATTTTTACTTGAGTCGTCGAGATGAATCGCCTTCCCATGACTGTAGGCTGCTGAAATTCCGAATAGAGATTGCGAGGTGTAATCGCTTTCATAATTTCATGTATTTTCTAAAGGTATCGCACGTGTTATATTTTGCACCACTCTTATATACACATTATGTACGCGAATACTAATCTTCGAAATTTTAAATATGTCAAAGACTTATACTACACCTCAAGATCTACATGTATTTCAAGTAAAATTTTAGGGTATCATGCTATTGTAAGAAATGCCTATTTAGGTGGACGGAAATAGTGTTCAGTATTCTAAATTTTAGCAAAGAGCCATGTTGACAATTATTTGTTATTAGTTCTTAAACCCGAATTACAAAAAATATATAAAATTTTTTACGTACGTCTACTGATAGATAAATTTCTGTTGTTGCTGCCATTAAAGAAGCTGAAAAAGGGTTTATTTACACCTAAAGAGAAGTTTAGGGCCCTTCCCAATTTTGAATCATCTAACAAAACACCCTTTCAACCTACTTTGGGCACACTTAAGAGAACAAAATACTATTACAACTATCAAATAATACTTACTTTCCATGGCTGCATTAGCGTACAGTGTCGATTGTTGCACATGACGCAAACGCTGCTTGTAAATTTTCTTTTGTGTAATTAAAGCCTGTTGAGTACGCTGAAGGACTGCAGATGCTGCCAAGGAGCCGCTGTTTTGAGTCGACGAACTATCATCCGAGTGGGTGTCATAAGGTTCCTCCATAGTTTGTTGGCGCCTCAAGGCTACCTGTGCGGCCATAACTCGTTGACGATCAACAACCAGTTGACAATTGGGGCAGGTGCATTCACGCCAACGACACAACTTCTTGTGGCCTTTGACACAAGAGATGACACCGTGATTGCGACAACGGGCACATTTGGGAGTGCGCAACATGCGGCGCTCCTTAAGACTTAAGCTAGCCGAAGGCGATGATGATTTCGAACTGGTGGTCATTTCATCGGATGAGTATGAAGTATTTAGTGGCGATGGCAACTTCATTGTGTTATACAACATTATTTTATTTTCTCAATTTTATTTGTTAAACTTGACCACTTCACTTTTATTTATTATTTATTATTTTCTTGCAAATTTTTCTTAGTTTCAGTTTTTTTGAATTATATAAAATAATTCTGTATTAATAGGTTGTTCCTTGTCGTAGTCTCTGTTACAAACTGACCTTTGACTTTTCGTTGTATGCCCTCTTATATTGCCTGTTGATATTCCCACAAGGAATTGTTGAGATTGTCTAAGGCGAATGTAAATCACTTCATTTGGGAAAATTGGAAAATTTCACACTTGACTTGTTGCTCTACACACGTATTACTACACATAAATATGGGCGATGATGTCGATGCCGACGCGATTTTCAAGTGGTCCCTCCAGGTCCAACTGTCTGCTGCCAGTGTTCACAGCAGCAGCAGCAGTCAGTTTGTATGGAGGGTTGGACGGGATGTCTTGTATTGTGTGAAATGATCGACTAATGGTTGAACGGCGGCAGACGCAATGTCTGGTCGTCCATACTCTCGTTTAGGCAGTCTCTCTATTCCTGGTATCCGATTGGTTGTACAGCCGGATCGGCTATAAATAGCTTACCAATAGAGGAAATGAGACATTTCACATTCTCCCAAAAATAATTAGCGTTTACTCGCAATCTGTAGGAGAATCTATAGAGAAATAATGAAAAGTACACACACACACAAACAATTCTAGTTGGCTTTCAAACAATTTGATGAATTCATTTCCTTTATTGGTTTTATACGTATTTGTTGTTTTTTGTTTTTTATAATAGTAATAAATAATAACGTCTCAAATATTAACAATATTATATTTTAAACATGTTTATTTTATATTCATTCGGTTTGATTTTGGCTTTCTTCATGTAAATGTTTTGTAAGAACGTATTCTTTATAAATTTGTTTAACAAATTAAATATGTAATTTTATTATTTTTTATACGTTTGTTGTATTTTTGAAGGATATTGATTAACAAAATTGGTTTTATTGTTTTATTTAATATTATTTTTTTGTAACTTGTTGCTATAGTTAATTGGGGATGCAAACCAGTTGCCTTTCTGTGTTGATCGTTGGCGGTTATCTTTGGACATGGCACGAAATTAATATTGCGGTAACTGTAAATCGACGTTTGTTTTTTTTTTTATTTAAAGTTGATAATTTATGTCCCGAATGCTAATTGCGTGTTCTTAACATAAAAGAAATACGATTGTCACTAAAAAAAACAACTAAAAATTAAGTATTTTTTAATTAATAGACAAAATTTTAACAATTGATCTCAAAATTACTAAAAAAGCAACTAAAAATTAGGTTTTTTAATTTAATTGACAAAAATGTAACAATTGATCTGAATAATTTAATATATCTATTAGTATTATGAAAATCCTAGTGTCATACCTAAACATTTTAAATGCTGGCTGGAGCTATGTGCTAAATACGTACTCAATTTCATATGTCGACATTAGATGAAAGCTTTAATTTCTTATATCATACGTAAAATGTTATATACTAATTTTAAAACGTTTGTTTTCGAAACCCCTCTTTAATATATTAATTCGTACGGCTTTTCGAAATTTGTAAAATAAAACCAAATATGAAATTAGACATGAATTAAATATGAATATCAAAACCTTACACGGCTTCCCAGCCATTGCAAGAAGAGAGGAAACATTCATCTAGCGGCTTTCTCCCAACAAATTTATTTATTGCCTAAGGAAATTTCTGTGAAGCATCCTGTGAGATTTACCCAAAAAACCGACTTGACCTGAAAACGCGTTTAACCGACATTGCACTGTAGCATTACAAATTAATAAAATTATCATTTAAATTTTGCTATTAAAAAGTCAAAAACTTTCTGAGACATAATATTGCAATACATTTAAATTCATTAAAAGGATACCTATTCTTTAAAACTTAGACCAAGTTATAAAAATAGAATATCTGCAACTGTCACATTTCACCAAAACTATGGAAATTTAGAAATATTTGTGGGGCATGCCAATACCAATTGATAACCCCCGATGCATTAATGTTTGTTTTAATATGTTCATGCAGTTTTAAAGCTTTACATGTTTATATATTTATATGCTTGTATTTATATACTTTCTAAATATACAAGTGTTTGTTGTAGTCGTTTTGTTTATGTAGTTATATGTATGTATGTTTATTATTAATAAATATTTCTTTTTTGTTTAGATTTCAACACGTATTAAATACTTTATTTTAACAACATTTAATTGAATATTTTAATTTAGTTTTAGGTATAAAAAATCTTTGTTTTGGTCAAAATTTGCTTTAAGGTTAAACTTTCTTACTCCTTCAAAACTCGCAAATGTATGTACGATTATAAATATGTAACAGAGTGGGAAAAGACAGAGAGAGAGAGATAGTGAGAGGGAGTGGGCGAATATTTTCACTTTTTTCTGGTATCGTAATAAAAGGTATAAAAATCGTTCAATATTTTCTTGTCTCTAAATTCAATTTATATACAGAAAATTGTAATTAGAATTGTTCGTCGTCAAATGTTTTGTTAATCTAAATAAATATCATGTTTTCTTGTACTTGGATTAATTTGTATGTTATACGCTCAATAATGAGTTAAAGAGAAAGAGATTGAGAGAGATTTGTCTGCATTATAAATAGGGTCTTGGTTAATGACCGCCCGCGAGCAGTAAAATAAGCGTAGCGGTCGTTCTATATAGAAATTTTAGAAAATATAATCTATTTTGTATTTGGCATGATTATTCCTTTGATTTAATTCTTTTACTATACTTTTTTAATATCAATAAGGATTTAATATTTTATATGAAATCCTTGTAATCAATCCCTTGAATAAATCCCTTTCGAATGTTTCCCCCCGTTCTTCGAGCGACGAGTGAGCTAGCACATTTGAGACCACAACGTGTGCGAGACATGTAGGGTTGCAACCTGTCCTCACAGTCGTTCTTAGAAAACACTATTCCTCTTGGCACATTGGATACTGGTTCTCATGGCATTGGCGGCAGCGACATTTACATCCGTCCCACCCTTCGTTATCACCGGTTGATTGGAGCCACGCCTCAATACATGCCACATTGCAACGGGTTTGCGCAAAGAAGAAAGCATTTGATGCCAGTGTCGCAACCCCTTGCCGTTGGTACAACTGCCGGCCACAACGTGACCCAGGGGCGTAATGGTCGTATCATCAATTACACCATACACCGTAAAACGTATCTGTGCCGTTGCCAGACTCTGTGGAGGCAGACTGAAGATGACAAATTCATTGAATACCGGACAACGATCCTTGCGTTTCAGTGAGGTGCGTTTCTTTAGAACCTTTTTGTCATTGTTCATGAGATAGACCTGTGGAGAACAAAGGCACCGCAATGGAGTGTTTCTTACTACAAATTGTTACATTCTTGATTACCTTAACGAATATGTTTTGAACGTCATGCATAATTTCCGGATTCCTTTTGCTGGGTACTCTCAGCTGTAGGTTACGCGCTTTGACCACAACAATCGTAATGCGTTCAGCCGTCGGCAAATAACTGAGCGAGAACATTATCTCACCCCATTGAGCATTTAGTTTCCGAGAATCTGTAAGGGGTATCCAAGTGGTGGTGGGCTTTGGCAGTTCACCGATTTCCATTTCCGCTTCACCTGTTGCAGAATTCAAATAATATGTGAGAAAGAAAAAAACTATAATACTATGGGAGGGAAGTACATACCAATTAATGTGTGGGCTTCGCCGTTATGGAAGAGATGGAACCACAATGAATGTCTAGGATACATTTTATTCAGCCAAAAATGAAGTGCCTCATTATACGTTGGTGTAGACGAATCCTCAACAATCTAAAATATGTCATACTTGAGATAAAGAGAGAGAGAGAGAGCATTTTATTGTATTTCTATGCTGACCTTTGTTTGCATGGAGCCAGTTTGATCGGGCACCAAATACACACGCACAAAAGTGTCTATGGAGTTAACTCTAAAGGGCAACAGCAGTCCTTTGGCTTCCAGGATATTCACCTGTAAGTCGACACCTTCGTCTGTCATGGGGTTCCTTAAGGAAAAGTTTAGTTATTGTAAGAGTATAGGAATCGAAACAATTGTATGTAATGTTAAATTTAGTTTACAAAGTTAAAAGTAACGCACAAAAAATAAAATATAATAACAACTATGATTCAATTTTGTAACATTTATTGAAATATCTACATTAATTAATATGAATAGAAATAAAAAAATAATTAAAATCACCATAAAAATTAAGCAACAAAAATATTATTTTGTAATTGTTGTTTTTATTCTTAAAATATTTATCATTTATTATATAAAAAAAATCAAAATAAAATTTAAAAAAAAATCTGATTTATGATTTGATTTTTGTGCCCTTATCAAGACAGCACTAAGTTCGCCCAAAAAATCCGAAACAAATTGTAATGGGCATTAATGGGTTAATTCCCCATCCATATACTTACCTCTCGTAATGTAATCCCACACACAAATAACCCGTTATTTGCGTATATGTCGACTGATCATAATCGTTGTTATAGTCCAGAGACGCATAATCCGAGTCGACAGATTCGCAGGATATGGCACGTTCCAAGCTGCCGCCGTCCAACGATGTCATACTGCCAGTGTTCAGTGAAGTCTGTGAGCTATTGCGGCGCCACAAATTGAACGGAGCATCCTCTTGCATCAACAGGCTTCTAAAGTTCCACGAAGAATTACCTACACCGCCGACATCAGCATTGTTGACATTCAAATGGCCGTTGACATTTGCATTACCATTTTGGGGCCCTCCAAAATTATAGCCAAATTTACGAAATAGAAAATCTTCGGATATCGTTTTCTGCAACATATGTGGTCCTTTAATTTTACGAGCCACCCGCGTAAATGGATTGCCCGGATTCGGGACCGTTTGCGTGGGATTGTGAAACACATTGGCTAGATTTTTCAATGAAATCGTCGATGTGTCCTTGTCATGAACTTCCGTTTGCGAGAACGAACGACTTCGAAATGTGTATATGGGATTTTCCGTGTATCTTGTATATGGTTCCCTTGTAGCCGTCGGTACCACCGGTTCACTTCTCTGTTCAATGAATGGATTAGCCGCCGGTACTTCGGTTCGATGGTTGGTCATTATTTGATTGGTTAAGGCAGTGTTGGAATTCGTTTTAGATAAATTTTCTAGAAAAGGATTTGTGTTGGTGTTGGTGTTGGTGTTGTTAGCTCGCTGCAAAATGTTCTCTTCGCTGCTGGAGCTGATAAAGCTATTAGGATTGTCTTCTACAGAAAAACCATTCTGTTGAGGTGATTTCTTGACCACCGGTCTTGGTATGGCCGTCGCTGGTACTGTGGTTACATGATTAAATGCGAGTTTGGCCTTGGGTGGGGCCTCCAGTGTTGGAATTTCCACATTTTGTTTCGGACTTGTTTGTAATATGCCACAGGGTCGAAACATATCACTGGATGCGCGGCTTGACACCGATGGGCTCTCATCTGTCAGTTGCAGGGAGAACGTAACTATCTTGGTGTGATTTGTGTGAGCGATGGGAGGCGTTGGGGCCGGAGCTGGGGCTGGCCTCAGAGGTTGAGGAGGTATCTCCGAATCGGTTTGCGGTAGATTCCATAATGGTGTCGTAGCATGTTTGGGCGAGTTCTGAAGTTGGGCATGTTTGCAACTCTCTTTGTCGACGGTATCAAATCGTTTAAAGCTACCACTTGAACTAAGCAAAAGTTCCGATCCAGAGTGGATCTGTAAATTGAATAGATAGATGGCTTTTTATTACATACAATTACAATGGTCATTTGCAAAATATATTTTTAATAATAAAAAATGCAGAGATTTATTTGTAGTGGAACATAAAAGTTGGTGTTGGTAGAAATAAGATGGTGGTAGAAATATGGCTTTATTACCAATGTCCTTATTACACGGCACCTTATTTTTAGTTCAAGTATAAATTTAAAAATTATGTATTCATTTGTCACAATGTTTTAAAAAGCAGTTAGTCCTTCTATCTCTTTGCCGACCACTGCTCTAGAATAATACGTAAAGCATGCTAGAGAAACGACATTTAAAAATAAGATAATGTTTATATATCTATTGATATTATAAAAATAAAATCTTATTCACTTCTAGATATCTTCTACATTAACTTATTATACTAATTAACTTTAACCCATTACATTTGTAATTCATTAAGTGGAGTGTAAAAATTTTCAAAGTTTTTTTGTAGAAAACATCGACTATACCATATATTGTCAACATTCTACCTCCTTCTACCGCTACTACTTACCATATATCCATTTGGTTTAAACAGCTTATGAGCGGATAATCCAATTTTCTCCTCTTTGTATGAACGCGACCATAGTGTTTGGCGATGTCCAAAGTAACGATATAGTATCAGAACAAATACAATGATACAGAATGCTATCAGTATGCTACTCGTTAGGGTCAACGATGATGATTCGTCCATCTTGTTATTGCCGTCACTCCAAGATATCCCCAAACATATCTCAGTTTACACCTAAGCAAGTGCCAAAAGTATAACAGAGAAATCTCATTTGTAGTATCCGTTCTTTAGATCGCTACTGACATCTAGATACATTCAATTCAAAAATCTATTTAGAATTTTTCAAATTTCCGTTTACTTTTCTTGACGAACTTTTTACAAATTAAATTATCATAAAACACAGTTTGATTTGAAGCGACAGCAGGCCAAAGCGTCTCGTATGTGTGTTGCGAGAGGTGGTCGATAAGATTGTATCAATTTGTGTGGGGTGTCTTTGTTTCATTCGGCTCGTGTGTTGCTCTGTGGGCTGGTGCTTTCATGTCGTCTCACATTACAAGTGGATAGAAAATGAAAATATTGAAAAGAAGACAACAAAACTCATAAAAACATTTGGTTGCTTGCTACTCCAAGTGAATGGGATCACTTTTGAACGGGGATGACAGATACCAATTGAATTTGAAATGTGATCTGAACCATATCCACGAGAAATTTTCATATTTTTTTATTATTGGATTCTCAAAGAATGGTAACAATTGGGTATACGTTCAACACTCGCCAGCAGCACTAGTAAATAGTTTTGTTCACCCCCATGGACAGATGGATGCATACATTCAGTCACTTTCGTCTTTCGCTCATGTATAACAAATTATCGAAAAGGGCTCGGGATGCTGGCCAGTTGTTGAATGTTTGGACTTTACCGTGTGTAGATTGCCTATCGCATACATGCATAATATATCATGGTTCTGCAAGGTATTAAAACATGGCATGTAGGTAAAGCGTTTACATTTTTAATTACACCTGCACTAACGAACATACTTATATGTACGTAGTTAGATCTGGGGGTGGGGGAGATGGGTGTTGGGTAACTATTCAGTGTAAATAATGAGCATATTTCTATAATCACAGTCCGTTGAGTGTTTGCTAACAGCATTGATTACACTGTTTCCACTTGAAATTTAATTATTTATTAACAGTATATGTATCTGTCAAGGTCGTACTCCTTGTCATTGGGGACTACGCTAAATAAGCCGATATTATTTCATCGTATCAAAATTTCCACACAGCGAACATTTGTTATACTGTCACCTAAAACTACAAAAGAACATCGCATAAAAAGCAAGCAGCACGAATTCTTCGATTGAGGTATATTATATATTTATTGTATAGATTTTGATTAGTAATATTTTTTATTATATTATTAAAATATTTAGCATAACTTAGTTTGTATTATATAGCAAAAAAAAGGGAAGTACATCTTTAAGATAATTTATTCTTATTACTTCACTAATTCGGCAACGTTTTTTTAGTAGAATTTAGAATTAATTTTACAAGAGTCGTTAAGTAGCCAAAATAATATCAAAACCATTAAAGAAATTTATGTCAGGTTAACTAACTGATAAATGCCCTAACCGTATGTGTATTGTGGTAGGTATTGTTTAACTCATATTATTTGGAATTAAACGTTTTTAAGAGAAATCACATTTGTTTTGTTTTTTGGCTGCTTATGGACTGTAAACGGTTGAAGATAGGAAATTCCTATTAGGAATTTTTGTCGTATGACCAGATGTGTACAGAATGAATTCAATCTGTAGAATTGATTATAGTGTAGAAATTGTTAATGAATTCGCCAACAAATGAAGAGTTATTTTTAGTAATTATTGGAAAAATATGCTAATTTGTATAGGAGATGGCAGTAGGGACAGCACAATATATCCCATTTTTATCTAACGTTCTCTAAATGGTTAGATTGTATGAAATTTGACTGGATAAAGTTCACACGCTGCAATCATATTTATGCAATTATGTATGGGTGAATTCGGTAATTAGTATAAAAAGTATAAAAAGGGGTGTGGCAAATACTTCAGTTTGCGGAAATTCTGCTTATTATGATAAATATTTAAACTGACTAAATTTCAATATCGGTTTCCATTTTAAAGTTTTGGTATAAATATAACTGTGTCAAGAAATGGCTCTTTTATATAGGAGGCACCAGAAGTGTTGGACCGAAATATTAATTTCCATTTACCTTGCGCAAATCTGTGTACTTACATAAAGTATGTGTATGTAAATATATATTGGTGAATTCAGTCATTTCTATGAGATACATATCGTCGGCTAGCCTGCAAGTAGTGTTATGTGTTTTTGAACAGGTTTTCAGGAGAGGCAAAAAACTGATTTATTTTGTCCATTAAAGATATTTTTTTTAACCATAGGCTTAACTGAATGTCTACCACAAATACCAGAGTACTGCATTAAAAGATATCCGATATTGATTTCTGTTACGGAGTGCTATAGGTTTTTTAAGAAAAACTACACATAACACTTTTTGTAGGACCTTTTTTTTAAATATATTCATATGAATTCGTACACATAACACTTTTTGTTTAGATTTTTTATTTTATTATATTTAAGTATTTTTGCCATTAAAAGACGCCCAACGCTAGCAAAATTGGTGGTACAATATGTAAGATGAAATTCATTAACATTAACAAACTTATATAACTAAACAAGAAAACTTAAACAAATAAATTTTAATGTTGAAGATTATCATAAAAGGAGTGGTAATCTTTGTGCATAAATTGCTTTAATCTATGGAGGCTCTTGTATTTAGAGTCATCAATTTTTAATGGAGATTCATATAAGTTTCCTGGTTCATTTATTTTAAGTACCCTTGTTCGCTTTTTTGGCTCATCAATTCCCAATTATCGGTGTGGCGCAGCTTGAAATAAACTTCATTGTCTTTAAAAAGCAATCCACGGATGTTGTTTACTTTTGCATCACCTGCACGTTCACCAGGTCTGATAGAGGTAAAGTTGCCAGGAACGTGTTCGTAATCCTTAAGAAAATTATACTCTAAGTAGTTTACTGTGTATGAATGTGTTGGTCTTGCCTGTCTCATGCGACCAACATAATCTAGTGGCGAATATATTGGAGCTGTAAACAAATTTTCTAACGTTGAATGTACACTGTCGACTTCCATCATTGTACGGCCTCTTTCTAATATAATTTGCTCCAACTCTTGTCCAGTAGATACAGAAAGGTTTGCTAAAGCGCTACACAGTACCTTATTTTTATTTTGGTAGGTACATCCATCCGATATTAGCATAACCTTTACTATATAAAAAAATAATAATTACCATATAAAAAACACATAACATCTATTGCAGGAATATTTCGTATATGGGTTACACATAGCACTTTTTGCTATCTTCAAAACCCATTAAGATATCGCAAAACGTCTTGGTAGGCTTATGTATGACCAGTAGAGATTCACAATGGTACAATAAAAAAAAAATGCCCAAATTACACATGACACTACTTGCAGGCTAGCCGACGATATGAGAAGAGGTGTAGCAAGTGTTTCATCGTATACTGTTTAAATATTACATATTACAATATTACACAGTACAACATTTTTCAGATTCCGAAAATAGGACATTTTATATGGAAGGTACCATAAGGGATATTCTGCCTACTTACAATCTCATAACTAAATTTTGAAAAATGTTAACACTGTTAAAATTCCAAAAGAATCATTTGAATATTAACTCGTGATTTCCTGCCCACCAGCCAACTAAACAGACGGACATGGTCAATCGTGTTAAAAAGTCATGAAACAAATTTGGTCTCTAGAAACTTTGGGTCCAACTCGCCTCCTTTACATATACCCATAATACCATGGGTAACTTTTTTACGATATTTATTTGTACATTGGATCCAATTTGAGGAAAACTCATCAAAAAAACACATTTTCAGTAAAACGAGCACTATATCGGAAATAGTGAAGAGACATCTTAAAATAATACTGCTTACTTACTTTATTTCCCTTTACACGCCATGAATGAGGTAAGGGATAGCTTCTCGTGTTATTGTGAATTAACACGCTCTCTATTTTTAGATTTACAACAAACTGCACCTACTTGTTTTTAGAAGAATGCGAACGTAAGTTTTATAAGAAATTTAAATTGGTTATGTCCATCGACTTGACAATATTTTGCGAAGTTGCTGTCGACAAGTATAGCCTATTTTTTTGTTAAATCAAATTTTAGCATGAAATATCAACTTTGGTAAAATTACTTAATATCTTAAGGCATTGATATGAAATAAAAATCTTTATTTAAACACCGATTCGAAAATTTCACACTTATCAGCATTTATCACAATGTTTCAAAATACCGTTATTTTAAATCTGTAATATCTCAAAACAATTATAATTTTTTTACTAAAAAATATTTAGATCATTGTAACAACACAGTTGTATTTATATACCTCCACTTGTATATAGCTGCTTGGCTTATAATAGTCTCATTCAACTCTCCCCAATGGGTGCCCCCCGGCATTCCACTTTATAGGATCACTTTGCACTCAACATAACTCGTACATATATAACCAACAGGAAACATTGTTGTTGTTTTTTTTTAGACAAGAAGACTACAAACTTCCACTCCAGTTGATTCAAATACTACATGACGCTATCTATGGACCATTTGAAATGAGATCATCAATGAAGCGTCCAAAAATAAGTCATCAAAAAATTTTAGCAACACCGTCTTACGTACATAATACTTATGTGATAGCCCTCCAGACTAACTAGAAACAGTGTAATTAATATACGATATATATACGTTTGTATTTGCAAAGGTACTTACACACAAAAAAACATATCAGGGTAATTATGAAAATATGCACATCGTGCAATAAAGTGTCACTATCCTAAAAGCCTCTGGCCCAACCGCTCACTGGAGGCAGCAAAGTGAACAACACAAAAGGAGAGAAAGTAAAACAACAACAACAAAAAACAACAAATATTTTTGTACTTTTTGCTCAACCTAAGTGGAACATTGACTGTTATTAGAACTTTGACACACTTTGAGGTTTCGAACCATAGCCATTGGTAGTGGTGGCACTGGTGGCGTATGAGTGCATCTAGTGGTAAATGATGACGTGCCTCTGCCTCCGCCACCAGAACAGCTCCATCAACGGACGCAAACAGCATAACAAAACAACAGTCAGAGAATATGCATTTCCCATGTCGCCACAAATATCATAACGGGTACACACAATAGTACGAGTACTTAGTTCTCATCACATCTTGTATAGCATGTACCACCACTCTCACACTATCTGTAGCCGTGGAAATGCTCCCTTGCAAGGGGTCCTCCAATAGGTGGCAGATTATACAAAAAATACTAAATCGTTTGTTGTCTTTGAGACACAAGATTTGCATCCTCTTGACAAGAAACCGTCGTAGTCGTCGTTGTCTTCGTGGTACAAAGAACTAGGAAGAACTTAAATCCAGGTCAATTTCTTTAATCACTTTTCACATCGCAAACCCACACACACACAGAGATTCGTTGACTTTGTCGACAAAAAAGTGCTCCTCTCAGACATTGCAACTATCTTTTGAATCTAAGCCATTTTATAAAATCTACACGAATAATTGCTTCAATTGTTTTGTTTTGTTTTTCTTGGCGATTTTTCATTAAATTCTTGGTGGGGCTATTTACAAAGTATGTAATAGTATTCTTCTTGCTGGCTACCAAACTTGTAACCTACTTGGTCCACAACCGTTAGCACTTCCGCTGCGTGTAATCCATTGAAAATCCCGTTATATACTGTCGTACAGTTCGCTGAGAAAGCGACATTAACCTCTGCACAACAAGGAAGTTTTATTTACGTTGCGTATTTTGGCCAGATATTTGTTTCAGAGTTCATCAAATAGTGGTTGGTTTCGTTCGCTCCTCTGCTCTGCTTTTATGTTGCGATTTGCGAAAGAAAGTGAATGTTTACAATTTGGCCATGTTACCGTTATATATGTTGGGTGCTCTCTTACTGGGAGAGATACATAGTACGTGCACAAGTAGAAAGTAAGAGAAGAATGTGTTTGCACGAGTTTTAAAATGTAAGCAAAGCTGAGGAGTTTGATTTCACGAGAGAGAATCAATTCACGTTTTGACTTAATGTTATAAAAATCAGAGAATTTGTTTACATCTAAGGTTTACAGCTAATTACAAACATTGACAGGGTAGCGGTGAATCCCAAAGAAATGATAACCGCCATCTATTTAAAACAACTGCTGCAAACGTTTAAGCAAATTTAATTCCAACAAATATTTACGAATTTCAATGGCACAAAAGTCAATTCGATTAAGTAATTGATTTTTTAAAATTGGAATTCAAAATCACTGATAGATTACAAATTTTTCTGAGCTGAGTATATTAAAATCCCTGGTTGAACTTTTTTATGGCCCGGTGAAGTTTCCAGTTTAATCCAAAATTGAGTTAGAAATAGATCCTTAAAACTTATTGTTTTAGTGCATTTTCGAAAGCAGATGCCAGATGCCACAAAAAAATCCTCGTTAAATTTAATTAAAGATATTTGAACTCGGAAATGATATAAAACAATCAGAAACATTAATACTCTGACTATTTTACGTCGCAGATCACACAGTATTTTGAAAAGAGACAAAATGGTTAGTAAAAGTTGGAATTATAAATTTTTGGTCTTAGAGCACCCCAAGTATAATTTTCTGAGCAACATTGTTGTAAAACATTTGAATGTAAAAATGTTCTATTTTAAAGACATTTTCTGACTTTTCTAAAAAAAGAGACGGAAAATACACGTAAGGAGTTGAGATAGATGGTAAAAATGTTTCACAAAAAAATCTTCATTATATTTCAATTAAGGCATCTGGTGAATCGAAAATGCACTAAAACAATTCCATTGTGAAGGATGATTTCGCTATAATTCAAAAAAAAAAAAAAAACTGTATTATTAAGAAGAGTCTGCATTTCCCAAGGATAGTTATAGATAGACGTTAAATAACTTGCAGAAACAAAAAGAATATAATTTCTGCTGAAAATGGTCATAAGTAGTACAAATATGAGATTTAAAGAAATTTAATATTACCTTCATGTTGTATTCTGTAAAAATTTCCGTTAAACCGCAGAATTATTTTGATGTTATTGTTTTAATCTGTTTTAGCTTGTTTTATATACATAATGCTTGCAAAAAAACAATTTATTTTAAAAAAACTTTTAAGCGCCCCACACACGAGTACTGCCGCAGTTCATGCCGATGAACCCCTTGTGTACGTGTATGATTGAAAGTTTTGATACACACTTATCAATCATTGTTTTATTTTGACCTTAACACTTTAGCTATTCCTTCAAATTTTTGTTGTACAATGCCGAAAAGGACAGGTACACTCCTATAAATTTAACAATTAATCGCTTTTCCATTTATCTTTTTTTATTATTTACACCAAACAATTTCCAAATTTTGTTGTTTACGCTTTCATAAAACAATTTTGTAGAATCTGACATTTTTGAAATGTAGAAAATACACAAAGTTCATCTATGGGGCGCTTTAAAGAAAGTATATAAAAACTCTAAAAAAAAATATATTGTCTTCATTCATTCATTCATTTAACCCGAATGCTGTTTTTTTTAAGTTTATTCTCAAAATATAAAATGAACAACATTTAGATAGTGTAGTAAACATTGAACGTAGATGATTTAATTTATAAAATTTATATGCCTACATACATCACAAAATCAGAAACATTAATAAATCATTAAAAAAAGGGATCCACCTATCATCTTTTTAGCATATCTTCTTTTTCTATTCCTTTCTTTCTCTTATATTTCTATTTATTTCCGATGAGATTCTTTCTTAGTTCTTAGCTTTCTAATTTTGACATATATTCAAAAAAAATTGCACTATAGCTTTGGTGAGACCAAATCAGAGCTGTAAAAGAATCATTCTTTTTTTGATTTCAATTAATTAATAATTACCTAAATTTTGCAATTCATTTCCATTTCAAATCAATTAGGCAAAATGGATTGCAACTCCTTTTTTTAATTCAAATGAATTTGGCAAATGAATTGCAATTCAAGTGAATAAGAAAAATGAATTACAAAAATGGGCTGAAGTGCAGAATGTGGAGCGGGAGCCCATATAAAAAAAAAATATGTCATCCTCTTCGTCTTGGTCCCCAAACTTTGGAATGGTAGGTCAAAGTTGGCGCTGCGATATTTTTAAAAAAAATAATTTAGCCAGCGACGCTACTTGCTTCGTACACCATTTCTTGCTTATTTCCGTTTATTTTTTGGTTAAAAGTGCTCGTAAGGGGGTCCATGGGTCCCGTAGGGTCATAAAATTAACACCATTGGATTCGTCTCGAATATACTTCATTGAGTACCCACACATAGGGGGTCATCATAGAACCCAAGGGGCCTCTTATTACCCCTAGGGCCCCATGGGTCATGGCGCCAGCTTTGACATTGATTTTTACGTTATAAGGCGTATTTAGGAGGGCAATCAATCAATGTAAACATTGTGGTTGGGGTCTAAAATTAGAGGAAATGATGTGCTACATTGTATAATTAGTATAAGCGCACACCCTTACTTACCTGCATGTGGCCTTCGATAGCTCATTGGAAGCGACGTAGACTAGCAATCCGAAGGTGCCGGGTTCGATTCCCGGCCGGGGCACTGGCCAAAATCAACATCGATGAAAAATTACTTTTTCAAATACTTTCGAGTTCTCCAGCCCACAAAACTCATCCTAGATGCTTCCACTACAAAAATCCAGATTGCGCAAGGATCAAGGAAAATGATTTATCAACATCTCATATAAATCAACAAGCCAGCTGGCGCCATCTTTGGTGGAATTTGGCGTAAAACTCACAACAACAACACCTAACAATCCTTGACACAAACCTTGTTATCTACAAAGGAACGAACAGAGTTGCCAATAATGATCGTATGATAATCGGATTATATGCCCGATCGAGTGTCGATAAATAGAAAATCGGTATAAAGAATTATCACCCCAGCTACCACCAGCTGTTACAACAACAACAACAACTTACCTGCATTATCAATTATCACTAACCTACTCATTTGTTCTAATGGCATATTCCACTTTGACGATTCAAAGACAGAAATTTCAACAACTGCAATTTCATGTTGATATTCCAAATTGTTAAACACATTCAAATTCAATTACATTCAAATCTTGAATCATTTCTTTTTGAATGAAATTCAAATGAAATAATGAAATAGTTGCTCTTGCAGTATCAAGAGTTTTTTATTTAAAAACTTTTTTAATGTCTACTGTGACAGGTGTAACCGAAAATTTAAATATTTATATTAACTCGTAAAACTCTTTTTATAAAACATACAAAGTCGAAACTTCAACAAACCCACAACCAAAGTTTAGTCTTTTCAGTTTTTGGGGGAATATGATAAAACGTCGAAATAAGTTCAAACATATGATGAAGGAAATCAGTGTTCGGTATGTGCTTATTATAAAGTGTTGTAAAATTATAAAAATAAACAAAATTGAATTTTTGTCATTTGTCCATAATTGTAGTTCATTTGTAGATCTTAATTGGCCGATTTTGTTAATAATATTTTTCCTGTTTGGAGCCGTATTACGTGGAATTGCTCTTATGTACATTTTATTGAAACCCCAGTAGTACAAGGTTTTACAATTTGAAATTTGTTATTTTTTTGGTTTAAGGCTGGTTTACACGCTATTCTCCCATATCCCCTTTGTACTGTCAAATCAATACATTTGGATTTCCTATCCACCTTCCTATAATTCAATATCTATTATACTATACTTTTGTAGTGTGTGTCTTTGCTTACTCCTACATATTTTTTAATTAGGCTATCGCTTTTGTGTTTGTGAGGATAAGGGTAGATACGGGTAGATAGCGTGTAAACCATATTTTACATAGCGACAAACGACAACGGCAAAGAATACAAATCATCGGCGGCTAATCTCAAGCCGACAAATTTCAACCATAACGGCGTAATCATATTTCTCTACTCTTTCATCGGCTTTGTTCTCTGGTTGTCAACATCGTTCTGTTTTCTGCTCATAGTTTTGACATTTGTATTTTTCTTGCAATCGTAGTTGGTGTTGGTGGTACGGAACGTATTTTTTTTTTACAATTTTATCAAAACGACAATTAACATTCATACTTCCACTTAACAAAGCGGAGTTTTAACCACAAACCCAATAGCAAACCAACACATTTTCTACAAACAACGATAACAACACAAAGTGAAATAATGTTTAACTAAAAAGTGTCAACCGAAATCTGTAAGTTAGTCACCAAAGAAAAAAATAAGTGCAATTGAAATTGGCAAATGCGAAATTTGTTAAAAAGTCAGTGAGTAAGATGAACGGAAAGAAACTGTGCCAACTTGTATAACATGAAACCCGTAATAATACAAGTGAAAATTGCAAATTAATAAAATTATATTCGCCTCTGCTTTGTGGGCAACAGCTTTGCCCCGTGAAACGACGTCGCAAATAACTTCAGCTCCAAAGTGAGGGGAAACAAACGCGAGTAATTGTGCCACCAGTAAGTGCCTTTCTGTCGGTGGAAGGGAAAAGTGCGCATCATAGAACAAAAAATAAGGAAAATAGAAATACAAAAGTGTATAAACTGAAAAAGATTCACCCAGATTGTTGTTTGCAATCCCACAAATCTGAATCTCGAGCGTTGTTGTTGTGTTTGTCTCGCGATCTTCGTGTCTATCGTGTTTGTGGTGGCTGCTCTCTACTCAACGTCGTGCCGTACAAGTACGTACATACGTAAATATGTGTGTGTGGTTTTGTTGGTTGATCATGATGGATATGTGTGCGGTGGATTTTTTACACGAAAGTTTTGTGTGCAAGTTGTTTGTTTGTTTGACAGCCTGTTGTTGTTGCTGTCGCTATGTTTCTATCTCTGTAAATGGCCGCTGTTTCTTACTGTTGTTTTTTTTTGGTAATGAATCAATGGAATGAAAAACAACAACAACAACAGCAAATATGTTTCGTTCCTCGACTCAAAACAAGCCGAAATGAACAATTTGAATTGATTAATTATTATTAACTGTGGGGCTGCTGCTTACAACCCTTCCTCTCTGGGCGCCCCTATAATTAATAGACAGCGACTATTTGATCTACCGTTAATTGCACCTTGCTGTCTTGATCGCAGAGTGGTCGTGTGTTGCTTGCTGCACTTAATTGTCATAAGGGATGTTTGTGTCAACAGTCGATGAGTTATCCAATAAGAAGGTATCTACATACATAGGAATTTGTTGATTAGGCAAGAGCAGCCCATGGGCAATGCATTGACATCGTCCGTTACCTGTTGAATATACGCCAACAGTATGTGCACTGTCATGATTAGTTTAGTTGAGTTTTGTACTAGTATTTATTTGAAGTCACGCAATGTGTGACCTTATCGAAGAACAGTTACCACAAGTGCTTCTACTGACTACACCCGCTGATGAGAGCGACATAGGTACATTAATATGCTGATTGTTATGCTGTTTTAATGGTGAAAATCGAATCGAACAGATAGGCGGAAACCTGTTAGCAATGACAATAGATATCGTGACCTTGAACGCTGATGTCATAAAAACAAAGCCGGAGTGAGGAAACGACGTAAAAATTATTTGCAAGCAGAACGATACATAAAACACGCATTGGCTTTTGCCAATAGTTTGCAAATTGTTCGTGTTAAATTTTATTCCGATAATGTCTCAAGTATAAAATTACCAATCAGATAACCGATAAATTTAAAAATCGGTATAAAGAATTATCACCCCCAGCTACATCCACCAGCTGTTACAACAACTAACATAACAACGATTTTTAAAATTAAAATAGGAAAATAACTGTATTTTTTGCCCCTAATTCACTAAACAAATATATACTCTATTAGCACCCAGTAGGGAAAAATACTAGTCCGGAACTAGTATAATACTAGTTCCCAATAGGGCAGTGAACTAGTTGACCTTCTATACAAGCAACTGTCTCATTTAACACGTACTTGTCCTAGGATTGGGGGAATTGCCCTTTTGTACTAGAATAGTTCAGAAATTCTAGTCGGGCGGTAGTAGATTGTCTCCTTTGAACTAGTATGGAACTAGTATTATTCTAGAAAAAATTGAGCTAGTACTGTACTAGTATTTTGAATACGAAAAAAACATATACGACGTTCAAAATCCATTTTACACCCACATTAAAAATACGATATTGTAATTAAATGCATACGATTGAATATATTTTTTTCATATAAAAAATTATTTAAAAATTCCCTTTTTCTTATTCATCAGCTTATAACGTTTAACTAGTTCAAAATTCGATAGTTTAGGACTAGTTCATTTTGGGAGTAGTTCACAATTCCATACTTTTGAACTAGTACGTTTTTGAACTAGTTTGACGATTCCTTACTGGCCAATAATAGAATAAATCTTGAATCGAACAATAAAAACACATTCATTGTTTACACATACAGATCAACAAAACAAAAAAAGAGCAAATCATACAAGGGATTATAGATTATTATACGATCGAAGTTAAAATACAACATTTGACACTTTATAACCCAATTTGATTTATGACTTTTAAACATGTTTGATCCATATCCGTCTGTCTGCCGGGCTGGTTGTTGTAAAACTTTGCATTAGTTAATATATTTCCAAAACTACTTATGGGACTATATAGAATATACCAATTTCCAATATAATGGCAATTTATCTAAATGAACGCCGAATATGAGTGATAAGTGCTAAATCAGAGATAATTTGTTCTAAAATATTATTTGAAGTACTGGTAACCCGCAGTATATGAGCTTAAATTTTTTTGTAGTTTTTCTTCTTTTTTATTAAAAAATGGTTCATAAACATTGATTAACAACGAAAACCTATTTTACGAAAATATTTTTACGTTTTATCCAATATGTATTCAAATTTGTTTCAGTTAAAAAAAATTATACGCTAACACAAAAATTACAACTGATGCCGCAACTGCGTGCGGTATATCAAAAGCACAGATTGTTGCAAATCGATTTGCTTCAAAATAAACTATACAATTTTAGAAACTATACAATAAACTTAATATTATATAACCATTTTTTGTCATGCCAATTGCCATATGCATAGAAAACCGTTTAATGATCGTGTATACGAATTGCACCAATATAATTATGGCTTAAACTTTTATATTTGTTTTGAAATGACGTAAAATTACTTATTAGCTTGAAGATACACAATGAATACAGAAACAAATAAAATTTTACTCTCACCTATCTCTAAACACAAGGTATCTTTATTGTTGTTGTTTTAACAGATAGTGGGTGCTCAAACATTTGCCGTTTAGTGATACATACATATTTGTACGTGTGTCTATAGAATCATACCGACATTAGGTGGTTTTAAATATTGGCGAATGTAGTGTACCAGACCAAATGCTTAAATTGAGCTTCCATGATAAGAGGCCAGCGTGAGGTCAAATATGAAAAAAAGTGAATTTATATTGTTACATGACTGTAGAAAATTTTCAATTGAATTGTAGTTTTTTATTAATGCCCAATACTTGCTCACCCAGAGAGTTAACGACAGCAGTAAAGCTGGGAATTACAGAGACGGAAGAAAAAGTCAAAACAGACTGTTGTTAATTGCCATAAATATAGTAATTTGTGATTCTATCATCATCAGCCTGTCGGTTTTCTGCTGCTTTATTACTACGGCGAGTATTTCCACTGCTGTTTGTCTATTTTATCCGCTTCACAATATTTTTTTATTGTTATTGCAAACTTCTCTCAAGTTCAAGTACACACGAGTCTCTATAAAAATACTAACAACAGCAGCAACAACAAAAACAACAACGACATCAAAACATTCATTGTAGTAATTTCTGAATACGACTCTCGAAACAAGTTTTTGCTTCTGTTATGTCTGACCAGATATTGAACAAACCTTCGATTACGTTCGCGCATTAGTTGTTGTTGTCTGCCAGTATCCATATACATGTATATATATATATACAGTAACTGATCGGAATATTATGATCGCTTAAAGTATAATATCGGATACTCCGTAAGATGTAAGACACATTCATCTGTATTGAAGAATGAAGAGTGGAAATATTTTAAGGATAACTGTAAAAAAATATGAGTACATGCCGCTCATTTGCGAAAAGACCGGTATAACTCAAAAAAGCAATTCCGAGATAAATGCTTTTAAAGTTTTCAATTGAGGCTAAATGCTGAGAAAAGTATAAAATACTCTTGGACGCCACTCAGTGAGGGAATTAGACTTCATTACTATTTTATTATACGTTTTTCATTTTGGTGTGGCCCTTCATTTGCCTAAATGAGCAATATAAATATAAATAAACATTATTTTAATATGCCAGCAGTTGTAATTCTTTATTCAGGCAATATGTTATTACTAAAGAATGTGAATATTGAATGAAGACTCATTCAGTTACGCAGAATTCACACTCGTGTATTGCCAACATCTCAAGCTGTTTTTTCAAACTTCTAAAATTAGCGAATGTTATCATTTAAAAATTTACCTACGTTGCCTCATTCATTTTGTAAAATAATTTTCGTTATTAACTTATTCACACTCTCCCTTCTCAGCAGAAAATTGTCATAAAATGTAGTTAAAAAACAAACTAGTTCGAGCTAGTTTAAAAATTGCTGAACTAGTTCTATACTAGTACCAAAGGGATAATTACTCCAAAGCTAAGACATTTTCATTTTAAATGAGGCAGTTTCCAGTAAGGACTAGTTCAAAAGTATGGAATCCTATATTACTTCCAAATAACGATTTAATGTTACTAGTTGGTGAATAAGATAACCAATTTTGATATAATTTCAGAAGATATATTGAAGAAGATATCAATTATAATAAAGTTGTTTATGTTTTCAATATTATCAAATCCACTGCTGTGGGTTATGATGGTTTGAAGCTCACATTTTTGAAATTGGTATTTCCGTTATTTAGTTATCATATTTGGCACATTGTTAACTCTATATTACGTACTTCTAAGTTTCCTGATGATTGGAAAATTGGTAAAGTTGTTTCAATACGCAAGAAGGGACAAATTCTGGCATTGATTTCCGTCCTATATCTATTATGCCCATTTTATCCAGAATGCTTGAGCATATTATAAAAAAACAAATTGTTCATCATTTAGAAACTAATTCTATGTTACATGACTGCCAATTAGGTTTTAGATGTATCAGAAGTACAACGACGTTGTTGATTGGCCTGACTGATAAAGTTAGGAAACATGTGGGTTATGATGGCTGTTGTGTTCTTTTATCTCTCGACCTTAAAAAAGCGTTTGACAGATTGGACCATGCCATGCTAGTAGAGAAGTTGCATTCCAAGTTTGGTTTTATTATTAGTGCTTGTAATTTGATGTGTTCATACCCGCTTGATAGAAAGCAATATGCTTGTAGTAATAATAATACTTACAGCATTGTTTGTCCTGTTAATAGTGGAGTGCCTCATGGCTCTGTACTAGATCAATTGCTATTTGTAAAGTATATGAATGATCTGTTTGACGGTATAATTACTAACAACTGCTACATTTTTGCCTTTGTTGACGATCTGCAAATTGTCTTTAAAGGTACCTATGATTATATAGATGTGCCGCAAAATACAATTGATTACACCACAAATATCTTGGATACATGATAAACAAACTTTCAATTAATACCAATAAAGCTATGCATTTTAGCAACTTGCAGCATAATGACATATCAATTTATATTGGTGGTCATTACATTAATGTGGTGGACAGCTTTGAATGCCTTGGAATAATTTTAAATACAAAAATTAAATTTTAAATTGTATGTCAATTCAGTCGTTTCCAAAATCAATTTTATTTTAATGAAATTGTACAATTTTAATATATTTCTACCATTTAATATTAAAAAGCAAGTATTTCATGCATTAATTATGCCAATTTAATTGTATGGTTTGGAAATTTACTCGGGAGCTATGGGGTCTGTGTTAACCAACTGCGTTTGACATTTAATAGAGCTGTAAGATATATCTACTCAGTTAATTGCCGTCAGCATATTTTTTCTAAATAACAAAATTTAATATAAAAAACAACAAAATAAAATATTTTAAAATAACAAAATATAAAAATAAAAATTTCATGTTGATTAACAAATTTAGCAAAATTGTTGGCCCCCCAGCCAGAAAGGTATATTAATAGGTCAATGTTAGCAACAATATAATTAGAAAAATATAAAAGAGAAGAAAAAAGTCAAGGGTTCCCAAAACATAAAATTTTGAGCAGTAAACTGTACGATATTATCGCAAATTATGTAGGTAAAAGTAATCAATCAATCAATCTTCTGCAATAAATAGTAATAACTTTCTCTTGTACACATTAAAACTGTCTCCAAACACTTTCAGATTGCATGGTAAATCATTCCAAATTCTAGCAACTCTAATTAAAAAAGATCTCTCAAAAACTGAGTTATATATGCGTGGTATTAAAATTTGAGCGTTTCTTATTGATCTTGAAAAAACAAAGGAATTACGTAGATTTGGAGGGGTCGAGGTTGAGATAAGTTTGTAAAAGAAAAAAAGTAGCCGTACCCGCACAAAATTACGGAAACTACATCCTAAGAATTGCGTTACATAAGGAGATACATGCTCCCGCACTCGTACACAGAAAACAAAGCGTGTAATCATATTAAATAGTTTTTGTAATTTAACGAAGTTGTGTGAGTTGACTTTAGTTATAACCTCCAAACAGTAACATTAAGAGGGCGTAGGCGACATTGCGTCTGATATGAATTGGCAAAAAGTAATTAACATTGTAAAGTTTTCGCAAGGTAAAAGTTATTTTATTATACAAGACTCGATATGCATTCCAAAATCTAATCTGTCATCTATGACAATACCTAGGCAACGCATATGATTTACAAACTGCAAACTCGATCCGTTAATATTAACTTGAAAATTTAAACTTGAGCAACGGCCAAAAAACATACATTTAGACTTTGCCAAATTAATTTTGAATTTATTATGTAGCATCCAAGTAGAAACATTGGCTAAACAAAAATTAGCCTCAGCTTCCAAAACGTCCAAAAAATCTCGATCACCACTCAGTAGTAATTGAACGTCATCTGCATAAATATAAGGGATACATTTGCCAGGAACTGATACAACTTCAGAAATTTTATTTAAATATAGGACAAATAAAAGTGGACCAATAACTGAGCCCTGAGGCACACCAGAAATAACACTACGGATTTCAGAGTTTCTTCCTTTAATATCTACAAATTGACTACGGTCACTTAAGTAAAACAAGATGAGTTTACAGGCAGTTTTAGAAAATTTGAACTCGTCTCGAAGCTTAACTATAAGCGAAAAATGATCTATGCAATCAAATGCTCTAGATAAATCCAAGGAAATTAATAATGTAACCATTCCATCATTTATATTACGCCTAATATTATCAGTCATTTCCACCAACAAAGAGGAAGTACTATAACCCTTCCGAAAAGCATATTGACTGTTGTTTATTAATTCATTTAAATATTGTACCATCCTGGTTTTAAGTAAAAAATCAAAAGCTTTGGACAAAACCGGCAAATACTTATCGGTCTTAAATCTTCCAATCTCGAAGCACTCCTACCTTTGGGAATTGGAACAACTCTTGACACTTTCCAAGAAGTTGGAAAGGAGGATGTTGTGATGATCGTGTTAAACACGTGCAAAACATGCATACTAATCACGGGGAGCAACAGCTTAATAAATTTTAATGGAAAACCGTCAACGCCAACCGATTCTGACTTTATTAAATTAAAAGTTTCAATGATTTCAAACTCAGTGACATTACCAAAAGAGAAACATGAGTCATCTTCCTGGTAACTAAAATCAAAATTAGAAAGTCTTGAATTGACGCTTGAAACATCCACGAAAAAATCATTTACCTCATTCGCATCATAGTCCATAATGGTCTCATCTTGATCCAAAAAACCAACACCACCTAATGCCTGCCATATCTCCGCGTTATTTCTATTCTCAAAAGATTTAAAACAGTTTCTTCTTTTTGCCTTCCTAACGACAGTTTTCGCTTTGTTACGGTATTTACAAAAGATACGCCAATGGAAATTAGTGAGGTCTCTTAATGACTTCGATAGTATAATTTCCCTTGAATTCATCCAAATTTTGCCGAAAACAACTACTTCACTATACTACTATCTCATATTTTCTAGTATATGCGTTAATTTTGTACTAGTTCTTATCAACCTATTTTAAAGTGGTTCCAAACTAGTTCAAAGGAGACAAACAACTACCGGCCGACTAGAATTTCTGAATTGGTACTATTTTAGTACAAAAGGGACAATTTCCTCCAAGCCTAAGACAACGTGTTAAATGGGACAGCTGTTATCTATAGAAGGTGAAATAGTTCAATTTCCTATGCAAAACTAGTACTTTGCTTGTTCCGAACTAGTATTTTTCCCCTACTTTGTATAACACGATAACATAACAGCTGAACATTTCTCTTTACAACCGCTAACTGAAATTGTTGCAACTATACCACCAACCAAAACGCAGCATAATAATAAGTTTGAATGCCACTGTATTTGTATGACTTTGTTTTTATCGGGCGGCACAATTAATTAATTTTTTTGTTTAACTAATTTAACATTTCGGCTTTACTTTTTGTTGTGTTTACACGCATTTGAAATTTTATTTATTTTTTTATATTTACCGTAAATATACGTAAGTATGTATATTTTTTTGTACTCGTGAGTCACCGTCGCGCTTGCGATGGGTGTAGGTGCAAGGTTAGTAGCTATCATGTGTCACATAATCACGATATGACTTTCATCTCATTTCTTCGTACCAAACATGAAGTTGTGTAGTAGAGCTCTTAACGCACTGTACTTCTCAAGGTGTGACTACGATGAATGGTGCTGGTGGTGGCATGCACGCCAAAACCCGTTTTAGTATTTGCTGCTATTGTATTCGTTTGTTTGGGGGTCTTCGACTTAATTCTGATTAAATTGAAAATTGGCATAAAAACAATAAAACAAAAAATGCCTGGTTATTAATCCCAATAATGTGATAATTGAGATTTATATTCAGGCTATAAGATTCTTAGCTTTAATATTTGCGTGTGTTACGATAATCATTAGTAGCGATAACTGATTCCCTCCTTTTATGAGAACAATTTTTTGGTGTGGCATTAATCCTTTTAAAAATTATTCTATATAAAAATCCTTCTGTGTGATTATGATGTTATAATCCTGTACTTTTTGAAATATAAATTTTTATTTTTTTTTATTGCCGTTTCCATTTTCGAATGACTGCTGCTTTCACATTTAGCAGTCACCGGTAATTTAGGTATTAATATTCGATCGTCTAATGATATATTATTATGTCTAGCATAGCATTCTTCTTAACGACTGTTTACTTGTTTTTATAATAATAATAAGCATGTTTTTATAAAAATAATTCTGGAAAACAATTTGCTGCCTTGTTTTTGTTTATTTGCCATAAATTAATACATATTGATTTTATTAATTTAGGCATCGGTGTAATATCTAGTATTAATGTATTTCCTGAACCTTTTGAAATTCAGACAAAAAAAATTGTAAGCGGCTGTGTGAACTTTGTTTAAAATGATTATGATGTAATTGACTTGTCTTCTTAGTACTTTCTTAAAGTTAACACTATTACCGAACTATCGTTTCACTTAAAATTCGGTTCTCTTAATTGATTTAATTGGAAATGGCTTAAAGAACTATTTTGGAAGTAAAAATATTTACTTATTCTTAATGTAAAGATGTTACATTGTAGACCTTTACAAAATTAGCACATAAAATAAAAAAAGGTGTAGAAATACATTTGAAGCTATTAGTTTTAAGAATTGTATCGCATTTGCCAATTTTATTTATATGTTCACCTTCTGGATTTACTCTATTAATCACTTCGTTGTAATCTTTTTACTTGCAGCATAATAAACCTTTTTTTATTTTTATTTCCACTACTTCTCCTTTCAACGAATATCTACAACTCTGTATGCCTTGAGAGTGCTGTGCAATAGACAGACAAAATGCAGATTTTAAAAATTATACTTACGTTTACATTACTGACCCTAACTTCACATAAGTGTTTAGTTCATAGCAGCACTGGTTCACCGGGTGACACAGCCGCAAGTGATCGTTATAATTCCCACCTACCCACAGCGGACAGTGGTCCGCCCACAATACAAAAAGTACCAACTAATATACAACCACATGTTGGCCAACCCCAGCATGCACCCCATCCACAACCACAACCACCAACGCCGCCGCCCCATCAGCAGCAACAGCCGCAGCATCATCAGTATTCTTCCCATGGCATAGGTGGAGTTGGCAGTGGAGGTTTGGCCCATCATCACCACCCATCCCAAGGGGCTGTGATAAGTACACAACAGCAACACCAGCCAAGTGTATACCATTCGCCGTCGCACAGCGGTCATGCTGAACACAAAAATACGTATAATTTGCTAAGTGAAGCTATGTCTCAGGCTGTTAGTAATGAATTTAGTAAGTTGCATCGCTTTGCATCGTTAGTGGTGTTGGGTAAACTAATTGATTTGTCGTTTTCATACAGGCTCTCTAGGAGGCAGTGGCTCAGCCGATGGTGCTTGTCATGCAGATGATTTGGACTGCTATAATGTTCAAGATCGGTTAGGTATGGAGGCTATAAGAACGTTGCATCAGCAGTTGGATGACGATGATAATGGCAATATTGATCTAAGCGAATCTGATGATGTAAGTTGAATAATTGTATTTGTTATAATATTTTATATTTTGTTACGTATCGTAGGAGTTGTGTTTGTCTTCCTCTTTTACAATAAAGATCATTTTAATATTATACAGATAATCAGAAAGCATTCATGATCATTGTCATTCGAAGTATGGCTGGGTAAAACTCTTAAATTCCCTTTAGATTTTATATGTAACTCCCATAAAACTATATAAGAAATTATTAGAACTAGCGACTATCACGCCGGTAATCAATTTAGAGCACTTTCAGTGGTCTCCATTATTTTGTAAACACCAACTTCCAAATAATCATTTCAATATGACTGGTTAAGCTTTAAGAATGAGCTGATGTTGGGAATTTATGTTTATCACTGTGTCCACTGTGGGCTGTGTCCAGGATTCCTTCCTAAAAATAAATAAAAATACGGGAAAGTGTTGTCACGGGCGATTTGGGAGGAACAGCGCCACGTCGAACTCTGGGGGGTGTTCGTTAAGGACTCTATTACATCGATAACATATTAGGGCTTCACGATGTAAATCTTTTTGCGCAGCTGTTATTGACAATTTATTTCTTCCGGCATGCAAAGTGAATGCAACCAATTTCTAAAATTTGTTGAGAGCTCAAAAAAAAAGAGAGAATCGATTTATTGGCATTTATTTAAAATATTATTAATAATAAAATTTTAATCTTTAAAAATTTAAAAATTATAACTTTATTTGTATTATTCTAGTTTCTCTTTAAGTTACATTAATAAACAATAATACTTACATTTATGCCAATACATATTTTAATAAATTTGTATATTTAAAAAAAACAGTTTTTTTTAATTTTCTGTTAATATAACACAATGCAACAAATTTTTGATCCCGGCTTCTAAATAGTTGATCCTTATGTAAAATTTCACGCTGAATTCAAATCTGCTCTCAGATATGTGGAAAGTAGAACAGTTTTTGAGATATGGTCAAATTTCCGTTTTTAGTGTTTTGAAAAAAGATAGGTCTAATAAAATGCCATTTTCTCTGGCTTTAATTCACCGATTTTACTGAACTGTGACAAAAATAAAAGATAATAAAATTATTTCTTAAAAAAACGATAGTTGATTAAAATCCAATTATTAATGATGAAGTTATGGCACTTCAAAGTTGGATTTTTGTAAAAATTTTAATGATTTTTCAAGTTTTCGCTGCCTTTAATAAAGTTTTTTTCTGTGTTTTCGTAAAAATTGCTCCGGTTTCAGAATATTACATGATAGAATAATATGTTACAAAAAATTTTTGCCCTTGGTCATCAAAATCGGATAAAAAATACTTCCACATTTGCAGCATTTGGCGAAATAACCCAATTGTTTTTTTTAGATATTCCTATGTGACTTGTTTAACAATAAACTTGAGTTATATTTCGGAGGGCAAGCAAAACAACAATTACTACTACGCTCAAGAAGAGGTATCTGTACTTAATTGTGAATGCAGCGTTTATTTTTCAACCGATTTTGATGACCAAGGGCAAACAATTTTTGTAACATATTTTTCTATCATGTAATAGTCTGAACCCGGAGAAATTTTTATCGAAACACGGAAAAAAACTTAATTAAAGGCAGCGAAAACTTGAAAAATCATTAAAATTTTTACAAAAGTCCAACTTTGAAGTGCCATAACTTCGTCATTAATGACTGGATTTTAATCAACTATCGTTTTTATAAGAAATAATTGTATTATCTTTTATTTTTGTCACAGTTCAGTAAAATCGGTGAATTAAAGCCAGAGAAAATGGCATTTTATTAGACCTATCTTTTTTCAAAACACTAAAAACGGAAATTTGACCATATCTCAAAAACTGTTCTACTTTCCACATATCTGAGAGCAGATTTGAATTCAGCGTGAAATTTTACATAAGGATCAACTATTTAGAAGCCGGGATCAAAAATTTGTTGCATTGTGTTATATTAACAGAAAATTAAAAAAAACTGTTTTTTTTAAATATACAAATTTATTAAAATATGTATTGGCATAAATGTAAGTATTATTGTTTATTAATGTAACTTAAAGAGAAACTAGAATAATACAAATAAAGTTATAATTTTTAAATTTTTAAAGATTAAAATTTTATTATTAATAATATTTTAAATAAATGCCAATAAATCGATTCTCTCTTTTTTTTTGAGCTCTCAACAAATTTTAGAAATTGGTTGCATTCACTTTGCATGCCGGAAGAAATAAATTGTCAATAACAGCTGCGCAAAAAGATTTACATCGTGAAGCCCTAATATGTTATCGATGTAATAGAGTCCTTAACGAACACCCCCCAGAGTTCGACGTGGCGCTGTTCCTCCCAAATCGCCCGTGATTCTGTTCCGCCCATATCTCAAAAACTGTTCTACTTTCCACATATCTGAGAGCAGATTTGAATTCAGCGTGAAATTTTACATTAAAATGTATTATTAAATGTCCCGGATACAGAAACTTTTGAAATTTTGTGACATAGTGTAATTATGTGAATTATATTTATAATAATAAACCAAATAAACCAGCCCCAAATTTTACAATCTATTATAGACTCCGCCCAGTAAAGTCTTTATTTTGCCAAAAAAATAATAGTTGCCTTTCATAGGCATTTCGTTTTTAAATTTCCTAATATTAATTGCCTGTTTCAAGATGTCGAACGTTAACGTTCGCTTGGCTTTTTTACAGTAGCAAATAATCTGTGTATCGCATAAAAAGTAAAGCGAACGTTAGTGTTCGACATCGTGAATGAGACAGTTTTTTTTTCCATTACTTGTCGTGAAACCCCTCTATGTTCCCTATCTCATTATTGTTTTTTCAGTATTTATTTGTTTTCCTATTAAATATTCTTCTTTTCTTCCCAGTTCCTTCGCGAAGAGTTAAAATACGATTCGGGTTATGAAAAACGTCAAAAAGCCTTCCATTTCAACGATGACATGCACATTTCCGTTAAGGAATTATGGGAAGCGTGGTTAAGATCTGAGGTAAGAAACCTCTTTGAGCGCACCTGATACTGTTTATATTACATTCTACTTTTCAAACCAGGTTCACAACTGGACTATTGAACAAACTACAGATTGGCTGGCACAATCAGTGCAGTTGCCACAATATGTTGAACTTTTTAAGATGCATAAAGTTTCAGGCGCTGCCTTGCCACGGTATTTATTTCAAAATGGGGTCTATGGACTATATATTTTTTTACATTTGAATATTATTATTTTAGCTTGGCCGTGAATAACATGCATTACGTCAGTAACGTTTTGGGTATAAAAGATCCCATACACAAGCAAAAAATTGCTCTTAAAGCTATGGATGTGGTATTATTTGGTCCACCTAGAGGTTTGTATAGCCAAAAAACCTTTGCTAAGCTGTTATTATTTAATGACTTCAATTCATTTGTATTATTTTTAGAGACTGGAACCCGTTGGAAGGATTATATATTAGTTACTTTACTACTAAGTGCTATCATAGGTTGTTGGTATGCGTATCAACAAAATAAGAATGCTAAAAGACATTTGCGTCGAATGGCGCAGGACATGGAAGGGCTACAAAGAGCCGAACAAAGTTTGCAAGAAATGCAGAAGGTAAGAATACAAAAACAACAACAAAAACGAACAGAAAATATATTGCAGAATGTGTGTATTTGGTCAGGAACTAGAACGGGCTAGGTTAGAGCAAGAAAACGTTGCTACAGAAAAGATGGATTTAGAGCGCCGTCTCAAAGAAGTCCCCACTTTAACTTCATCCAATTCGGATTTGGAAGTTCAACAACTAAAGAAAGAAATCGAAATGTTGCGCACAGAATTGTCGAGAGCTGAAATTGAATTGGTCGACAACTGTTGGGCACCCCCTCCCCAATTGCAGTCCTGGCTGCAGTATACGTACGAATTAGAAAGTAAAAACCATTTAAAGAAACGCGTTGCAGCCGAAAAACAGCTACAGTCCGCCCGAGAGGCTTGTGAGAAATTGCGCAAGAAACGTTCAAGTTTAGTTGGCGCATTCGTCTCCACCCATGGCAAAAGTATTGATGACGTAGATCGTTCTATTGTGGAGGCTCGCAACTCTCTGGGCGAAGTAACGAATGAGCTGCAGGAACGTCTACACAGATGGAAACAAGTCGAACAGTGCCTGGGCATGAATATCGTCAATAATAATGGATTGACCTATTTGGAAAGTGTACTATATGGACGTAACGGTGGTGGTTCCTCGGTAAAAAGCTCTAGAGGTAAGCAATTTAAATACACTAATCATGTAGCGCATATAATTATCTGTGTGAATGTGTTAGTATTTAAAATAGTGATGCTAATGTATGTGTTAGATATCTAGATAATAGTTTAGAAATCTGTAGAGCTATTAACATTTACGTAACATAAGTTATTGATGGCCAGAAATTCGCGGTTTGAATAAGGGGCAAAATTCTGTATTTTGTTGCATAAAGTGTTGTGTGTATGTATACGAATTTGTATTAATACTCTTTTGCTGATCGTTACTAGTTAAAAGTGTCTTGACAGTACATACGTTTAGGACTATTTTAAGGACGTTAGAAATCGCCCAATATGTTTCCGACAAGAGAGTCCCCCATAAGTGGTGACTTTGTTATACGTGATTCATCGTGTAACGAGGATGTTCTTAATAGTAGACTCCAAAAAATTTTTTTTATTAATTTTGCCATTTAAGGCGATGAAAGCTCAATAATAGTTTCTGCTTTGATGTAAATAAAACAAAACTTTTATGAAAAATAAAATATGTTTTATGAGTTATTTTAACTGTCCTTACTTTAATTTCAAATTGAATATTTGGAATTCAAATACATATAATTTTTGAAATTCAATTGATTTTCTTGAAATTTCGATTGAAAATGATGTAGTGAGAATCTGTGTTTTCAATTTCGGTATTAAATATATAAACTCTCATCTAACAAATAAGTAAAATTATTAATAGAAATTTTAATACAATTTATTTAATAAACTAAAAACCTATCATACAAATTCAGCTTTTAGGATATATTAATATATTTCTCATCATTATTATTATTATATAAGGCACATTCGTGTTATTAAAACGATCTTTTTTTAATTGTATTTTTTTCGAATAAGACGTTTTCCCAAATTACAAGTAAGACAAAAAAAATGGCTTGCAAATAAAATTAGTTATAATTTATACTTCATAATGAACAAGGCTCAACAAATCCATGCTTACCTAGTAGACTATAAGAATGCTAAATATATTACAAAACTTATATTTATAACATATTGAATGCAGCAAACCTTTCGAGGAACTTACTAACTTTATATATTCCGCTATTCATTCTTTATCAGCCTCATTCACTCCACAAGGATATTAGATGAAATGCAAATATAAGTACATTTTTTACCAGACATACCTACATGACACATTACAATTAATTAATCTTCTGGCAGTTCACTGCGCTAGTTGTTGTCACAACAATTCAACATTTAATTCGAAATCAAGAATCCAAGTCATAGCCAAATCATTGTCAATTCATTTTACTACAACAAATTTCTTTTTCTTTACCCCCTCTGAAAGTATGGCACAGTTTATTTGCAAATATCACTTTCTAATTTCTTTGTAGGACGCATTACGAGCAGCTCTGATGAGTTGGACGATGAATCTGTTCAAGGTAAGCCAAATTTTGAGAACTTTTCCTTGATCTCCGCTGAATGAGTGAACTGTGTTGATGTTATGTTTTGCCACGGACAAGAGTAGATATTGCTCTAAATACTTATGAAACATAAAAACTTCTTCCATTTCAACCCGAATTTCATCAAATGGCATTTACAAAATTGAAAAATTCAAGATTTTTAATTGGCCGTACATCACAAAAAGTGAACCAAGAAAAAAAAACACATGAAATTTTAAACACTTAATTCGAAACAACACGTGCTGTTTGCCGCCTTCCTAATTTCCGTTTATCTTAAGTGCAATATTATTTAGTTTTATCTATGACAATTTAGTACTGAAAGCATTTCAAACATTTCTTTATTTGCATTTTATTTTTATTTGGATTCTTAATTTCTTTTGAGAATACTAGTGTATAATTAAGCAAATGTTTTTTTTTTTTGTTTGTATTTTTATTTTATTTTTGTTTGTTTATTGTTATCTCAATTATGTTGTTTGTTTATTCAACAAAAAAAATCTTTGCAAATTTCTCCCTTTATGTACGATACATATAATGTTTTACACTCTTTTTATTCCTAGCATTTTTTAATAAACTATTTTATTTGACTTAAATTTTTTAACTTAACTTGTTGTGTTTTCGCAGTTTTTTTTGTACATATATATTCTATTTGTAACGTTGGTTTCACATTGACATTGATTGGTATGCTTTGATCCTTTCCGGTGCTTTTTATTTATGAGATTTGTTTTCTTTTTTTATATGTATTTGCAAAATTAATATTAAATGAAAGGACCACATACTGTACATATACAATAAATTAACTATCTGGTATTGGCAATGCATATCACACACTGAGAGTTTGAGCTAGAAGAAGGGTAACAATATATTGTCATTCACATTCAAGTTATGTAACGTTATTTATTTTATTTAAAATTGCATATTTATGTGCGTGTCTAAACACCAATTCCAGTACTGATATAATTGTGTGTAACAAATAGAAAGGTCATAAAAATTACACATCCAAATGGAACTTATAAAGTATTCTCGGACATCGAGCATTCGAATTATTGGGAAAACTTTCAGTTCTCTGATTAAGTTAACAGTTTATTGAGGACAAACTCTTTTCATACAGACACTGCAGAACTATATAGGATGTGCAAAAAAGTTATTAGTTTTTGCGCCTAAACTCTACATCAATAATAAGATGTTTTGCATTGACAATTGAGAAAATGTATAGCTTTAACATTTTTTTAAAATTCGATATTATTCCAATAGCTGGAGAACTAGGAATTGTGCACTTGTTACTTTTCTAAAGTTACAGTTTATTATGGGGTTAAACAAAAAAAATTAATGGTTAATCATTTGTATGACGGATTTTTTTTCGCTCTTCCTAGTAAATTTGCGCCTTTAAAATGTTTAAAAAAAATGTTAATTTCAGATATATAAAAAATTGTGATGAACTTCAAAAAAACTTTTCATTGGAATTTTTTTAAAAATTCGTTTAAAATCCAAATTTTTTCCAAAGTTTTAGATAAAAGGATAAACTCTTTTATTGAAAATTGGTATTTTTGTTTGCTATATCAGTTTGTAAATTTGTCATTCGTATCCATCTTCGTAAGTTTTTAAAAAATGTTTGCCCACATCTTCCAAAAAAAGGAAACGAATAAAAAATATTAAGCTATTGTATGTAATTTGGCAATCAATTAAATAAAGGTATCTCCAAGAAAAAAAGTGTAAGAGATCATCTGTAAACTGACGTTAATTACTCATTTGTGCAACTTCAGATTGTTATTTTAAGAGGCATTCTTTCTGATATCTTTATAGTTTTCATCATTATGGTTTTGATTCCACAGTCATGTTTGCCTTCGATTCCTAGAGTAGAGTTCTAACATAAGCCTTAACTTTTTTTTCAAATGATTTTATATATTTTAGGTGTACATAATTAAGCCTTTATAAAATAAATACATTGGTAAAGTTATTTAAAGCTTGAACAGTTATAAAAATTTGAGATTATAATGTCGTATCTCAAAATTTCGTTGACATTCGAAAACATACATGGACGCCAAAAGCTTCTTATTAATTAAAACATTTAAACAAATAGGAATTTTGAATATCACCGGAATGGGTTAAATAGTATCCAATGCGCATAAGGGGTCTTCAGTAAGTATTACACTATGACTTGCCAATAATGACACAACAACAACAAAAGATACAATTGGGTCATGTATAACCAAATTATATAATCAATATTCAATGACACTGTTCACCATCTCGAAAAAATATTTATTGTTCTTACCTACAATTTACTTCCCCCTACAATTTAACACACACACTTACAAACTCAAACAACCATAAAAGATGAATAGTAGACTCAAAATAAAGGAGGATTCGAATCGTTTTGAGATCGCAAAGCATTACGATTATAATGATGGGTTTCCTTAAGGTAAGCCGGTGATTTGTAACGTTTGTCCGTTTCTTTTTCGTATGTAATTAATCCGCACCCATTACAATTAATACTCGTATAATTTGTCTATGTATTGGCATGATGGAAGGAAATATTAACCCTTTTCGTTTGTAATAATCATCAACTGACATTAAAATAGGAATTTGTAAACAAATCGTATCCCGAAAACTAAACGAAAGACTTAATTACAATTCATTAGCGTCTTATATACTCTCTTTCTCTCGTGTGTATGTGTGTGTAAAGAAATCATCTCTTTCTAAAAGTATTCCAAATCTGGCCTATTGTAGCTCTTTTCTTCTCTCTCTCTCTCTTTTACTTTCTCTCTACTTAATCCTTTCTGTGTCTAAAACTAAAATCATTTGTATATGTACTGTATGCTGTGTATAAGAGAATTAAATCTAATGCTTATTTTACCTAATTTTGTATATTAATTAACCTATTCAAAATTAGGACAAAATGATTAAAAGATAAAAGAAATTCTATGTATTTATCCAGGTATAATCGATGGTTATAGTCGAAATCTAAGTGGTAGTACCATCTTAAATAGTAATTCGAACACCGCACGTGATGACTCGTCGGGCAGTGAGGATAACGTCGAAACACAATCTGTACAATTCTATTTGGGAAATACTCCTTCGTCCACAATCAATGCGACGAGTGCAAGTTCTCTCACACCGGCAATAACACCTCGGACTAATTTGCAAGGGCCGCCACTAGAGGCACTGAATCATGTTGTCAGCAATCACGTGAACACAACACCCGCCAGCGGCATAGCGACAGTCGCGCATGGTCATAGCAACAATAGTGCAGCTCATAATTACAGCGACAGGTACTTGTTATTAAACACACTACGTATGATTTACTTAGCTTGGTTGGAAAAAATAACGCTTTGTGTTTTAAATGTTCTAATAATGTTATCATTTGTATATTCACCGTCATATTTTTTTTAATTTTCGTCTCGCCCGTTTATGACTCTTAAATAACTCTTTTGGAATTTTTCATCATATAGTGTTTTAGTGACAAACGACGGCAATCGTCATAGTCCTTCGGTATCATCTGAACGATCGGATCGTTCTTCTATAGCAGTACCACCGCGTACTAAAAAGCACACACACAATAACTCCGTAACGTCTGCAACAAGTGGTGCGTCAACTCCGTCGACGTCTACAGCAACTTCTTGTTGCGTGACACCTACAACGCCCACGCCTTCGACGCCAACAACGGGTGGCCCTGTAGGTCGTGCACCTGTACCCCCACCTCGAAAATCGAACCAGAGGTTTGTTTAGCATACTCCATTAATAATATTTGTTTTGGTTCTAAAGCAACTTCCCTCACCACCAATGAATGTGTGTTTCCTTAATAACCGTTTATACTCTTTAACACTCAGCTGAGCATGAGCTACAACCGGTTCGTTCCCTCATAGTTGTTGCTGTTTTTTTGACATCAGTCCATTTGTGTTCATCTTTTGATGAAATGACACATTTCTTTGTTGAGATGAGTTCGTCTTGATTTTTAGATGAATAATTTGTATAGGTTCTCGTGATACTACTGAAAACATTTGGACATTTTATAACTTCAGAACAGGAAAATTTAGGTTGTTTAACTATCCAGTAGGAAATAAGACTATTTCTGTTCTAGTTGTCCCTAGACTAGTGAACAACTAATTAGGAAATATTACTAGTTTTGAACTGTTCCCCATACAGAGAACTCTTAAACTTGTACTGACTATTTTAGGTCGCTAATCGCACAGTGCTTCGAAAAGAGGCAAACTAATTATTAAAAGTTGGAGATATAGATTTTGGGTTATTGAGCCCTCCAAGTAAAATTTTCTGAGTAACATTTTTGTAGAACATTTGAATGTTAAAAAGTCCCATTTTGGGATCCATTTCTGAATTTTCACGACATAAGGACGAAAAGATAACAAAATGCAACAACAAAATTCCTCGTTAAATTTCATTGAAGACACCTGATATCGAAAACGCACTTAAACAATAAGAAACATATTTTTTCGGTTGAAATGGAAACTTCAACGGACCATAATAAAAAAATCGACCTAGGGCGGATCTATGCTCAAAAAATATGTCTACCAAAAAGTACTTTAAGTGTACTAAAAAGTACTTTTGGTGTACCAAAGATCAATTTTACAGTACCAAAAAGTACCTTTATTGTCCACAAAAAGTTATTTTTTAGTATTAAAAAAATTTTTATTGTACAAAGAAGTAATTTTATTGTACCCAAAAAGTAACTTGGCAAATATTGGCTTCTTATTGATCAATTGCTGCTGGTTTATCAACTATAAAAAGTGCAAGAAATTTTTATTATTGGAAGAAGAAAATTATTTTAATGTGTTTAATTATTTTAATGTGTGCACCGGAATTCAGTGCAGCTAAGCAAATTATACAACTATATTTTATTTAACTTTGTACCACAAAACAGGGGAGTTGGTGAGAGGTGGACGTTACTTTTAGCTTCTCACATCCATTTTTTGTCAATAATTTTTTATCTGAAATGTTTCGCTTATCTTAGAAAGTGGCTTAGGATAGAGGATAGAATATTGAGTACAAAATGTCAGCTATAACCTCTTTAACTACGGCTGTAATCGCAGGGACAGACCCCAAAAAGGTGGAGTTTGTATGGGGGGTGGGAGTAGTTTTTGACCGATCGGGCTCAGCTAAGAACTTTGGGATAGAAGCTTGCATTCCAAATTTCCTTAACTGCGGCTGTAACCGCGGGAGGGGGACCGACAGACGGTCACATTGAAATCGACTCAGATTTCGATGCTGATCATTTATATATATATATTTATATTGTCATACCTACCACGCCTCCTTATGGGCGTTACAAATGGAAGAACAAAATTTATATACCCTTCACACTGTTCATGCGCGTGGTGAAGGGTATAAAAATTTTGAATCTATTTATTTGAAATTAAAATTTAAAAAAATTTAAAAAAATAAAATGATACACTTCAGTTTAAAAATATGGGGATATTCCCCCGATAATTAAAAGTATTAAATAAATCTAAAAAAAAAAAATTATTATATGCCACTACCGAACATTACTCGTATGTTCATTGCAGGTAGTCGGCCACTTATGGACTACAATGTACTTTCGCTGTTATCTGTTCGTACCTCATCGTATCGCAAAGCGACCAGTATGGCTATGTACATTATTTCGTTCGCTACAATTATTTTCGGATTGATGTAAACTATGATTAAAAGAAAAACACAAATCAGCTACGTGTATAATTGATATTAACGATACAATAACAAGATATATACAATAACACAGTGCGACAAATGGTACGGAGTTATATCGGTCAAAAACTTGTTAACGTGTCCCGGCGTTTCGCTGGTTGACATTTAATTCTTCATAATTTTCGAAATCGATTCAATATTCTGAAATCCCTTTATGACATATATTTAAAATAAACATTTTAAAGATTTACACATCTCAGACATAACATCCGTCCTTACATATCAAGTAAAAAAAAACAATTTTCAACTTTTGCCAAAATGGCACAGAATTGTTTTGTTGCAACCTTCATTAAATAAGTATAGAGAAACTTTTATCTTTTAATTCGCTTCAAATAATTTTTAAATTAAAATGCAAAAGTATAATTTGCGTTACTTTTGTAATCATGATTTCGATTTAAAACTGCTCGAGGAGCGAAAAATATTGACCTGTAGAATATATAGGTTTTTATTTTAAATATTGCTGGCCCAACCTTAACTTATTCACAAGTGTAATGCGTATATCAACGACAACATTACCATTGTCACGATGCAGTATTTTGGTATATTTTTAAATGTTTTCGAAACGCATGGCCTTTAAAGTGGTTCCGATTTTCCCCCCGTTGATGCTTTTCCTAATACTCGCAGTAACCAACCACACGCTAATTCGGTTATTTATATCTCAATTTTTACAATTTCAGAATCGCAAAACAGAAAAGTACATGAATTTATGCTTCATGTGCCAATACTACCATATAGACTTGATTTCTACTATTTACTACTACTACTTCATCTACTATAACTATTTCTGGAATTACCTATTGTATTATAAATGTATAAAAACACGGATAATCATAAACGTTGTCTCACTCTTCCTGTCGCTCTCTCACTCTCTATCTCTTTCTCTTATTCTATATCGTTGAACAAATTTTATTTTGTAATTTAATTTAATTTTTATATTATTTATTTTGAGAATATTTACTATGAGATTGCTATATTCTATATTGAGAAAAAAAAACAAACAAAAACAAAATAGGTTCAGCATTATTAATGGAAAAGACGATGAAATTTAGTAAGATAACTTGTAGTTTATACAGATTGGTTTTTATTGTACGGTCATTATGTAAAGAAAAATATTGTAATTTTTAAGTAAAGTACGGATTCTTGACACAAAGAATATAACCCTATGTAAATGTCTTTCTGACTGCCTCTTTTAATATTATCCAAGGGTCACGTAAGCTAAAAATTCCCCTTTTTTAGTTTTATCTTTTATTTGTTCATATCATCATGTCTCTTTTCCCCCCTACTGTGCTAATCATTTAGAAGTCATTAACATTTTAACACTAATCTGGTGTGATGAAACATTGCTTCCTAATAGAATCTAACTATTGTCATGATTTCATTTCTTCTTCTTCTCCTAAAGCCCGCTATTGAGATCGCAAAGTTCTGACTTAATGGCTGCGAAGGATATTTACGCATTGTTGGGTAGACCGCAGCAAACACCACAAACTACAATGAAAAGCGGGGCTGCGGCAAACAACGGCCCCACATCATCGGCTGCGATGCCAACAACGACACACACCACCACAGGCAATAAAACTAAGAAGATGGTTAAACAGCACAGTACCGCAAGTCAGCAATCTACCTCATCAACGTCATCATCGGTGCAATCGGCGCCGGAGCAGGGTGCCCACAGTAAACAACAGTCGCCCAGCCGATTTTCCACGTCCTCTCTAGAAAGGCAAATACTGCCTCAACATCTGCAGCACCATCAGCAGCACTATCAGCAAAACAAACCAATAACACCCATGACGTTTCACTGTTTGGACCGTGATTTCCTGTCGTCAGTGTCAACCCTACAGTCGGCCGGCAGTTTAAAATCTGAAGATATGTTAGTGACTTCGACTGGAATGGACACTAGCAATGTATCGGATTCCTACCACAGTGATACACAGCTCCACACAATCGACAATAGTGCGCCAGAGGGCGTCAGCGTTAAGAAACGTAAGAAGGGATTGCGCTTTGGTTTCGGTAGCAAGAAATCACATAGTGTTTCGAGCTCCTCTGACGCTAGTTCTAAATCCAAACACACATAGTGATCTGTATCTGTTTGATGTTGAACGGGGTCAATTATTAGAAACCAATAATGTCCACCTTCCTCCCTATTGAAACTCTTTGCAATAAATATATAAAAAAGGACTCTCAACAGTCTTCCATTTTGAAAGCAACAAAAAGTCAAACACGATGATGATGACGTTTCCTTTGAGACATTTAAGGGAAACATGAGGCTATTAAGTTTTTCAAAATATACAAAAATTGGTCTTTTAATCAAAAATGATTGTCCCTTTAATTATAGTGCCTTTGTGTTATTGTTATATTTATTTTTTAATCACACAGAGGATTAAGATAAAATTAAATTATTTGTAAGTAGGATGATCAAAAATGTGCGAATAGTTGGTTTTCGGTATCGTATATTTAGATCCTATAATGCCTGGAAAGTACTTACTATTTATATATTTTTTATAAAACGCTGATTTTATATTCGAAATTTATTTGTTTGAAAACCTTACTTTTTGTGAAATAAAATGTCAAATGATGAATTTCTTCAAGAAATTAGCATAGTTACATTCATGTCAATAGTCGGATTGTGCCTTTACCTGCAGAATTTTAGACTACAATTTATAATTTATTGTTTTTATAATATGTATTCTGAAACGAATTAGAGCATAAAACAGTAAAAACAAATGCAATTAAGTTAATTAACTGTTAAATTTTTATGACAAAGGCATATTTCCCCCATATACTTTTCAAAATCCTTTAACTTTATCGAGTAGTCCTAATCTTGTAGTTTTTCGTGGAACAATTATAGAATTTTGTATTAAAAAACCAAAATTTCACAAGATGTCAACCTTCGAATATTTTGTTTCTGCACTTTCGATCATCCTATTAAAAACTCTATTATGTTGTTAAATTATATAGATATTTCGTTTGAATTAAGATTTTAACATTCCCTTAATTCAAACAATGTTTAGTTATAGGGACTTATTTTTTTTTACCTTGGTAGGCCTTTTTTCTTATTAAAATAAATCGATATGAATTTCGATCGATCGATATTATATATGTATTTGAATATTTTTTTTTTAAAAATCGGCTTTTATGATTTACCCGATTCTTGTATGGATCGCATCAGTTTCAGTAAATATGTCTAATTTTCTGTGAGAAAATTTAACAATATTTTTAAATTTGGTTATGAATGTCTCTCGAAAATATTAAAAACAAAATCGTCTTAAACATGACAGTAGTTTTGTAAGCGTGTCTTAACATTCATTCAATATGACAGGATTCAATATTCGATTGTGCAAATTTTTATCGAAATACACCATAGACTGTCAATTTTACTATTGTAGCCTTTTATTTGTCAATGATATATTGTATAACAATTACTGGTTATACGTTTTTCTTTTAGTCTTTTTTAAGTATTTATTATTTCACTTTCAATTCTACAAATTGTTAGATTTGTTTGTGTTTTTCACCTGGAACATATATCAATTATAACCATGTACTTACCTGAATGGAATAACACTATACAAACCGAGACACAACAACACTCACACCTGCAGGCATATGAGTGAGACTTTTTAAAGAAAAAAAGACGTTTTTATCTATTGTATCTATTACTATGCATAATTAGTTTATAAATCTTTCACAACCATAAAAAAATATAAAAGTACATCCTCCTCCTTTTATGCGCTGTGTCAGTTTTGTTTCATATTTTGTTCTTATTTCACTCTTACAAAAGAACTATACATAAGTATAATCGCGCGAGCTTGTACTCATTATATGTTTCATTGTATTTCCAGATTTCATTGAAAAAATATTTGAATTTATCCTAGAGAAGAGCAATATTTTATAATGAATGGAAATATATAGATATATATATTTTTTTGTAGGAATACTGTTAATATTAAATGTTTACTTTATAAAATGTATTTTTTTTCTGCGTCGTCTCTCTACTTAATTTGATAAATTATTATTGTAATCAACGAAAACGATTACAACTTTATATTGTAAATTATATACTTATAAAATAAAAAATATATAATGGTATACTAAACAGGACTTTTATTTATTACAGTCTGGGGAACGAAATCGATTTCCTAGATTAAAACACAAATAACATACAAATGGGAATATCATTAATTTTTTTTAGTTAACCCTTTGAACCTCACATTTTTGTCTGTGTATCGAAAATTTTTTTTGGGATTTAATCTCCATATATCTGTCTCAGAAGTGTTCATACAAAATTTTGAGACATTTCGACCCCCCGTTTTGGAGCTAGAAAAGGTTGCTTGTAGGCAACTTTGGGCCATTGTGGTATACAAAAAATGGACAACTAAGATATTTGATGTATGAAAAGTTTGATAATTTTATTATAATATTATGAGTTTTTTTATGCATATGTATATTTTAAAAAATTAAATATTAACAGATTTATGTGTGGAAAGTTAAATAGCAATTTTTGTTGTTGTTGGCACAGAGATGAACTCCACATTTCAAACATTTTGATAACGAAGTTGCTGTTTTGCACAACCTACAACGACCTTTTTCGCCAAACACTACCCAATGACCATTTTGATCATAGCGCAATGTATTAGAAGGAGTGGGTGTAAATTTGTACTTCTTGGAACCACTGGCAGAGCTGCTTGCTGGAGTGCTTGGCTGCGATATTGGTGATTCGCACCCACCTGTAGATTTCGGTCGTCCTCTTTTTAGATCCAATAAAGACGAGCTAGACTCCAAAAGTGATTTAGCAATTTGAAGTTGAAATTTTATAAGTGGCAAGTGCTTTTTATTAGGCTCTAGTAATGTATATCTGCTACATATGATGACACCAACTGAACGGATTTGTTGTCAAACCAGCGTATACAAGATATATTGTGATTAATTTCACATTTAATGTCGTAAGATCCTCTGCCTCGTTTTTTTAATTCGGAATCCGAAAGTAACGAACATTGGCCGACCCGATTTTTGCGCACAGTGCCTGTTGCAAATATACCCATTTCCTTCAAAGCTAGGAGAAGGCTCACTGATGTGAACCAGTTGTCGAAATATAGCTTAAAATTTTGGTGTTTTGGAAGATTGGCAGCCAAATAAAGAACAATATCCGAAGATATACCTAGTCCATAAGATACAGAGTAAAATCGTACACCATTCCAGATGTTCCAGCGCGTGTAAACATTTTCATTCCCCATTTGTGGGGCTTAGCTGGGTTGTATTGTTTTAAACTGGATCGACCTGCAATATATAAATACATATAAGTTAATAGGTAGGGATAACATTCAGCTCCTGATTTTATAATACAAAACTTTAAAAGCTATGATCTGTTCATCCACACTTTGATGTTCTTCTTGGGGAAGCTGGTTGCACTTTTGCTTGAAGATGTTTAACAACGGGCGTATTTTGTATAATTTGTCATAATTGGAATCCTCTTTTTGAGGCTGCTTGCTATTGTCATTAAAATGCAGACACTCTTTAATTTTTTCAAAACTGTGGCGCGGCATGGAGTCGGAAATGGCATTCAGTTTAAATTCCTGAGACCATGCCATTTTCATTTGGGGCACTTTGACTACTCCAAGATAAAGCAAGACTCCAATGTACCGCCTTATTTCGTCTTCGTTGCATTTCAGCTCAAATCCAAGCTCTTGAAGCCCAAACAAATTACTTTGATCAACAATTAAATCTATTATTTCTTTATCAAAAAAGTATGAGAAATACTCCACTGGAGACTTTATTTCAGTCACATCCAACAATTGACTACCTTTCCAAACAATTTCAGGTTCATCAAATGGTCTGGATCTCCATTTAAGAGACTTCACGTCAACTTTTTCCCAGTTTCTTTCATCAGACGCATTCTCTTCAGTATGCTGTTCCGCAGTGGCTTGTTCTTCCTCTTTCGCAATCTCTTCTAGAATACCCATTTCATGTGATTCACCTCTTTCCAAAATACTTTCCATATCTTTCTCCAAAATACTGGAAATATCCTCCTCATCGTCTCCACTTTCCTCATCAGCCGAAACATTTCACTCGAAATTTAAAACTCGTTCTATTTCCTCCTTAGACAACCCTTTATGCATAGCCTTTTTCATAACTAAAGAGTGACTTGTGTGCTTTAAATGAATGGTGTAGTAAAAACCAATTAGGTCTGAATCTGTTAAAATGTTGCACAATATCATATGTTCGCAGTCGAGATCCAGTTTTGTTTAATTACTCCATTGGAGGTTATACATTAAAGAGAGTTTATGAAGTTAAAGACCTGGGTGTTATATTTGACTCTAAGCTAGAGTTTAATAGTCATATTGATTATATAACTTCTAAGGCTTATTCAATGTTGGGCTTCGTTAAAAGAAATGCTAAAGATTTTGAAAATCACCGTACTCTGAAGGCTTTATATGTTTCATTTGTTAGAAGCAATCTTGAGTACTGCTCTCTAATATGGAACCCATTTTATGCAATTCATTCAGACAGAATTGAAAGAATCCAGAAGATATTCTGTAAATTTGTTTTTAAAAAGATTAATTGGAGCTTAGATGGAACTACATATGAAAATAGGCGAAAACTCCTAGGTCTACAATCTTTAAGGGATCGTAGATCTAGCTATTCTATAATGTTTATTTTCAATATTTTGAATAATGTAATTAAATGTAATGATTTGTTTGATTTGGTAATTTTGCATTCTCCTCCCCGTGAATTGCGGGTAGAAAGGCTTTTTTATGAAGATTTCCACCGTACTAACTATGGTATTAATGAACCAATAACAAGGTGTTTAAAACTTTGCAACAGTTTTTCGACGATATTGGATTTTAGTTTGCAAAAAAATCAATTTAAATTAAATTTGTTTAAAATTTTTAATTAAATGTATTCTATAACTAACTTTGTATACTAGTCTGTAAGATATATATCAGTAGACTGAATAAATAAATAAATAAATAAATAAAAACCAAATATTTGTTACCATAAAAGCCCAAGGTTGCTTACAAGCAACTTCTGAGTTTTAAAAATCTGCAACTTTATTTACAAAGCACATATCACTTACTTACCGTCAGATTTTAAATATTTGATGTTTTTATAATAAAAAAATAGTAATCACTTTTGAAATTTATTTTATTATTATTTAGATAATAGAAAATTTAAAAGATAATGCAATCGTGGTCTTTGTGGTTTAATGACAAACATGTGAAGTTGCTCTCATGCAACATTGGGGCTGAAAGGGTTAATAACAAGATAACTTTTAAAAGACACGATTTTGCTGTTAACCCCTTGTACTTCCACATAAATTATTGCCTTCAATAAGGCTGATTTACACGCTATCTACCCAAATCCCTTATCTACTGTCAATTCAGTACATTTTGATTTTGTATCCACCTTCCTATAAACCATACTTTAAAAAGTGAGAAAAAGTGTAACACATTAAAGGAAACGATTTGGACCCCAAGAATTTTAAGGCTGGTGGTCAAGATAACTCGAGTAAACCTTAACTGATCTTTATGACAATTTAGAACATATTAATAATATCTAAAATATAGTTATGAGATTGCAAATTTAGTCCACCCCTTTTTGGATACTTATGGCCGTTTTCTCAATGTATCGACAAACTTCCTGTTACTAAATCTCGACATAAATTTGTTAGAATGATAAACTGTCCGTTAACGATTTTGGTTTCTTCAATATACCGATAAAAAATTATTTTTCAGTTGACAATACCCCGAAAAATAGATGAGACAGTTAACAAATTCTTGATATAAATCAGTTATTTTTGAAGTGTTAAAAAATAAGAAAACACATACAATTAATAAAAACGAAATAAAACTTAAATAATGACAGATAAAAGCAATTTGGGCAACATTTTACCACTGATTTGGTTATAAATCAAAAACATATCTTGGAAAACAAAAAAGCTATGAACAGCAGTCAACTGATTGAATTTATCTGTACGGCAAATAAATAACCGGCAGATGAGGGCGAGTTAGTTTTGCGATAAAACAAAAGCAAATGAGACATTGAGAAAACCTAATTTCTTTAATCTACAGTTTTTCGTTAAGAAAAAAGATAATCGCCCAATGAGAAAACGGCCCTTAATATTTTCCCATAACTTTTAAGCGGCAACTCAATTCGGTCAGGACATTTACCGCACCATTTTTGAAAGTTCTCATACATGATCAAAATATAACTTTGTTGCAAGTACATTTAATCCGCTGAAGTTTGGTACAATCTCCTCGTTTATTAACCGTTGACTTACAAATAAAATCCCCTGCCCCTGCTCCTACTTATACTTGCCATACAAAATAGGTTACTTCCCGAAAATCAATAATATTAAAGTTGAATTACAAGAAATGATATGTTATTGTGCCACGCCCACTAAATAGGTTTGTGTCACGAAATATATTACGTTCGACTAAAGCAACAATTTAAGCTTAATAATCACATGTTGGACGTTATCATATTGGCTTTATATAAACAGGCCATAGTGTAAAAGAAATATGTTATCGATAACATTTACGGAAGATAAGTTCGTCGTCAGAACAATCCATGAGAACTACTAGTGAAACATGAGCATGAATGTTGACTATCTTCAACATTCAATAGGGAATAAAAGGCGCTTCTAATAGCAGCAACAATTTTAAATTGCCGTTCCCTTCTCTATTGTGCTAGCAATTATTTTAAGTTGTTCAAATATGTGTTCGATATGTTAATATACAATTAGTCTGTGTGTGTTGTGCTTTATTTTGTAAATAAACATCCTTTGAGAGCACAAGAACTCAAATCGCCGTTTTTTGTATACAATTGGTACCGACAACCGATAGCGATTATAATGTACCTTATTGTTATTACATATATCTGGCAACACTATCAGATGTTTTCTAGAGATGATTAACAAATGAATTAAAATGTACCTTATTGCTTGAAAAGTGTACTTGATTTTTATTGAATTTTTTAAATAGTTTTCTATAAGTTAAATGTAAGGTTTATCCTTCGCAAGTATTATTTTTCTTTACTTTTCAATATCCGGTACCCTCCATCTATCAAACTTCATAAGCAGTCTATTGATAATGAGTACATTGTACCTTTGTAACATCCCAACGATTTAATACCATCTCACTCCCATCACCCCAGCACTGATGTTTTGTTTACAATACGTCAATTTAAGAAGACGACACAACAACACTACATACATACCTATATACCTTCAGATCCAACAAAAAGAACAGTGGCGCTGCTACTGCTGTTGGCCAAGAAAAAAGTTCTTATTCGAGATGATTTGTTGTTAAGTCAGCATTTTACAATCCACCATTTCTACATTGCGCGTTTGAATCGCGTCACGATCACAGTTTAAAATTTTGACCGGTGTTAGATAGCAGCAAATGTGAATGACTGTCCCACTGCTAATAAACAACGTAAAAAACATGCATGGGCGTAGCATAAAAATTAACCGTGTCCCGGCCACCATTGCCGCATTTCTCATACTATGTTTTGTGGTTTATATGTTTAGCGGAACGGAGGAGCAGCATCCGGTCATGTACGGCATGCTTCGGAATCAAAACAAGGTGAACATGCGTAAGTTGCTAATCGGTGCCATCCAGGCGGCGCAACGTGGCGGTCTGGAAATATTGGAGGTGGCTCGGTCAAGGGATCTGCAGGAAAAGAGTAAAGGCAAAACGGACGAAGGTGCCAATGATCCGTATACGGCAGCCGACGGACGGTCGCACTGTGTGATGAAGCAGGGCTTGCACCGAATTTTTCCACGTGTCACGATATTCTCGGAGGAGGACAAGGAGAGCTGTGCTGAGGCGAATACGTTTGATTTAGATCCAACTGTATTGCATGAAACGGCTGTGATTCCCGATGAATTGGTCGATATCAAAGATGTCACGGTGTGGATAGATCCATTGGATGCCACGCAGGAATTTACGGGTATGTAGATTAAAGGATATGCCTATTAGTATATTTTATCGGGTCTGCATGAGGTGTCTAAACTATCTTGCATATGAATCGTGCGTATGGGTACCGATTAAAACATCATGCCTTCAGTAAATTTTATTCTTTGCGGCGGTCACCACCTAGTAAATTAGCTTTTGGAATCATAGGTCCCCTTCAGTATTGTATATAAACTATAATATATTAATATAATAATATAATATTTTCATAATTTTACATAAAGGTATATAAAGCCTTTTAATAGACTCCTAGACGACATATTGAACAAAAATCCATTTTTCAAACAAACGAAAATATCAACTTTTGCCATAACGGTACATATTTAAAATAATATAGGTAATTATTTTTTATGTGGATTTTTTAGATACTATTTTGACTTACAATTATTTTACAATACACTTTGTATCATTATTATATGAAGAAGACTGGACTTCATAAGCTAAAACTCTTAAAATTACTGCAACGGGTTATTGGAGATTGGTGTTGTCTTAGTCCTACTTTGTATTTATGGGCTTCTCCATACTCTCCTGAATACCTAGCTCTTCAATAGAGTTATGTTCTTAATGACTATATTCAACTACTGAGTATTCAATATTGGCGTTGTCTATGTCCTACTTTGTATTTATGGATTTTCTTAATAACTATATTCTCTTTGTTAAATAGTTTAACATTTTTAAAATCAGCACTTTGTCTGCTCTTTGTCCACCCTACAAATCTATATCATATTGCATTTATATGTTTTCTATTTATAATTTTTAATTTTTTTACATTATTTTTCAGAACAATTATATGAGTACGTTACCACCATGGTGTGCGTTGCAGTACGCGGAAAACCTGTCATGGGCATCATACACAGCCCTTTCATTGGACAGACAGCATGGGCTTGGGTTGACCACTCGATGTCAGAGTATTTGCAGTCGATTCATTCGGGCAGACCTAATGTGGATAAGCCGATTATCACCGTGTCGCGTTCTCATGCTGGCGACGTTAAAGATTTAACACGTTCAGTTTTTGGTGAAAACTCCAACATATTAACAGCTGCTGGAGCTGGGTATAAAGTGATGCAAGTGGTTGCGAACAACGCTACGGCATATTTGCATTCGACGAAAATAAAAAAATGGGATATATGTGCTGGTGATGCAATTTTAAGGGCTTTGGGTGGCACAATGACAGATTTGGAGGATGAACTAATAGACTACGGTCCCAGCGAATCACCCGTCAATGGCCATGGCCTTTTGGCAACTTTAGTTAATCATTATGAATACATTGATAAACTCATGGACTATAGGAACACACACAAGACGAGTGCCAAACAGCGGTAGTACGTTTAAGTTACATTTGTAGAGGTTCCTACGTAAATCTTAACAATGCATATAGTTTTTAAGTCATCAGAAAATTGCGTGAAATTGAAACAAAATATACATAATATGCTATGGATTTGCCTTTTGAAGGAAGGGCAAATGAATGACGAAATCTCAAGTAAATGGTTATCATTGTGGTAAAGCGACCAATGTATTTAAAACAGTGTAAGATATTGTGTTAGTTGCAATAAGTTGCATAATACACCGCTAACGTTCCATCATTTTTTACATACTACACAATTTCATGCTTCAGGAACAATATCAATTTGCTCTCTTCGAAAAAATACTTAAAAATCAACAATAGTTATAAGGTAAGTTTTGAGTTCTTGTTTTTTTTTTTAAATTGTTTGTTTGTTTTTGCATTTCTTCTTTATGAAATGTATTAAAAGGAACCTGTTTTTTTAGAGGTCATGAACTCCACGACGGTAAAAACCATTCAATTTTGTCTTTCTATCGTTGTGTAAACATGTATGTGTTGGCGAACAATATAAGTAAGTTGGTGTTGAGAAGTATCTGTAAATGAACAGCTGTGTTCATATCGATCGCTTCGGTAAGAAACAATTAATGAACGATAGTGGACAAAGGCGTTTAAAACTTTAACAACACACTGCCTAAAATTTGGATGTGTTTGTTTAATGATAAACAAAATTAAGAAAATCGTATGTACTGTTGCTATAATAACAGTTGCTCAAATACACATTCTGTTTTTTTGTAAGGCCAATCTTAAAGATGACATTTGTAATATATCGATTCCCATTGGCCAAAACTGTTTAAACACTAACCAAATCCCAGTAGTACTTTAGAAGCAACAAATAAAACTGATTTGTGATCTGTAAGAATCTTCGGTGAATAAAATAAAGTACTCGTAAACAATCGCATATTTACGTGGATTTTAAAAAATTCTTTGAGTATAATCTCCAACGCCTTAACAAAACAATTTTGTTTTTGGTTTATACATACATATTTTTTATTAATTATGTCGAGAGTAGAAAATAAATACATTCGATAAATACAAATCTTCAAAATGTATATAGTACATAGATAGATACATACATACAAAAAAAGCAAAGAAGAAGATGATAAACAAATAGATATGGTACAATACAATAATACATATGTACATGTATGACTCTTTACATATAGACATGGGATAAATTGGAGTACACACCACCAACTGTTGATTCAGCATGACTCCAACTCCGGCCCATGTACACGCTGTACAGACAAAACTTAACAATTAGTAATATTCAAATAAAAAAAAACTTAAATTAACAAAATATATTTTGAGTATCTGTTTACATAGACAATAAAAAATGTACAAAAATTGTAATTAATCTAAAGAAAAACAAGAGTGAGAGAAACAGGAAGAGGGTCAGGCTAACAACGATAGGTATTTGTATGGTGGAACAGGAGAACTTTAACCAAAATTTACATAACTCAAACTAGACACTAATATGTTTTAAATCCAAAGAAATTGAGATAAACTATAGATAGATACGTAGAGTAGTGCTAAGTGTGTGTTGTTGTTGTTGTTGAAAATTAGCTATAACCAAGAAAATCTACAAGTGGTCAATTCCAGAAAATAAAACAGGAGTATCTGCTTGCTTCAGCTGAGCTGTTATATACTTGTTGCGTTGGCTATGCTTTGTACATTTAACCCAATGGATTATTGGTATCAAAAGTAACCTTTGGTACAAAACCATTTTCACCATCCACTGAATAGGCAACTGTCATTAATCTTCCATCTGGTAACCATACGGAATACTGGCCAGATACCTTTGTTTGGCATGGAATAAAAGAGATGGATTAAATAACACAATCATCCTTTGTTTGTGACTGTTTGTGTTAAGTTTGCTTTTACCTTTCCTTGGGCATCTCCAGCTTCATTTTTATTGAAGAATAACTCCTTTTCGGGATCTTTGACCTCATATTGATATTCATACTAAATGAAGGGAAAGACAAAAAGAGTTGAATTAAGTGTTATCTAAGGAAATAGTAATAATAGTGTTTTATGACCGTTTAGGTTTTAAATATCCCATAAACATGTTCTTTTTTTGTAATGCTTATTTATATCATTGATTTGGTTTGTTGGTTTGTCTTTCATGACATGTGTTGCAATACACGAAAACACCACAAGTACCCAATTTGTTAACCACAGTAGCTACTCGTATTTTTGTCGACCACAATATAATGAATGACCCAGTAGTATACTTTCCATATTATAATTTTAATATTTGAGTATATATTTCTTATTTTAACTGTAGAATTTGTGGTTGATTGCACATCAATTATTGAAACGTATTGCAAATTAATGTTATTGTTGCAACATATTGGTGTTAATTATGGTGATCATATGATATTTTAATTATGTAATTATTTGTGGTACTTTAATTGTTGATTTTGAGAACTTCTTTCTAAGGGAAATCAAAATTTGTGTCATGGATTAGGCAATGTTGTTTGCAACTTTTCTTAGTCAATCTAGTGGTTTTTGCAAGTTTGTTAATCATTAAATTAGTTTTTTTTTCGTAGCTTTTTGTAGAATTAAAAGCAGACCGTTTTGGGGGTGTAGGCATTTTAAGACATTCGGTACCCTAAACTATTTCTCTTTCTAATCTAATTAGATATAGAAATATTTTCCAAAACAAAGGTGGTACAAACAAACAAATGCCTATATAGATTACAATTAGAAATTTTAACAAATCACAAACTTTTTACATATGTATGATTATTTCAATTTATATTTAATAAAAAACTTCACTTGCGAGCTATCCAATATTACCTTCCCATGGAATTGATAACAATGCTTTTGTATTGTATTATTAATTACGAATTATTCACAAGGAAATCGATTACTATGTATTTATTAGTGAAACATCGTGGCTTTCGATAGATTTTCCCTAGAAAGGTCAACAAATGATTGTAGTTTCGGGACCCCGGAAAAACTTGTAATAAACTGTAAATCAATAAACTATTATAAATGCGCATAGTATGAAATTATTAATTTAATTTTATACAAAAAAGAAAACCATTAAAGGCAAAAACAATAGGATTTATTAGGTGAACTAAAATTTTCTAAGAATTAGCAACAAGATGAATTTAACAAAAAATTATATACACTGTGCTAAATAGATTGTTGCGGTAGTTACAAAGGCTCGTGATAGAAAAATCAATGGAAGTTTTTAACTCGAAAAACTCCATTTCATCATAAACATGGGTCGCTATTTTGAAGGAAAAATATTAATGATTGTTATTTTGCTAGGGTGAGTGTATCGAAGTCGAATGATTTGACAACCCTTTTTTTCTTGTATTTTTTAATTCCACGTAAAGGCCTAGGTATTTTTGACATTCTTACGGTTTTTGTAAGGTTGATATCCCTATCCTTTTTTTTACCTTGTTAGCATATAAAGAACAGGACGTTTAGTAATTCAGATTTATTGCAAAGAGATTACTATAAATGTTGAAATATATATATATATATCAAAGACGGGAGGAAAATCATTAGAGTTGAATATAAATAAACGTCCCTTTGTACTAATAGAGAACCAGTTTTGATTATCTCTTTTGAACTAGTTTGGCATAAAGTTGAAAGTTGATTCGGGCGGAATTTTAAATATAACTTTGAAATCCTTTAAAAATTCTTATTTTTGTTCATCAACAAGTAACGTTTAATTGTTTCAAAATCGATAGTATGGAACTAGTAAATTTTGGACGTAGTTCTGAATTCTATACTTTTGAACTAGGATAATAGTACAAAATTGTAAATGCTATGTGCTAAAAAACATGAAGTGGTGACTCAGCTTTTATATAGCAATTTAATAGACTTCCACTTATCTTAGACATGACATTCTTTGCCAGCTTGTTCTAAAGGTCCTAAAGGGCATAACAAATAAAAAAAACTCTAACAAACGACATATCGTCCCCTTAATCAAACAATAGTGTATAATTTTTTTGGTGTTTTGAGAAAATCGAGTATGCAATACAAAAATAATGGTGTATGAGCACATACACTATTGTTATATTAAGGGGACGATATATTAACTTTTGTCGTAACGGTATAGATATATTACGACAATTGCTAGGTCTTGGTAGCTGCACTAGTTTTCTTAGACTTTTGTGGTAACTTTGTACTCAGCACATACATATACGCGGGTTGTATTACGCACACTTCAAAAAGAAAGAAATTTCTGCCTTTGTTTGAACCAAATTATGGAGTACCCTTACCGCACAAAAGTGGGTACGTACAACTAGAGCTCGACAGTCTTCAAGAGCCTTTTCAGGAGTTCATAAATGTTACCCTTAACTATTTTTGGGGCTTATATGCATATGTCCATGTATCGTCGTCAACTGATGTCACGTACGTATTTTCCTGCGGCCGAATTTCTTGAACATTTCTGTACATTTGTCATTTTATGTTAATTTAACATCGAATGTATTCTGGCCCCACTAATGCTCAAGGATACCTCAATTGTATTGTCATATGATGTTATTTTAATAACAATTCACACACAACCCAGTAGGGAAAAATACTAGTCCGGTACTAGTATAATACTAGTTCCCCATAGGGCAGTGAACTAGTTCACCTTCCATACAAGCAACTGTCTCATTTAACACGTAGTTGTCCTAGGATTGGGGGGAATTGTCCCTTTTGTACTAGAATAGTACTAGTCCAGAAATTCTAGTCGGGCGGTAGTTGATTGTCTCTTTTGAACTAGTATGGAACTACTTCAAGAAAGGTTAACAAGAACTAGTATTATTCTAGAAAAAATTGAGCTAGTACTGTACTAGTATTTCGAATACGAAAAAAAAATATACGACTTTAAAAATCCATTTTAATGTGGGTGAAAAATACAATATTGTAATTAAATGCATACAATTGAATATATTTTTTTTATCTAAAAAATTATTTAAAAATTCCATTTTTCTTATTCATCAGCTTATAACGTTTAACTAGTTTAAAATTCGATAGTTTAGGACTAGTTCATTTTGGGAGTAGTTCACAATTCCATACTTTTGAACTAGTACGTTTTTGAACTAGTTTGACGATTCCCTACTGAGAACATCCTTCTTTTATTTTTTAAATGTCAAATTTTGTTTTCTATAGAGTAGCATTTACACAGTTATAAGATTAAGTATTATTAAATAAGGATTCATATGTTTAAAAACTTTTTCGATAATTTTTTTGAATTTGAAAATTTTGTTGAAGGGCTTCTTATACAACAAGAAACTTTTGAACGATTAAATTTCGTCCGTTTAGAAATACTTTTTTATTGTTGAAGCTGAGATGTGTTCGCTATTGAATGTAACAAATTAACACAATCCTCGAAAATTTTTAATTGATTTTAATTAAAAACCAATAGTTTAATGAACAGAATACACGATTTCATTGAAACGCCAATAACATCAGTTTACAAATCATTATTTTTTGTCAGATAATTTGATCCTATAGATTTCGTCCTCCTAAGCCGAAATGTTGAAATCGTTTGACGGGTTTACGAATTATTCTCAAATAAGCTGATGCGTCTCAAAAAAAATTTGCAAAATAATTCAAAAATTCATATCTTGAAAACTAATCAGAGGAAAAAATTTTAAATCTCATATTCGTGCTTAGGAGGCCGAAATCTATAGGAAAAAATTATTTAGAACTCTGCTGCAAAATGACTGTTAACTAGTGTAATCGATTGCCAACTTTTAATCGCCTATTAAACGATTTCTCAAAATAGTCCTTGAAGCCTGTGAATTCGTTACATATTCGGTTTATGCACACAACGTGTCCGTTACATTTACAAATTGTGATATACTGCAGGCAGACCTACGAACGAAATGCCGCCACCGAATGTCCGCTAAGTACTTTTTATTAAATAATTCACTTTGGCGGCTTCTCTTCGATTGCCGTTTTAATTTAATTGACATTTTTAAAATGTATCACATCAGTTTTGTCTTTCCAATCGTTTGCACTGGGTCGACTGAATGACATCCCAATGCCTTTTTGTCGCCGCAGGAAGACGGGCAGCAGAAATGTCCGGCAACAAGTAAACTATTACCGGTTCTGGTTGTTCAGGAGCCTGAGGTCGAGCATATGCCACAATTATGTACGCGCACAATACAACCGCCAATAACTTCCAAGATAGAGCCGACATTGTTAGACCTTAGACCGTAATCAAAACGTTTACGTTAACCGTGTGTGTTCGTCAAACGCTTTTCGCTGTTAACTGAAAGCAATTGTCGGCCCCAGAAGTCTTTTATATGAATTTGTCTCGTCTCTTGTTAAAATCGCATCACATCGTCGTCGCAGTCAGTCAGCCAGAGTACCTCGCCATAGGTCAAAGGTATTCCATCGGATGCAACGACAATCTCCGATATGGAAAAGAAGATGCCAGGCAAACTGAAACCGAACGAAAAAAGTTAAGTTTAAGCCACATTGGTAACGGCGCGACAGCGGCAGTGCAACAATAACAAAAAGTATTTAACATTTTACGAAATGTAACTAGGTATCGATTGAGTGAGGAGTACTCTCGTATGTCTCGTAGGTACGCGAATGGATGAGTATTCTATGTCGCATGCTATGGTCGCCTCTGCTGCAAAATGTCTCTTATCTGCAGCTCATGGAATATTCTTCGTGCATTTGCTATGTAAGCATCGAATAGCATCACGAAGGATGAGTACTTAGAGCCGATTGTTGGCAAGAAGATCACTTACAAAGCGATTGAATACACCACACACATAATGTGCGATGGCAAAGAGAGGGTGTTAAATGAAGATCAAGAAATAATTTCAATAGCGTTTGCAACGAGTGCGGTATGAAATGAGTGGTAATATTTAAATCTGTAGAAAATATTGTTGTTTTTTTTAATAGATGAATATAAAAACAATGTTATTGGTGAGAGGGATTTGTTAAGAAATCAAATGCAATACACTTCTCCTGATCATAAGGTGACATTAATTATTTGGCAAACGACAAATAAAGTCAGATAAAATAGCAAATAAAAAAATCCGTAAGATCAAAAGTCGTAGATTGACTTTAGAGTTTAAATTGTCAATAAGTAGACTCATTGTTCATCGAGACATATAACGTTTGTCCTTTTCCACCGCTTCTCGTTTATAATTTTCTCCTAATTGTTCTCAATGATTGAAAATGCTGCAGTAAGAACTACTAGACCTCCGCCAATGGTATCTTATCATAAGTCATTATACTTAAAAATTTTCTAACCGTAACTTTTTTACAGCTTTTCGCATTATATTTATCACCTTGTTTAGAACTTTTGTTATGCCTTCTTCGTCCATTGATCGAAAATAACAACTCCTTTTGCAAATAAGTAATTTTGGTACCAGTACTATTACCAGTAGGCCATATTGCATCTCTCTAAGGCCAAAAACCCGTTTAATTATGCCCTGCGGCTTATAGATTGACGATAAAAATTAAAAATATTGTTTATAGTTATTAAAATCAGGAGTCTTAGTTTAACCAATCAATTCTAAAATGATTTAGCCTGTATTATTCTAATTTTTGGAGAACAATAACATTTTACACATTTGAATTATTAATTTAGTTTATAATATTATTTCATTTTTAAAAATTTAGTTATTGTTTTTAAACCAAATTTCAAATGTTTATTCATTCATAAATATCTGAAATATTTTTCATCAAATACTCACTAATTTTTACTATATAAAAATATTTTTTTGTGTTTTTTAATTTAATTTAATTTTTTATATATTTATACCATCACCCTTAGGGATGAGGGTATATATCATTTGATACGAAAAAAAGTGTAACGCATTAAAGGAGACGAGTTAGACCCCAAGTATCTTAAGACCAAATTCATTTCAGGACTTTTTAAGACGATTGAGCTATGTCCGTCTGTCTGACTGGCTGGATGGCTGGTCAGCAGGATAACTTGAGTAAACCTTAACGGATCAGTATGAAAATTTACCAGTATTAATATTTTTCAAAACGAACTTATGGGATTGAAAATGGGCAGAATAGCCCCACCCCTTCTGGCACCTCCCACACAAAATTACCTATTTTTGGATAATTTATATTTCTTTCATAACTTCCCAACGGACGATCGTAGGATATTTAAATTTGGTCAGTTTATTTATCTTGCAAAAGTAGACAAACACTACGAAAACCGAAACCTTTGCCATACCCCTTCTGGTACCTCCCATACAAATGACCTAATTGACCATTATAGGTTTACATACATATCTTTTTTGTAAGTAAACTTAATTTACTCAAATTTTGAGTATGATGTTCGCTTATGAAAATAGGACTCAGGAATGAATATGGACTATATCGGTTTACGCCTTCTGGTACCTCCCATACAAAATTACCTATTTTTGGAAAATTAATATTTCTCCTATAACTTCCAAACGGACTCTTGGGGGGTAATGAAAATTGGTCGATTAATTTATGCTATTATAGGAGGCAAATCCCCAGAAAACCCAACTATTTGACACACCCCTTCTGGTACCTCCCATACAAATGACTGAACTCATCCCCATAGTCTTACAAACATATCTTTTTTCTAAGTACACTGAAATTATGAGTAATTTGTACGCTTATGAAAATATGAATCAGGAGTGAATATGGACTATATCGGGTCACCCCTTCTGGTACCTCCCATACAAAATGACCTATTTTTGGAAAATAATAATTCTTCCATAATTTCCAAACCGACATCTGAGGGGTAATGAAAATTAGTCAGTTAATTTATATTGTGATAGGAGGCGAAACCTCAGAAAACCTAAATATTTGACACACCCCTTCTGGTACCTCCCATACAAAGGACCGAACTCACCCCCATAGTCTTACATACATATCTTTTTTTGTAAGTGCACTGAATTCAGTCAAATTATTCGTAAGTTGTACGTATGAAAATTTGAGTCAGGAATGAATAAGGACTGTATCGGTTCACCCCTTTTGGTACCCCCTATCAAAATTAAATTTTTTTGAAAAATTAATATTTCTCACATAAATTCCAAACCGGTACCTATACCCCCTAAACAAATAAATAAAGTTTTGGACGATTTTGCACCACAAGCAGGGGAAAAATTATACATAAGTAATTTTATTTTAATTAAAAATCGATTCATTTCAATAACTCAAGACTTCAACAATAACTTATATTGGGTGATGGTATTTATCAGTCAGTTTACCTGACTGAAAATTCTGTACAGGTTTTGATTTTTATTCGACCTGTTTTCAGTATTCTTGAAATAATAAGTCGAGCTCAAGGTCGTTGATTTTTAATATTAATATTTATTTCGAAATTTCGCTATCAGTCGATAGCATCTTCAGAAATCTTTAAACATTAAAAAATAAAAATTGTTTGGTCACTAAAATTAACATCTATTGTTTTCTGTAGTTCATTGCTAAGCTCTCAATATCCGATTTGTAGTTCATTCTTCTCTCTTTCGGCATATTGATTATGTGTTACATTTCCATTGCTGTAATGTTCTTCCGTATCCAAAATGTTAACATTTTCCAAATCCGGTACAAGTCCTCTCTCTGCTCAGTGGGTAGCTAGTGCCGCTTTTTGGGTTGCGGATTTGATCCTACTTTTAATGTCCGATAAAGTCCGGTGTATGAATACTATAGCCTACTCTCTCGTCTAACATTGATCCATCCGTGATAAATCGAATACTACTGTTAACTCCCTACCATGACTTTTTCCAGGTATTTCTATTGGGAATAGTACGCCGAAGAATAGTTACTGGCAATAGATACCGATATACAGTAGTCTGCTTTTAAGGGAAATGAGTTGTAGTAGTAAAGCATGTCCAAAACGCCACATTCTCTAATTCTCACCAGAGAGGCAGTGACAGCCGATTCAGCCATGATATCAGGAGTCCTGAAGATTAGAATGACACTAAATGCTAAACCTGACGTATTGTTCATTGTCCCACAAACACTAATCAATACTGATCTTTAAATTATTTTTTCAGAAGGTATTTCTTATGAAGGGACATCCACCGAACTCCGATACCATAACAAAGTTTTTCTCATTTAAAGATAAATTTTTTTACTTTATATTACTTTTTAAAAACCCACTTCTATGAAATTAAAAAAACTTGTAGTATTTATTTTACAGAATTATATAAAGAGAGAACCGATTTTAGAAGTATATCTAAATCTGTGCATTAATTGTAACTCCGAACATAATTTAAATTGAGGTTATATCGAAGTTCTCTACTATAAATGCTTTTAACATTTCTTTAAATTGGTTCACAAAATTTGGTCAATTTATTCACTAAAAACTACTTTGTTTTCAAGAAACATATCCGAGAAGTCATATTACGTGTCGCTGGGATATATCACATTCTGGTCTTCATGTCCTTACGACCACAACGAATACATTAATTCGAATGACCATTTAATTAACAAATTTCAAATCTAGTGTCCGCCGCAGGGCGTGGGTGGTTACCGTTTAAGTTTGTCATTTCCGTAGATATATTAAAATATACGCGACAATCGCAAAGGTTAGTGTGATTTTGAGAGTAAAACACTTCACACTGCAATTGAGTAATTAGTGTTGTAATAATGGCTTAATTACTACCTGTAGCCCAACTTTAAGTTCTACATGATCGATGGCATCTCATTTCGTATGCGACTTCGGTTGCGGTTGAGGCTTGAATCTATTTGACCGATATAGTCAAATCGTGAGATTTTTTTCAAATGATTTTCTAATCAATTTGCACATTTTGTTGATGTTGTTTGTTACTCCTAGGCTCATAGGTAAATGTGATACGTAGGTAGTTACAACTTTTTATTTTTGTTGTTTTCTATAAATATATAATGTGAATTTCACAGCAGATATTTCTTACTCGTGCAAAACTTTGCATTCATTCATTCTATTCAGACTATTCGCGTCTATTGTCATGTGTGAGCACAAGGTTTTCTATTGGGAAATTTCGTTAGAGTTTTTGGGCTTTGGGTCTGCCCCTCCTCCACTGACAATGTTGCTGATTTTGTGGCAGTTGTTGTCTGTCTCTAGATAGACGGTCAGACAGACAATTTGTGGGATAATTTGAAATGTCGTTGAGTGATGATGCGGATGACGACGGGGATGTTGATCATGAGGCTGATGCTGATGCTGCTGCTGTTGATGCTGATGATGGTGGCGCTGTCTGTCAATCGGGTGTGTAAATTTAACTCATTCATTGTAGCGACGAGTGTGTTGCAAACTTATTAGACATGATTATATATTTGACTTAACTAGATTCTGTTGTGTTCGAATTGAATATCGCATAGATATAATCAAGCCCATGAATGTTGCAAACCCATGAATCAACGATGTACTCGTAATAGATCTAGCATATGACATTATGACATATGCAATGTATGAAAAATGCATTGATGCGGGGTGGGGAGGTACTTAAGATTTTGCTATACGAATCTACAATCATAGATACATATGTATATGTATGTCTAAGATCATCTTTGTCTCAGACCACAATATGTCTCAGTCGTGTTGCAGTATCGCAACATCCATTGACTCGTCCGTTCATCGTCTTTGTCTTTTGTCTTTATAATATAAAATTTCATATTTTAAATGTAAATCAATAAATATATGTAGTGGCATGTTTGGCTGATGTTGTTATTGTTGTTTGCTGGTTGCATATCTAGCATCACTTCTGTGTGCAACTATTGAGTCAGCCGCCGTATAGACGATCTTCTTTTTGGCATCATCATCCTCTCTCATCCTCATAACATTTGCTGGATTATATAACCTTTTGCCATATGTTCATTCAAACGACTCCGGTTAGAATCTAAGAAGAAGGAGCGCGATGATGTTCGATGCTGCTCCATTGGTCTTTGCAAAATGCGGACGAACACATAAACAACGCCAGTCTGCAGCACTAGTTGAGGTGATCGTTAGTCTGGTGTACTTGTTTTAAATGTTATTGTTTCGTTGCTCGAAAACAATGTGGCACAGTGTGACAATTCCGGGAAAGTAGTAGATAAAGTAGTGACATTTGTATTTGTTGCATAGCACTATAGTAAATTTCATAGTATTTCAATGATGGACAAAAAGATCCCTTATGACTTAAAGGTCTCTAATAAATATCCAATAGTAGCCAGCTAACATGAGGTTATTAATATCATTTGATAAGAGAAAAGGTGTAACGTATTAAAGGAGACGAGTCAGACCCAAATTATATTAAGACCAAATTCGTTTCAGGACTATTCAAGACGATTGAAAATTTACAGGTATTAATATTTTTCGAAATGAAGTCATAGGATTGTAAATGGGCAGAATAGCCGCACCCCTTCTGGTACCACCTATACAAAATTACCTATTTTTGGATAATTAATATTCTTTTCATTTGAACTTGGTCAGTTTATCTATGTTGTAATTATAGACATCCCCTCAAAAACCGAAACGCTTGACACGCCCTTCTGTTACCTGCCATACAAATGAGCGAATACACCCTCATAGCTTTACATACGTATCTTTTTTCTAAGTCCACTGAATTCAGACATATTTTGAGCAAGATATAAGCTAATAAAAATTTGACTCACGAATCAATATGTACTATTTCGGTCAAGCCCTTCTCGTACCTCCTAACTTAGTATTCTAAATTTGTTTAGAAGGTAAACGTTTACTGAAAGTTAGTTTTCGAAGTTGTGCCCCTACTGAAATCGCCAATATTACGTAAATTCCGTTAAGAATAGTTTACTTTTAATATTTTATATTTACAAGTGAAACCTAAGAAACCAGGTTACCCCACCCATTACAAATTATGATTTCTTTTGATTTTTTTTTTGCGAATTAACTAGAGAATTTTTCATTGATTCTCAGGTGGACCCTTTCGGTAACCCCATACAAAATTACCGTATGCCGAGAGATATAGAATTTAACATTTTACATTTGTGGGCTGTAACCTTTTCTATAGTTTTACTGTGCGCCTTGTCTGGCCATCGTACAGAAGGTCGTATGGGTAATGGTATTTAACAGTCTGCATGTATGTCGTGTATGTCGTAACGGAATCTCACTCGGAATCTCGTGGACACATGTTTCGTGTCATATTCTTGTAAGCTTTTAAGAGGTTGTTAACTTATCCAAGATTTGGATACGGTGCAAACACTTATTTTGTTTTTATAATGTGTCAAAATCTAATCAACTTTTTTTTCGACCTTATCTAGAAGACACTACAAATTTCTGGTACTTTCTAAGTACTATGTCTATATTATGTTCCCTACAGTGAATTCCGATGCTTGCTTCCCATATGGCTTCAACCTATCTGTAGTTGATATATATAGTTTCTATTTCCTGGTATTCTTCCACTTCATTTCTCCCTGGCAGGTATTTAGTGGTAAAGTTGTTCTCGAAGGCGTCCATATTTGGAATGAAGTCCACTGGGTCGGTTACCACATTTTCTTATCCAAAGCCAAAGTATTTGCAATTCCACAAGGATAAACAATTTAATCGTAATGCCGAACTGGTTCCACCTTCCACAGTCAATCGGCACCAGATGGGCTTGGACTTGCATAGACTTAAACCTTTTTTAGTTGATTGGTAACGGATTGATTTTCAGTTGCCATCCACCACACCACGATGCCTTACAGTAGTATTGTATGCACTATTGTCAAATAAATAAATCCAGTGGACGATTTGGAGAGAGACCCCACCGTGCCCCTATAGCTTTCCAACAGGAATATAAGGCAACATTGGCCTTCTTTACCCGTTTAATTACGTTGAGACCGAAGGACATTTTCCTATCTAAAATTGTGCCAAGAAATTTAGTGCTTTCGGAATACTCTAGCTCAGTAACATTTAGAGAAGGAGGATCCACATGTGGGACTTTGTACTTCCTTGTTAATAGATCCAATTCTGTCTTGTTTGGGTAGGATATTCAATTGATCTTTTCTAAAATTCAAGTAAAAATTCTGTTTTTCAATAGCTCTTGTTTTAAATTTCAATTATAACTTTTGATTTTCACTCGGGTTTGGTCTGACTCTCACTTAAAATATTTAATTGAATTTCATTTTCAGTTTTCTGAATTTTTAATAGAAATTATTATTTTTTTGATGTTTGAGAAGAATTTCTGATTTTTTATTGTTCTTAATCGAGTTTTGGAAGAAAATCTGTTCTTTTCTGAATTATAATTGTATAAGTTGTAAAAACTAATCCTAAACTAATCCTTTAATTTAATATTTTTGTAAGATTAATCTTTTAATATCTATCTAATATCTACTTCGAACCTTATGAATGACCCTCTTTGTTTTGCATTAAAAAAAATCTAAAATTTACCTCAAACAACTAACTCATAAATCTACCACAAAATATCATTGCATGCAACTGTATTGTAAATGTTACATTTACTGCTTGTTTAGCAATTATCAAGTTTCGAAACACTGTGGAATTTGTTGCCGTTGTTTTGTTTTCGTTTTTTTTTATTTGCAATCATTTGCTTGTCTTCGTCAAACAACACTAAACAAATTTACAGTGTTGTCTTGTGAAGAATTACTCGACTCGTACTGCCAACCGACTAAGCTTGTAACCTTCAAAAACGTGCCTGGGTGAGGCATTTATCCCCAATTTTTGCTATGCCACAAACGGTGACTTGAGATGATACTAAGCTCACAGCAAATAGACAAACTGGCAAACTGGCGATTGGTCGAACGTCCTCAACGTCAAATATGTTTAGTTGCATCGTGCATCGTCTATTTAGTCATCATCATCATAGCTAAAGTCAGTCATCAATGTTTGTTAACATTTTATGTATAAATCATTTGCTAAAAATAAAAATAAATAACAAAACAAAAAAATATATACAAGAAACAAATCTAAAAAAACATAAACATTTCAACGGTCTCTCGGTCTTTGCGGCATCATCATAATCAGCTCGTCGTTTTGTTGAGTACTAAGAAAATTTGAGCTTCAGGTTATCCATCATCATGATATTCATTCATATTAAACTATACTTTACACATAGTTTAAGCATCAGTTTTTTTATGCTTATCGTTTTCGTTAGAAGTTCTGGGTAGGAATCGACAGAAAAACAACGCCACTAAACGTCAATTACAAAATGACAGAAATGCCAATGGCTCGAACTAGACAACAGCAGCAGCATCGGAATCTCCTCACATAAGAACTAAGTGAATGTTTGCGATATCTCTCGCGTATGGCAAGAGTCAGATTTCCAGTAGAAGTGTTAATCTAAATTTTAATTCGCAACGGACTTATCTCGTGACATTTATGCAAAGTGCCATTTATTCTTGAATTGTGGTCGTTCTGTATTTAGATTTATAGGATGGCCAAATGACAGTCGATAGAGGACAAAATTGATGAACGTTTTTGTTTTGTTTGTGGACAATTAGATGGGTGCTGGTCAGTAAGTAAAACTGAATGGTTTATTTTTGGGGGCTTGGTATTTCCTGGTGAAAACTTGGTCCGTTTGACTTATGAGTGGTGAAGGCCTCAGCGAGCCCTATATTTAAATGTATGACAAAAATATTGGTTTTTGCAAAAAAAAGTAATGGAATATATGAATTATTTTATAACTTGAAGATATAAAGGACAATTTTTTTCAAGAGAATTACTGGCGAAAGAATGGCTATGTGATTCACAGATACCGTCAAGTGAATCATTAACAACTAAAGGATTATGGCTAACTTATTGGCATAAGTCTTTTCTACAGATTATATTTAAAATAACTATTTGTAGTAATTCTTCCTATTAGAAAACAATCGAGGATATACATATTTCCAAACAGAAAAATTTTGAATAGCAACGACTTGGTTTGCTTTCTTTCTTTGTTTAACTACGTCAGCAATGGTAAAGTATGTATTTTCTTTCAAACAAATACTGAAACGTTATTCCGTTGTTTTTATTCCTGAAAATTTGTTTGATTTATTTTAATGTAATAAAATACTATTAAAAAATAATACAATAATTGTTTTGCCTAATTTTGTTATACCTCGGATATAACGAACTTAAATGCCTAGTCCCTGGGAGTTCGCTATAACCGTACTCGACTGTATATAACTTTAAAAAAGCTGAATTCGAAATAATTCAAATAATTAAATCTTTAATAAGTTACGTTTTTTAATATTTAGAGATTTAAATCTTCTATAGAGTTAAATTTTTAAAATTTTGAAAACTAAATTTTTTAAAATTCTTTTATATTTTTCGCTTAGGAATATAATTGATATTATTATTTCTCGCTGAGACGTATGCGAAATTTATACGAAATACTTCTCATTTTTAAACTCACAATTGGTCTTTTTATACCCTCACCCTACGATTCACAAATACACCCAATGCGATCGTGCCCAAATTCTGTATTTAGTAATGATATAACAGGATAAAGTTTTGTAGAAAAAACTGAAAATATAGCCACGTCCATCCTGGTATCTCCTCTAATTTAGAAATCGTTTAATAATATCAATACACCCAACGCAATCGTGTCCAAATGCTGTGTTTAGTAAAGCTATAACAGAATAAAGTTTTAGAGAAAATAATGGAGTTCTAGGCACGCGACAACTGGTACCTTCCATACAAATGTATCATTCGTCCCACTTTAGAAATCGAGTAATAATACCAATGCAACTAACGCGATCATACTAAATATTCCACACAATGTAAAGCTATAAATAGATGTTTTGGACAAAAAAAAATTGGAAGTCTATCCAAGCCCCTTTTGGTACCTCCCATGAAAATGTATCATTCCGCCCACTTTAGAAATCTATACATAATATCAATACAACAAAACGATCGTGTCCAAACTTTGTATTTAGTAAAGCTATAACTGGTAAAGTTTTGGCGAAAAAACTGAAAGTCTAGCCAAGCCCCTTCTGATACCTTCTATAAAAATGTACCATTCAGCCCACTTTAGAAATCGAGTAATAATATCAATACAACCAACGCGATAGTGCTCAAATTCTGTATTTTGTTAAGCTACAAAAGCATTAAGTTTTGGAGAAAAATTGGAAGTACAACCACGCCCCTTCTAGTACCTTCCAAAAATTGTTATACTTGCAAATCTTATGTTTTTACTAAGGGTGGTTTACCCGACTGAATCTTTTTTACATGTTTAATATAAAAGTAATTCCGAAATCGAACCTAATTTAGACAAGAACTGAAAACTCAGTACCAAAGTATGCATACCATCATGCTCATCTCACTTACTCTTACAAGATTTTCTTAAGTCTTTTCATTTTTGTTTTATGGATATTTAACAAACATTATGGTAAATGCATGCATAATTCAAATAATTGCAAATGGTACTGTGGCAAATGTTAAGTACACACGCAGCTCCATTATCGCAACACATAGTTGTCGTAGTAAATGCTGAGCTAACTAAGAATGTATTTCTCTTCTTACTTAATTTTACGGGCAGCCGACACAAAGTTTTAAATCTCATTAAGTCATAATGGCAAGTCAGCTTTTTATATAGCCATTTAATAGACTTCCACTTATCTTAGATATATCATCCTTTACCAGCCTGTTCTAAAAGTTCTAAATGACATCAAACTTAAACGGACATATTAATTATTGGCATAATGATACAGAATTAATATAACCGCAATTTATGCAATACATTTTATCTGTTTCGCAATTTTACTTATTTTTAAATTACTAAAAAAATATACTTGCTCCTAGCACCTGTTTCGGTTGCCGTCTTCTATTGTTAGAAGCGAGCTTAATCTGTCAGCGCTTAAAATATTATGATGATGTTAAGAGATGCAATAGCAGATCCAGTAGTTGTACACAAGCAGCGCCACTTAAAACATTTAATATTGATTGGAAGAATTAAGCTTCTCTGGTAGTTACTAATTTTTCTTTGCTTCGCTGTCTCTCTCTGCGGGGCTGTCTATAAATTTGTGTGTTTAAATGCAACTTGCAATTCAATATAATATATAATTATTAAATAAAAATCAATAGCAAACAAAACGATACCAAATATATCCATACAATGTGTCTAAATGGCAACAGTCGTGCTGATGCATATAGCACTTGAGTCCGGTTGGAGAGGTTAATATGGCTTTTTGAACTATTTAATGCGAAATAAAGAATTATGTTTACTTAATATTTGTTAAACAATAAATATTTTTTTTATTATTAATAGTAATGATCACAGGGCAACCGGAAATATGCTACAGCATGTATTTTTTACAACGAGATATTAACAAATGAGTAATGTATTTACATGTTTCATGGCCCTACAAGTGTTTTGAGACTTATTTGTTAGAGCATATTTTGGCATATTTTACCCATAAAGTCATATTTCGGCAAATTTTGGTTTTAGGGGCATAATTTTAAAAAAAACCTCCTTTTTTAAAGCATAATTTGTATTTTTAGGCCATATTTTTTCAAAAAATTCCCTTTTTAAGCATATTTTATGGTTTTCACATTATTTTTTTGGTCGTAAAAATAAGTGTCGTTTCAACTTAGGTTTTTTAAAATGTAACAGCCAAATCTACTAAATGTTTTACACAACTGTGAAATTAATCCTGTTTTTCGCGATTTCTTATTCAATAAGTAAACAAAACATAAAAAAGAGGTGCTTTTCAACCACCACCGATTTCCATCCAGCCATCAAAAATCTGGACGTCAACTTCAATAAGAATAATGTTTTGCTTTTTGTGACGGATGCAGCTCTATACATAGTAAAGGCTGCAAAAGCTATAGTGGCATTTTATCCGAAAGTGACGCATGTGACATGTATTGCTCATGGTGTCCAACGATTGTGTGAATGTATTAGGAATTTATATGTAAACGTAAATAAAACTAATGCTAATGTGAAGAAGGTATTTTTAAAAGCTCCATGTAGAGAAGAACTTTTTAAACAATTGTTTCCAGATCTTCTATTACCTCCAGAAGTTATAACAACACGATGGGGAACATGGCTTGAAGCAGTTAACTACTATGCCAACAATTATGAAGACATTTTAGAGGTCCTAAGTGCATTAAACGATGAGGATGCACAATCACTTAAAACTTCAAAGGATGTCTTGACAGATCCCCAAACTAGATCTGACTTGATTTATATTGCTTCAAATTAGGGTTTTATTTCTTATTGAACAAGTTTAATTGATAGATAATTTATCGGATTCCGAAATAAATGTAATAGTAAAAAAAATTGAATCAAATTATATCATAAAACGTTGGCTTGGAAAAAGTGAAAGGTATTTGTAAAGAATTGTGTGGATCTGCGCCAACATTAACATCAAAATACGATGTAAAGGAAATACTGTGCCTTAAATTCGCTCCAATTACATCTGTGGATGTCGAAAGATCATTCTCAATGTACAAAAACATTTTACGTTGTAATAGACAACATTTTTTGTTCGATAATTTATCTCAATATTTTGTAGTTTTTTGCAAAAACAATCTCAAATAAGATGCTCAACATACAAAAACGCCGTGATACTTAGGAAAAATGGTTTAAGTTTTTGTTACTTTAATGTTAAATAAATTCATGTGATATTTTTTTAGTGTTCCTTAAATAATAATACTTAAATATTTATTTATATTTTATTGTACTTACTCAACAGTTGTGTATGTAAATTTAACAAAAATACTTACAAAATCTGAATTTAAAATAATATTGTTTTTTTTTTTTAATTTTTAAGCTGTTTTTTTACTTTTAATAAAAATATTTCTAATTCATATGAAAAAAATTGTGTGACTTTAGTTTTTTAGAGCATATTGATTTTAAGGTCATATTTTGCCATTTTTCAGGTCATATTTAATGCGCATAAAACACGATTTTAGGGCATATTTCTGGTTGCCCTGGTAATGATATTTTAAATGACCGCTTTATTTAAAAATGTGTTTTTTTATAATTTTCTCAATAATATGCTGAGCTTACTTATTTATTTGGCTTCAAGCGTCGGTCTTACGCGGTCTTTAAACAATTCGTCGCCCGGAGTAATTGAAACCAACGAAATGTCTTCCACTTCTGGTCTTGCACCTTAATGCTATTGCGGCCCGAAGGGCTATCAGACTGAAGGAAGCTGATGATTGGCTTCAATCTACGCATGGTCATGCGGAATGACGACTCTTTTCATCTACCACTTTTTACTAATTTGTAAAGCAGATGCTGAAGTTCCGAAAAGTAATGACGGCAGGATGACTTATGATGACTCCATTTGTGTCCATTGAAATATATACTCATATTTCTTCATTTAAAAATAATACCCAACACATTAACTCAACGAAATTGCTATATTATTACCCACAACTGTGCCTACTGTAATACGTACCTCTACATATAATATTCAACAAATATTAACATCAATGGCACTACAAAAATCGTGTACACTTTAACATTTTAAATGTTAAAACTTTATATGTCAAACATGTTGGTGACATTATTGGCTATGGTATGTAACCTTCAGGAGCGTGCTAATGATGACGGCGACGACGACAGAACAACGACGTTTACGACAACGACGGTGATGATGTCTGCCTGGTGGCCTGGCCTGCTCGCCTGCAGTTGTTATTGATGATGTTTACTCCATTGATGATTTTTTATATTTCTTTAACCCAAAACAACAACATCTAATAAGAATAAGAGAAGCGATTCTTATCGGCCATGCACATGAGTATATTATTCATCTCTCGCGCTGACATGTGAATACAAAGTGCGCGATGTGTCAAATGTAAAGTGAACAGACACCACCGCGCTAAGGTGGAGCATGCGCATCAGCAAGTATGAGAGGATACATTTGCATTACATGGTTCATTAAATGCCCCTGATGAGTGAAGTGCTCATCGTCACCTCGCTGTCATATCATGATAGCTATCATGACCTATTTTTTGCATTTGCATTGTACGTAAAGATGAGGTAAGACTATATGAGTTTTGCTTGTACCGGGGAAGTAATACTTTCGGCAGGTGATAATACGTACAGAGACTGGCGGTAGATGAATGAGGACGGGCCAAAGTGGTGTACGTTAGTTTAGACGAATAAACTGACAAGGTTCAAATGAGTTATATAATAGAAAAGTTGCAAGTAAGGAAAACCGTAATGTAAATCATTTCTTTTCTGTAACTTTATGACATTTTTTGTATTGAGTTTTTCTCTAAATCGAACCCATTTAACTTGAATAAAAAGTGCTGCTGTTCAGTCAAATTGCTAAAAAAAAATTAAACTACTCTTACCTCTGTCGATAAAAACGTAGTCATGTATTAAAAATAACACAGAATTTCAATTGTTAATTCTTAAGATCTTTAAGCTTTTTATTGCGTTTTGCTACAAAGCGTAGGCGATAGAAGAGAATCCGTGACAAGAACCTGCCAACAAAAATTAACACCAAGCGATAACTGACAAAAAGTAGATTTATTCGAATAATATAGAATCACATTCAACGAAAATTTTTCTTCTCCCATAAAAATGTCAACACCAGTAACCTCAAAATATTTTTTTGATGGATTATGATTTGACGATTACAAAAATAGCCCAAATTATTTTATATATGCTAAAGATGTAAAAATTTGTTTTCTTAAAAATGTCCTTATGGGATGATGTTTGGGAAAAATTTTAGGATGTAAAAATGACAGGGTCGGTCACACATTCGAACCCTCTCTGGGAGACTCCGGGGAAGTTGCGGTGCTTCTGGTAGATTTTTTCCAATGCGAAAACTTTTTCGTTAAAAACCGGAGGCTGCATTTTGTTTTTAATCCTATGGTTGCTTGAGCAATTTTGTTTTAGAATTCATCGTAGATTACGATTTTCATAAACGATTGGTCGAGAAAATAAATTGACTCACTCTAATATATTTATACTGTCAACATAATTTCGGACGGTGCGTGCGCGTAGTGAATATAAAAACCCAAGTACATTTTTTTTGGAAAATAAATACAAAATCTCAATTATTGAAGTTTTTATAAATTTATATAATATATTTTTCACCAAACTCAACATTATTAAATGCAAATTTTAACTATTCAATATTGTTTATTACGTAAATTAAAACTTTTTAAAACTTACCTAAAACAATATACAAAATTATTTATTTTTTTTAGATTTAAAATTTTAATAATTACTGTATTGATTAAAATTTTAAAAATATATTGTTTTTAGTATTATTTTTAAACCTAAAAATCTGATCGATAGCGATGCAAAGGAGCTTCCTAATATCTTTTACCAAAACCATATTATAATTCTCCTAAATAATCCATTCAACGGAATTATAAAATCTTTAAAGTTAAATTTATGTAACTTCGGTGTGTTTTATATTGCGAAACTGGTTTTTGTTTCATTACCATGCTGTTTCATTAGCTTGCGATTATTAAGTTTGATATCTTAAAAGAATTTTATATTATAAAAATGTCCTAATGACAATATGGCTGAAGGGCAGAATAAGGTCAGGGGTCAAAACAAATATACCATCCTATTTGTCTTGTGAAATGGTAGGTCAAAGTTGGCGACGGAGTTTCTTGAGTTCTATGATGACCCCCCGTGAGTGGGTACTTAAATGTGACATATTTTCAGTTTTTTTTTATTCAAACTTTCTAAAAAAAATAAGTTTTGTGTTTCTGAATTTTTGTATTTTATTTTTGTGTTTACTTTTTCATTAAATTTGAGATTATCTATATTTTTTTTAATCACATTACTAATAATTATTATTGAATATTTCATTTACATTCATTTTAAGGTGGTCCAGGGACCCGCATGGTCTTAAACCACTAAATTTGTCTCAAAAATATGTCATTTCAGTACCACCACATAGGGGATCATCATAGAAACCAAGGCGTCCAATTTTTGACCGCCCAGGGTCTCATCGTTCCCGGTGCCAATTTTGACCTTGATATTTGGATTTTAGGGGGCGTGTCATTTATTTTGCACTACCGTCTTACATTCTGCACTTTCGCCTACAATATAGCCTTTATCCGCTATATATATATATTTTATTGTTTCAGCAGTAAGATTCAGTATGATGCGACAGCCTTTAACCTCACACCAAAGATAAACATTTTTGATGCTCTAGTGTTAATATACTGTAAAACATACAAGGTGGCAGCACTCACTACTCACATAAGTTATCGATAGCAAATGTGATAAGAAAATAAAAATTTGTCATCTCCAATTAACAACACATCAATTTCGTTGCCGGTAGATTGTCTGCGGATTTTCAATTTCTCTTCTCCAGTTTGGTCAGTTATGGCTTGGGATGATTCCTTGCTGTGGCCCTTGTTTGCTTTGGCATCATGTCTTAAGTTAATGCTTGTGCCGGCATAGTAAGTTATCCCTTTCAAACACGTGTTGCAATGAAGCCTCACAAGTTACTCTCCCTCTTAGTCATTCCACGGATTTTGAGGTGCATCGCAATTGGCTTGCCATTACCCATTCATTGCCGTTGCGGCAATGGTACTACGATGCGACCAGTGAATGGACTCTGGATTACCCTCCCTTCTTTGCTTACTTTGAATGGGCGTTGTCAAAAGTGGCCGGTTTTGTAGACCCCAAAATGTTGCAGCTTAATAATCTTAACTATGCATCGACAGAAACAAAGTACTTCCAAAGGGTGTCGGTCATGGTGATGGACTTGATATTTGTATGGGGTGTTTGGCGTTGCATGCGTGCACTGCGTGGCATTGGTGTCAAAATACATCGGACATCAGCGGAAGCATTGTTGTTGTTTAACATCGGTCTTATCTTTGTGGATCACATTCATTTTCAGTACAATGGCTTTATGTTTGGCATCTTGTTGCTAAGCATAAGCTATATGCTGGAGGAACGTTACCTTATGGGCACGTTCCTGTTCTCCTGTTTATTGAATTTTAAACACATCTTCCTCTATACGGCGCCGGCATTTGGTATATATTTGTTGAAATTTTATTGCTTGGACGCAAGTAAAAATGTCCTATTCTGCTGTGTCAAGTTACTGGCAGTGGGGTTGACACCATTCGCAGTCTCTTTTGGTCCCTTTTTTCAACATTTGCCACAAGTGTTGAGTAGATTGTTTCCATTTAAACGTGGACTGACACATGCATACTGGGCGCCCAACTTTTGGGCATTATACAACACCGCTGATAAGGTGGCGGCGACAGCTCTGCGGGTACGTTCTGGTGTAAGTGCATCACCCACATCGGGCCTGGTGCAGGAATTTGAGCATGTTGTACTGCCGTCTGTAAGGCCTATGGCGACTTTTATACTGACCGTGGTCTCAATGATTCCTATTTTGGTGCGATTGTGGCGTTATACAAATAAGCGGTAAGTTTATAGAAATATTGTTGTATTTATAAATTTACATATAATAAGACCATTAAATTCATCAATGAATTGAAGTATTTTCGAAGAGTACCTATAAAAAATAAAAGCCTGCACACTTATTTTTGCATCTGTGGTATATAGATTAAATTATGGAGTTTATTTTTTTGTAAATTAATTTTTCAAATTCATACAAATACACTATTTATAATATTTTGTTTTATCCTTTTTCTTCTTCTTCTAGAGACAGCAAAATCGCATTTATCCGCTCCGTGGTAATTTGCTCGGCTTGTTCTTTTATGTTTGGTTGGCATGTTCATGAAAAAGCCATACTTATGTGTTTGATACCTCTGTGGTGAGTATGGGGCTTATGTAGTAGCTCTTTTTATAAATACCATAATCACATTTTTAATCCTTCTGTTAACGTTTTTGTTATCTTGTAGCTTCCTCTTCTTTGTTCACCCCATCGACGCCAAGTATGCCTTCATGCTCAGTGCTGTAGGTTACTTTTCCCTATTCCCACTGCTGTTCCACATTGATCTGCTGGTCATACGTTACTCGCTGTTTGTGGCCTACATGGGTTTCATGTACACACAATTTGTTCGTTTCCACAAGAACTTTCCTGCCATGAATCTATTAGAGGATTTGTACATCTACGGTTTGGTACTGCTGATGATCTATGAACATGTGATAAGTCCTTGGACTGGATTAAATGAAAAACTACCGTTTATGCCTTTACTTTTGTATTCTATGTATTGTGGTGTGGGTGTTACCTACTGTTTTATACGTTATTATATACATGCATTAGATCTTAAGATACAAACGACAACTACTAAGGCTAAGCTTACAACTAAGTCGAAGATGGAAGTAAAGGTCACCGCGAAACATTCGCCTATGAGTGTGAAGAGCCATGCCAAAGATGCGACGGCGAAGGCGAAAGCCTTTGTGAAAAATTCGAAGGAAAAACAGAAATAAATGAAACTGTTGTGGTGTTACTTCTAAATGGTATCTTTGTTGTTCTTGTAGTACATCCCAACCAGGCGCTTGAGGCTCTGCGTGGGTAACCACGTTCGGGTCTTACAAACTGATTGTTATAGAGCCAGTAGATGTTATCTTTGAAGAAGTATGTTTTGCCTGGAAATTGAAGGTAGACCAAACATAAATAAAAAGAGTTTAATACTGTGATTAGTTGAAAGGGCTCTTACCATTTGGTATTGTGGCTGCTGCATCAATACTTTCGGGTATGCCCGGCCAACGTTCTATCGATTTGGGGTATCCATCGTCCAGAGTTTGTAGTAGATCATTATAACGCCAAAATATTGATCCAGCAAAAATGTAAGTCAAATTATTTTTAGCTTTAGATAGGGAGATAAAGAGAAATAATAGTATGTAATCTATATGATATCATAAACACAACAATAAGATTCATTAAAATGTACAAAATCTGCGATGGCGTTTAGCATCCAACCGGAGCCTCAATTGTAGACATTTTATATGTGAAATATGATTCCAGTTCAATAGTTAAAGAAGAACAATTCAATAATTTGAACATTTGTTGTAGTTAATACAGTATATTAATTATTATATTGATTACTTGTAAGATAGTGCACCAAACTTACGCCATAAAATTGCAGCATCGACTTTATCTGCTGCAAATGTATTTCCCAGAATACTTGTCAGCGTAATAGGGCTACTTTCCGTTAAGGTGCTATCCTTGTAAAGCCATAACTGAGTTCCTGCAATGAAGTTAATTTGTTAAATGCCAATATTATTCGTGTAATGTTTCGACTTAATACAAAATTACCCGCAAAGAAAACTGCCGTTTTATCTAAACGTTCATAACAAGCATCAATGTGTTTAATACTCTCCGGCAGATCTATAATAACTTCTGACAAACGTTTTGGATAACCGACTACTGTTCTGTACTGTGGTGTTAGTTTCCAGACATACTCTCCTTTGAAGATATGGACGAAACCGTTAAAGTAGCAAACGGCATCGAATCTGCCCTCACACACATTGGGTATAGATGATGACTGGTAGGATTTCTCTATGGATGTTTCAGTGACAGCGGGAGAAACAGGGTCAGGCTGTTAAAAGAGACAAATTATGTATAAGTGAGTAAATTAAATAACAAATTACAATTAATACAAATAATTTAATAGTGAACTTTTTTTTGGACATGTGTTTAAAGAAAGGAAAACATCTTCCGTCAGCTAAACAGGACACATTAGTGAAACATTATTAGGAATGCCAGTTGGGAAACAATTAAGTAGATTTTATTACTTGAAGTCAAAACAAAAATGTGTGTTAGTTATGAGAGTTTGCATTAACGATTACCACGCCTATACTATCCTCCCATCAGAGACAACAAAATCGTCTCTACATTTTCTTATTTATGTATTTAGTACGCACCTTCACTGTACTAAGATCCGGTATCACAGTCGTTGTTGTATATTCCACAGCATCATCACTTCCAATGTAATCTTCATCAATGTCGCCCACTTCTACATCCTCGCTTGTAGCGTCCACATCATCATCCAATTTTTTGTTTACTAACAAACAAAATTATTTTTAAAGTATTACATTATCTTTTAAATGAAAAACTTACAATAGGCATTATACATCGCCAGTGTATCATCATAATCCAAAACATTGTGATCCGGTCCCTTGTAGTAGGGAAACATTATGGAACTGTACACAGGTGAATGGGCCAAACCCAAACTGTGACCCAGTTCATGCAGAGCCACGGTATAGAAGTCAACACCTTGCGTTAGGTCAGGCGAATTCTCTTTCCAATTTTCATCTTCATCGAAATGGACATCACCACCCCAGGAGCCCATTTCGTAAGGATAGAAGGCATGGGCCAAAATGTTGCCCGAACCGTCGAAGGGAAAACTTAAAAAATTTGATATTAAAATAAATGTAAATGCATTACTGTCTAAAGACTATGAATAATGATTATAGATTATCATAAAGAATTTAAATCGTAAGCGAATTACATAAGTAACCTGTTTTACATAGTTTGTTTAAGTAAAAGTAAGAATTAATCAAAATAAAAAACAGGAAACAAGAAGTATTTCCATTACAGATTATAAATTAGTAACATTGTAACTTATATCCTTTACTCACTTATCTCCGTGATAGTGTGAACCAAATCCTACGATTATGTCAGCGCTGGTATCTTCAACCCGTTCGAAGCTTAAGTTGCTGTATTGGGCCCATACCGAAAAAGCACGAGCTATGTCCCTTTCTACTTGGGCTCGGGGAATTTTCATAGATTTATTGCCAATTCTTAATGGACAAGATAAAACACATATTACAAAAAATAGCGTTTCCCTTTGAGGTAACTCACAGATATCGAATATGTCTCTTGCTCCAAGTCTTTGCTCCAAATATGAAACGTTTACGACGATAATTACCCTCTTTGGTCTTCATTGTACTACTCTGCTGCAGATAATATGGCTTGCCCTCGATGTCGGGTACTCCACAACGCGCCTTCGTAAACAGCTAGAGATTGAGCAGGGGGAAAGCAAAAACAATAACGCATGCCGCAAACATAAACAATTCATTTAGAATTTTCAAGTTCAATGGACAAGATGAAGATACCAACAAACAAGCATGACTCGCTGCAAGACACTATCAGCAAATCACACGATTTGCTCTCCCTAACGCTCTGCCTCGTCACGAACACACGCAACACCCATACAGTCGCAGCTTATTTCTAATCTTTCGCATGTCACCGACGATGCCAAACCCACTCAATACTTACCTCCATTGTGGATGTGTCCAATTTGCCGGTTTGATTAATATCTCCATATTTTTGTATATTCTTAATGGCCTCTATGATGGCGCTTTCATGATACAAAGCCTCTGAATCATCGGGATTTTTATCCAAGTAACCAAAGCGACGCATGAAGCTTAGCTGCACAGGCCGCAAAAAATCATACGTATTCTTAAGGGGTCTTTCGATTCACGAACGAACACTATCTTACCATTTCCGGCGAGGGCACCTCTATGCCATCTCTTGGTCCTATGGGAAACCCCTGGATTAGGCAATGCATTGTCACCAGCAATTTTATCCATATTGGTATTTTTAACATATCACTAATTCAATTGTTTGTATTTTATTTTTTCTTATTTCGATCACAACTCTACAGCTTCAACAGATGATTTGAACTGACCAACGGATCAAATCCGGACTATGTATGCTTTGCCTACCCCACAAATTGATACCAGCAGTGTTCTGTCTTATCAGTGCGTGTGTTCAGCTTCTTATTCCAAAGAGTGTAGACATATTTCTTGTTCTCAATAAAAAGACAAAAAAAATATACGAAACAATTGTATGTTTTGAGAGAAATATAGACCGTACAATCCAAAAGAACGTGCCTCTATTTTGGACTGAGATAACCACATCTATGTGGAGTGGCTATGGTATGCCCAAGATCTGTTAGGGTAAATTGTACCTGCGATTCAGAAGATTGCCGGCTAATGCCTCTGAGGAGAAGTATTAATTGAGGTCTAAGAATATGTTAAGTTACTGAAAACAAATTTACTTTACTTGATATATTTAGATTAATAACACAGTGCAACACATAAATTGGTGCCGCCTTCGTGCCCAGCTATTTTTAAGTATATACCGAGACTAATAAAATCCCCAAAGGATTTGGCCCCATTACATCGAAACATTTTTTTATGGATACTCCAATATTTTCAACCCAATACGATTTTTTGACCATTTTTAGGGAGTCCATATTTCATTAACTGTTCGGAATTTTTTCTTTTCGTCTTCGGCAAAGTTGTAGATCTAAACCAGAGCAAAAAAAGTCTCAAATACACCGACCCGAAAAAATTGCATCTAGTGCATGAAAATTGTATAAATATGGGAAAAAAGGCTATTTTTTTCATGATATTTCCACCATAAAATGATGATTATAATAAGTAATATTCCACATAAATCATACGCACGGAGTACAACGAAATAAATTTTGTGTGGAAAACATCATGAAAAAAAAAATAATTTTTTTTCCATATTTTTGCAATTTTCATGCACTGGATGCAATTTTTTTGGGTCGGTCTATTTGACACTTTTTTTGCTCTGGTTTAGATCTACAACTTTGCCGAAGACAAAAAGAAACATTTTCGAACGGCTAATGAAATATGGACTCCGTAAAAATGATAAAAAAATCGTGTTGGGGTGAAAATATTGGAGTATCCATAAAAAAATGTTTCGATATAATGGGTCCAAATCCTTTGGGGATTTTTTTAGTCTCGGTATATACTTCAAAAATATCTGGGTACGAAGACGGCACCAGACGATGACCTTAGAAATGTTGCACTGTGTAAGTTAAATAAGAAAATATAACATTTTTGGGAAAAATAAATTAAGAGAATTTAAATTTTTTATCCGTAAAACTTAAGGCTGATTTACACGATATCCACCCATATCCCCTATCTACTGTCAAATCAGTACATTTTGATTTCCTATCCACCTTCCTATTTATGAATATTACTTTGCTATAATTTTGAAGTGTTTGCCTTTGCTTGGGACCGGCCGTGGCATAGTGGTTAGAACACGCGACTACCATGCGGGAGATCGCAGGTTCAAACCTGGCTCCAGTCATCTTAAAAGAAAAAATAAATAAAATTTTCTTTCATTGTCGGCTCCCCTCGAATGTTGTTTGACAGCAACTTCGCAGTATTAAGCGTCGATTCAATCGTCGTGTCTAGTAAGAGCTTCTCAAAACAGTGACGTTCGCATTCGTCGATAAATAAGTAGGTGCCGTTAGTTGTGAATCTAAAAATAGAAAGCGTGTTAATTCACAACAACGCGAGAAGCTATCCCATACCTCATTCATGGAGTGCAAAGGGAAATTAAGTTTAAAGTTTTGCCTTTGCTTACTCCTACGTGTTCTCTAATTAGGCTATCTTCTAATGAGATATAACACGATATATCTTCGATTTGATGGTGGAATATTGGGACAAAAAACGTTACTTCTTAAAAAAGCACGTACCGGAGAAAAAAAACCAAAATCGTTTTATTATAAAAAAGGGTCAGCTAAGATTTTAATTGGAGTGGATTTGTAATGTACAATGGACTCCCAACAACATCCCATTTATCGTTTTTATTGCCATTTTAGGTCATCCCATTTGTTGTTCTGGCGATGTGTGAATAAGGAAATAGGATTCTCTACTTTTCAAACAAAAATTTTCTTATGTTTTGGTTAAAATCATAATCAACAGCTACAACATTTCTTTACCAAACCAACAACATCACCAACACATATTCTTAATCACAAAAATGTAATTAAATGGCCCTCATAGTAGTTGCCGTGACATTACTCCCAACGGACATAACCTCCATAACGATTTTGGGGGAAAGGTACGACCGCCGATGGAACTTAAAGAAATGTATTCGCCATGAAATGCAGAACATTTCTAAAATACCAATCAAGCAGAAATTGAAATTTTTGCTCTCGATTACAGCAGTCTCAACATAATCAAGAATTATATAGGGATGATGTAATTTTTAAGACATAAAATAACTATTTGTGTTTTTTCATAACACTATGCGACAGTCAAAATCAGAATGGGATAAAACCAACGGGAAATATTATATCGGTCAATAACAAGTTATACGTGGCCCGGCGTTTCGCTGGGTCACATCTAGGAATCGAGATATATCGATTTCAAGTTAGTAACTATCATATAGGGGAATATCTCACGTTTTAGGCTCATTTGTTATATTGTTATATGCTGGCGTATGAATATTATAAGTAATATTCCACTTAAATCATACGCCACGGAGTACAACAGTTTTATTGTAACTGTTACAAAATAAACCCAGTTCAAAATCATTTGATGAATGGAAAAGGGAAACTGTTGCTTATATAGAAAAACGTTATAAGAACAGATTAAAGGAATTGCAATTTTTAATTTTTTTAAATTTGTTTGAGCAAAATCGGACTAGTGGTTCCCGAGTTATGTCAAAAAAAGACCACCAAAGGTGACAATTTTCCCTATATGATAGTTACTAACTTCAAATCGATATATTTCGATTCCTAGACGTGACCCAGCGAAACGCCGGGACACGTATAACTTCTTTTTTACCGATATAACTTTCCCCAGTAGTTTGAACGCTTTCCGATCACTGACCCCTACCATTTGTCTCACAGTGTAATAAGTAACAATGTTTATCTAATTTTTAAAGTTTTTTTTTGATCGTCGTTTGAATAGTAAAAAGGGGTTTGGTCCACTCTGTTTCCAGTTTATGAAATTCAACCCGCTTTCTTTAAAATAAAAAACGCTACTGTTTCTGTTCTCTTCTAACTTTTAATAATTTTTGAATACGTTTAAATATAATTCAACTTGTCAAATGTACAACAACAGCATCAATCATTCTCTCAACACACACACACACGTACGCACACATACACACTCTCAATAAGTAAAACACCACACTGTCCGCCATTTATATTTTACATTTAATTTACAATTACGGATTTTCTGTCCCTAATAATGATTACGGCGCTTGTTGGAAGGACAATATTCGGCATACTCCTCCCAGGTACAGCCAGCCTTGGTACAGCATTCATTGGTAATAGAAGGAGCACTAGAGCGACGAGTCCTCAATAGTATCTGAGCAATTTCGGGCTCAAGCCAAGTGGGATTAAGGGAATGATGAAAAGCTGCTAAGAAGAACGGGAAATTAAAGAATATTTACGAGAGAACGCATTGGTTATTTTTTAATCAACTTACGTTTACTTCCTTTGGCAAAAGTTTCATCCGTGCGCTTACGATTGCGCCGAGTCAGCCGATAGATATCCTTTTCGCAGGCCCAATACAGTTGACGGACGAGTTTATCACGACAGCGTGAATGGGATTCACTATGCCAGACATCCTCCCAGTCCGACTGAGATCTAGAAATTATGAAAATTAGAAAAAGAAGAAAAAAAACATTTTAATGCAAAGAGGGAAACGCATAGTTTAAGGGAATATCATAAAAAGGTCATAAAATAATCTTTCATTTTTTAATTAGCTTTGTTCGTTTACTTGCAAATTTGTGCAAATTTCTATAAATTTTTACTGGATTGCGTTCATTTACTCCAAAAGTCTAGTAAATGAAAATTTGCAAATTTTGGTTGGATAAATTTTAGTCAAACAAAATTTGAATTCTTAATTGTCCAACTCCAAAATGGGTTCCATTATTTCATCGGGGGTCATTAGGGATGAAGATTATTCAGTAAAATTAAGCTAAGCCTCGGCTCATATGCAAAAAATAAAATCAAATAAAAACATATCATCTGTTTTCTTGCAAATTTTTACTGGATGTTGTTCGAGTACATTTTTGCAAATATTGCATGAAAAGTGTAAAATCGTCCTTACTCTCCCAAACTACATTCTTGGAAATTATTACTGGGAAAGTAAACGAACACAGCTAATATCTGAGAGATATTAAAAAAAGTTAATAATTTTTGGTGAAACTGGTTTTATCTGTGCTGACCGTAGTTTTTTTAACACATGACTAACACACTGACTTGGTTGATCTGAGTTTGAGTCCTTTCTACATTTATTTGATAGGTGGCCCCTTCTGGGATGCAAAGAGAAATAAGTAAGTATGGTAACAATTAGAAATACCTTTTTCGAATTGTGTTATTACACCATTGTGGTAAAAGTTGATATGTCTGCTTTTTGAATTTTTTTTATTTTCTAATTTATATATCCTTAGGACTTTTAGAATAAATTTGCAAAGGCTTATATGTCTGAGCTAAGTGGAAGTCTATTAGATGGCTATATAAAAAGCTAATATGTATTTATGTCTTAACATATCCTTATGTCTTAGGTTCGAAAACTTTGTAAAACATCCTGTAATAATAACCAAAGTATCATCCTGTAAAATTTTAAAAATTGTACGTATCAACTGCTGTTGAATTGATATACAGTTATTCTGTTATTGATTTGGAATTTATTTCAAGCTCAAGCTGTAAGGGCCGATGTTGAATGTGAACCACACGTCAAGTTCTTTTTTGCAATTCATTTGACATTTCTCAATTTCAGACTAACTCAATTTGAACCATGGAAAGATACACAATCGAGCAACGCTTTAAAGTTATTCAGACTTATTATGAAATTGGGCGTTCAAATCAAAATGCATATCGTGCACTTCGTGATTTTTTCGGTCAATTTAATCGTCCAAATGTGCGTACAATCGGAAAAACCGTGCAAAAATTTGAGCAAACCGGGTCTGTAGGAGGTGTGAAAACACTAGTGCATGCGCGTACAGCACGTACTGCAGAAAATATTGCTGCTGTTCGCGACAATGTGGCTAAAGAGCCGTCCACCTCAACTCGTCGTCGTGCCCAACAATTGCACCTCTAACACTCGTCGTTAATTAACATTATGCATAAAGACTTGCATTTACACGCTTACAAGGTGCGATTGAACAAGAACTAAAGCCTCTTGACCATTCCAGACGTTGTCAATGGTCAGAATAGTGGCAAGAAATGGAAACAGTGGATGATAAATTTTCGAAGAAAATCATCTTTGGTGATGAGGCACATTTTCACCTCCGTGGATTTGTCAATAAGCAAAATTGCCGCATTTGGGCGAATAACGAATAACTGTGAATGGTGTTCGCGATCGTGAGATGATAACGAACTTTTTATGGCCTGAGTTGGAAGATATGGATGTGGACGATATGTGCTAATGAAACAATGGCTCTTTTGAGCGACAAAATCAATGGCCGTGTTATCTCACATGGCGGCGATGTTAATTGGCCGCCAAGATCATGTGATTTGACACCGTTGGACTTCTTTCTTTGGTGTTATTTGAAAGAAAAGGTGTACGTCGATAAGCCAGCAACAATTCAAGAGCTAAAGGATCAGATATTTCGGCACATTAACGGCATAGAATCTCAATTATGTCTCCGCGTCAACATTTTTTTTTTCATCTGAACAATACGCTGTTAGAGATTATACTTAATCACATATTGAAGGGGTGAAAAGTGGTGATGCCCTATTTTTTGTCCATAGTTCGATTTTGGTACCCATTGAAATTAAGAACTATATTTTACAATGCTGCTTTACTAGTAGGAATTTAAAGTATAATTTTATTTAGCAAAGTAGATTAAATAATATTAACCAGCTTTATAATTTTCCATTTTACTTAAATGGTTAAACTAAACACACGCGTTCCCATAGCCTGCTAAAATTGTAGCTTTACCTTAACGCAACAAAATAGAAAATCCACAATTAGCAACAAGTAACTTTGACAGGGTGTAGAAAGAGAATGTAAGCAAAATGAAATGAAAAAATAACGGAATCTAGTTAAGCATTCTGTTCTCTATACCCTACAATCGGTAATTATTAAAAACATTGGTTTTTGAGAAATCGGCCGCCCAGATCGAGAATTTACCCCTCTGTGCATCGCTTGGAGGTGTGCCGCCAAATCTGACTCCGGATTCGAAATCAGCGACCCCCTTAGGCACAATATCACATAAATTCAAGGATTTTTTGAAAAAAAAAATTTCCGCCATTTTGTATAAAATTTTTTTTTTTTTTAAATTTGATTCCAGATTAGAAATCAACGACCTCAAAAACCCCCTTATGCACAATATAAGTTAAATTGAAGCATTTTTTGATAAAAATGTCCGCCGTTTGCATCCGCCATTTCTTTATTCATAATTTGAGTCCGGATTCGAAATCTTAGTACCATTTTTTATGCCCATTGGAAGTCTCCTTCATATTAAGGCCGAATTTTTCACAAATACGACCAATGTGTACTGTGACACCGTAAAGTTACAGTTTAACCTAAACTAGAGTTTGAAATAGGTCCTAAAAAACTATGTTTCTTACTGTTTTAGTGCATTTTCGATATCAGATATCTTCATTGAAATTGAACGAGCAATTTTTTTTTTCATCCTTATTTCGGGAAAAGTCAGAAAGGGACCATAAAATGTGCCTTTACATCATTAAAATGTCCTACAACAAATTTTGCTCAAAAATTTTGCTTGGGATGCTCTAAGACTAAAAATCTCCAATTTTAACCAATCATTTTGTCTCTTTATAAATCACTGTGTGAACAGCGACCAAAAATAGTCAGAGTATCTATTGTTCTTACTGTTTGAAAAGTTCTTTAAAATTAGACTTTAGAACATTGAAATTTTCTAAAAAAAAATTTCGCTTAGAAAACTTTACTCAGTGTTGTAGTACAAGAAATCTAAATTTTTAACTTGTACTGACTTTTAGGTCGCTAATCACAAAGTGCTTTGAAAATAGACAAAATTAAAAGTAAAAGTAGGAGATGTCTTAGAATATCCTGAGAAAAACCTTTAAAGTTAAATGTTACAAAGTCCCGCATTAAGGCACTTATTTGGCTTTTCCCGAAAGGATACGTAAGGATTCGAGACAGAAAACTTAAAAGTTTCACAAAAAAATCCTCTTAAATTTTCGTTGAGGACAGCTGATATCGAAAACTAAAACAACACTAAAACAATAAGAAACATAGTTTCTTAGGACATATTTCAAACTTTATTTTAGTTTAAACTGAAAACATTCGGAATTTTAGTATGCATTCCATTAAGGACTGCAAGAATTTGTTGCACTCACTAGGCTTAAAAAAAAATTACAATTTCCATATTTCCCTTCAACTAACACACACACATAGAAATTCACCAACTTAAATATTAGCATACCTCTGGCGGAATAGTAATTCCAAACCCTCCTCAGTATGAATTGCATCCACTCGCAAATCGTGGTTTGGTATGAAATAAATTAAACATGCCAAAATACCAATTACACATTTTTTTAAAGAAATATTCATAGCTTTCGAACACACACACACGAAAAAATTTTCATAAAAATTCAAAATTTGCGAATAAATTTACACCAAAATTTGAATATATTAATTTGGAATTTTATATTGTATATTTTGTTTTAGTTTGATTTCTAGTCGTTCGTTGATGCCCAGCTTTTGATACTGTTGGCTGGATGGCTGGTTGGTTGTCGTCGTCTCTGTTGCAAAACGGAAACTGAAGTTTGTCCTGAGCCTGCGGCTTGTTTTTCTTTGGCCAGCATCCCAATGAATTTCCTTTTTCCCAATATAACCCAATCCGTCGTAGGTGTTGATGCCGTTACCGTTTCTGGGGGGGACGTGAGTGTGAGAGGGAGTGTTTATCCGCGCACGTATGTGTACATGTGTAAATTTGAAATTACGACTTTGTTGTCGCAATTTTCGTTAAAATTATTCACACATAGAACATATTTATATGACCATGGACTATTGTTTTCGTACCAAAAACAAATTTCTCTCTGTACAAATGTGGTCCAACGCCAAATGACTTGATGTCGTCTCACATACGTTGGTTGCCGCCGTAGCAATAGTACCATCATACCTAAGCGATAAGAATGCGGCAGGCACAGTGGTTTATTGGGCGGCAGGGAATGAGTATAAAATAAACTCAAGTGATTTTCTTCCACCTTTAAGAAGACAATTTGGAGGGCAACGGATGATGTTTTATGGTACTTCATTAATTAATGGACATATATATATTTGTTTGGGAATTTGATGCGATCAACAAAATTAAATTTGCATTACTTTATAGGACTACTTTAGGAGTAGTGAATAGACATCATAAGCCTAGTTCCTATGACATGCCCATGTTACAGCAGAAGTGCTTCAAATAATTTTTAAATATTTTTAATGTCCTACAATGATTTTTCCCAAGAACCTACTGTTCAAACTTATCAAGAGTACGATTATTATCAGTATCATTGTAGCATTGTGGCGCACGATTGAATTTTAATTGTTATTTTCATTAAATCGTAGACGACATTACTCATACGTTACATGTCCAAAGAAATAATATTACCAATTCGTAAGGGTTACAACATTAATCATCCACTCTTTTACAAGTAATGTTATGTAGATCTAATTAAATTAGCTGGAGGATGCCACTAAGCATAACAAGAAATTTCAAACAATAAGTGTACGTTGGAACAACGACGGAAAACAAAAATAAAACACATTGTTAATACATGACATAGAAGAAAAACACGATAAAGAAGAAAATATTTACAACATATGAAAATTAATTAAAGTAGGCGAAGCTAAAAAAAAAATACATAAAGCATTAACATTTCAGTAGAAAATTGTTAAGCAAGTAAAACGTATCTTTAAAAGTCGCTTAATATCGGTAAACAATAAATTATTCTTCAAGCAACTAATCTACCTAATCATATATGGACATCTTTGCATACTAAACCACTGTCTGTGTAACAACTAAGGTTTCCACAGACAAATATTTTTAAACAGATCTCCCTCCACAAATCTGTGGCAAAGTTAATGAAGACATATTTAACTTATTTTGCTGCCACTAAACCGCCAACCTCATGCACTTTATTATTGCCGATTTATACGCTGATGTGTAAATTAGTTTTCTCACACTTGCACACACACTCACAGCATAAATAGCAAAAATGAATCCACAATAAATACAATCGTATGAATCCATTGTGTACTTGTGTGTTACCACCAGCCACACGAATGAACCAATCAACCATTTCTTAATATCCTGAGTTGCAAACAAACACTTACACGTACTCTCACCGCTCACTTGGATATTGTTTATACAATGTATGGTGGTTGTTGTTGTTGCAACTATAAATACCAATGATTGTGCCGAGGATGAGTATGTATTCACACACACCCATAGTTACAAAGCGAAATGAGCAACAGGTGTTTTTTTGCTGTTTCCATTACAACAAAAAGGGGGGATAGGAAGGAGTTGCTGAAACAGTAAGAGAGCAAGTGAATGCATGCAAGTTGTGGCAGGTGGTTCCAACGTTGGTCATCTTGTGATCCTTAAGGTAATTTGATTGTAAACTTTACGCTGTGTGTCCTAGGTACTTTTGTGGCGTCATGAGTATAAAACAAATAGTTTCATTCTATACCCATCTCCCACCTTTCGGTCGCTATAGTCATCGTTTGCTATTCTCACAGGACATAAATTGTTAACGGAACTGCTGTGTGTTTCGGTGTCTCTGTGTGTTTGTTTTGCTGTTGTGTACAAGAGGTGATAATACCCTAAATGCAAATTAACTAAAACTATAAAAGTTCATTAGGTCTTGCCAACAGTAAAAAGCTTTCAGTGCTGTTGTTACTATGTATATCAAAAGATACGATGTAAGTTCATAAACTACACAGTGGAAAATTGTTGGGTTGGTGTTATAAGATTATGAAGAAACTATAAGTTTTTATTGTTTTCCTGAGTGTACTCATAAAACTTTGTACTTTTAATAAGGACTACACTTGCGATAGTGTTCCAGCTTGCGCATTTACGTTAGCTTTCTTTTTAAATGGTTGTATTAGGGCGTGAAGGAAACAATAAAAACAAAAAACCATGTTTGTGTAAATCACAATGAATTGACCATTAATATCAACAATAAAACACTTTTTTGATCGTTTAGCCAATTTGATGTATCATTTGATACACTAACACAAAATTTATAGTAAATCAATATCTTAAAAACATTACGAATTTTTTAGCAAATCTCTATTATAAAAATTACTTGTTAATTGTAATATTGTAATAATATTGGGCAATGTAAATCTTAAAGCACATTCTTTGTTCTGTCCATATAGGTGAATAACAACTAGAATATTTTTTTTACATGCCAACACTTGATCATCGGCCTTGGCTTTATTATTATTCAATTATACTCCATGTAGTTTCATACACTTTTGCATGAGTCATACAAATGTTCCAAGCATTTTTCGCTTTTATTTCAGTCTTCACCATTACAGTGCTGCTTTTTGGTAAAATTTTCTAGAAATAGAATAGATATAAAACTGCATCATTAGTTTTTTGAATTACAATGACGATTTGATACAATTTCTTTTTATTTTGCTATAAAGTGGATGTTTTTTTGATTTTTAAATGTTGACTGAATTTTGGCTGAAATTAATTTCAAGTTTGTTGGTTATAACGGTAAACTTTTTTCGACCAAGTTGTTTCAAACGTTTTGGGCTTCAACGTATAGAAACAAACATTTCCTCTTAAAACAGGTTAGATTTAAATATCCAGTAAAAAGTAATTTTTCGTAATTGAATTTTATACCCACCGTGCGACAGCGTTTTTGACCCATGAACAAAAAGTGAGTCAAATGTTGAATTTTTTAGAACACCCCAAGTAAAACTTTTTAAGCAAAATTTTTATAAAACATCTGAATGTTCAAAAGCCTCATTTTAAGGCAATTTTCTGACTTTTCACGAAATAAGGACGAAAAGGACACATAAGGAGTCGAGATAGAGAATTTAAATGTTCCACAAAAAAATGTTTCATTAAATTTCATTGAAGACATCTGATGCCGAAAATGCACTAAAACGATAAGAAATATAGATACTCGGACTATTTTAGGACCCTTTTCATACAGTGTTTTGAAAAGAGACAAAATGACTTGTAATAGTTGGAGATATCGATTGTTGGTCTAAGAGCAACCCATGTAAATTTTTCTGAGCAACATTTTTGTAGAACGTTTGAAAGTTGTAAAGTTCCATTTTAAGCTAATTTTCTGACAATTCTCAAAATAAGGACGAAAAAGACACATAATGAGTCGTGATAAAAAATGTAAATATTCAACAAAAATATTCCTCGTTTAATGTCATTGAAGACATCTCATGAACCGAATATGCACTAAAACAATATGAAACACAGTTTTATAGGACCTACTTCAAACTCTATTTTAGTTTAAACAGAAATCTTCACCAGGCCATAAAAAAAGTTCAACCTAGGGCGGATCTGCCCTTTCGGAATTTGAATATACTCACCGAAGGCTTTTATTTTGTTAAATAATTATTCCGCCCCAAACAATAACCTTAAATTTTTGTCACAGTGTAATGTACTGTATGGAAATTATATATATTTTCTAAAATTCTGATACAAGACAAAAAATTTGGTACACAGATAGTAATCGGCACTTCCGGTTCAAATTTGGAGGCGAAATTTTTATATTCGATCAGTGGGCGGAGGGGCGTAGCCATACAGTATTTAAGTCCTTGGAAGAGCAAGTTTGATATCCTGATTTTACTCTGCAATACAATTTTGAATATGCAGACGAAAATTTTCGTTTTCGATCTAATGACGGTGAGCTTGTGGCAAAACATATAATCGCCCTAAAGAGATAGATTTGGTACACAGATAGTAGACGGTAGGACTGGTCGAAATTTGTAGACGAAATTGTTAGATTCAATAAGTGGACGGAAGAAGCGTGGCCAAACTGTATTTAAGTCCTAAAGTGATACAATTTAGTATACAGGTAGTAATCGGCACTACAGCTTCAAACTGGCAGACGAAATTTTTTTTCGACTAGCTGACCCGGGACGTTGTTTTGCCTTCACATGCCCATAGAGCATGTATATAATATTTGGTCACGTACATACACGTAATTTTTATGTATGTAGAGATGTAGAGATAAGTAGGCAGATGGTTCGCCAGAGAGATGAAAGTTAGCAAACAGGTAGCACTGAATACAGCTATGAATATGTAGATTAAAAATGACGTAAATCTTCTTATGGCTGTGCAATTACCAATACATTCAAACTTGTATAATAAAAAACCACACAAACCACACCCCAGTTGGCAATATCTTAAAGACATCCTCAAGGATGGGTACACGACCATATTGAATCGTTGAAGACTTATCGGTGACCGTTCATACAAATCGTTGACGACTTTTGTGGTCGCATAAATCATGCACGATCAGATGAGCGACATTGTCGCTCATGTTGTCATTTATGATTATGTAAACGAACATGTCTTCTGACAGTTCCTCAGCGACCACTTTAACGACAATATTTGTGCAGCATCTTCAATGACCGGTTATGTGATCGAGATAAATTTTAGATAACATTGGATACGTAGAAAGTAGACGAAAATGCCAAAAATGTTTTTCACTCTAAAAAAATAAAATTTGATACAAAGATATCATCTATTCATATTTACCAAATGTGACACTTTTGTTTGGATAGACAACATTTTATGCGAAAAATCCATAAAGTTATGAGCGGTTGGCGGTAGATGTGACGTATCGTTTCTTCACAAAATTGTTTAGAACCACCTCAGTTTTCGTTTGATGGAATATATCTTATACGGTCCCATAAAAATTGAGCCGCCTTTATCTATACCCTTATTCTGAATAACAGGTACCTGGGATTTATTTTTCCTTTTCCATGTTCCTCTTCTAAATAACATCTCACGTTGGTATTTTTCTCTTTTCTATTTTTCTAAACGAACTTCGAAAATGAGAAACTATTCTCGATATAACACTAACGACAAGTGTCCAGTAAACATATATATATTTAAAATTATTAAAAAAAAGTCGGTGAATATATCTTAAATGCTAGTGCGTTGGTATTAATAATCAATTATGTACCCATACTTACCCAATTTGGTCAATAAAAGCCTTTAAAATAAAACCCATACATCACTTTTTTTTAGTAAATTTTCAAATAGGGTTGGTGGTATTTATGTAATCACCGAATAGCAGAGTTGTGATTTACAAACACATTCTTACGCTCTTTGGCTACACACAAATACATCATCTAACCCACTTTCAGTTGTGTTCTTTTATTTCAAGTTCAGTTTTAGTTTCAGTATCAGTTACAATTTCAATGTCATTATCCTTGTTTTTGGAAAATAAAGAAGAAAAACAACTTAAATTTACTACAATTTTTGTTTAGTTTATTCTGTGTTTATTATTTAGTTTGTTGGTGAAATTAAATTCATTCTGAAAAGATTTTCAGTTTGTTGTTCTTTGTGGATTTTTGTTTTTGTTTAACAATTACAGATAAACTTTCAGTTTAATTTAGTTGTTTTAGTTGCAGTTTGTTTTTTTCTGGTATTAATTTACATTTAAACATGAAATTTACATAACATTTAAATTAGTTGTGGGCGGTTATTTTCTCTGCCCGTTTCTCTCTGTGTCTCTCTCTCCGTCTCTTGCGCTTTTCTTTGTCTGTCAATTATTTGTTTCATTTTGTTCGTTATTTGTTTTTCTTTTGAATATCAAATGTACAATTAGTTGCTGTTGTTGTTCGTGTTGGTGTTGGTGTTTGTTTTGTGTGTTAACAAATATTGTTGAAACATAAAACTGTTGTTGTTGTTGTTTCGGTTTTTGTTATGCTTTGTGTATTAGTTTATTTGCTTATGCAAATCTTAAATTACATACGGACTAAATGAAACGAACGAATCAACGAGAGTGGCTGCGATGAGAAGAATGGCTGCAATGCAATACACATCACATTGGATGACATTGCATGGGGCTGCTTTGCAGTTGTTTCGGCGTTTGTTGTTTGTTTTTTTTTTTCAAATGAAACGGAAAAATCTATTTAAATAGAAATGAAAATAGTGGAAACATCAGATGTTGTTCCATCGGTTTGTTGTTGCATTATGGCCAAAACTGGTAGTAGGGCGAATACGAGTGCTGGCCATAATTACGCGTTTTCTCCGTTTCATTTGCAGTTTACATTGTTTTATTATTTTGTATTTATTTTATAAATATTAGTACTTTTTATGTTTTGCATATTTAAATCACATATTGCACCATGGGACTGAAAAGCGGAAAGTGAGAGAAATTTAAGAGTACAATGCGAATGATGGGGGATCTAGGAGGACAATAGATTACAAAATATGAATGAAATAAAAAGTATTCTTTTGTAATGAGGGATAGAAATTAAAAATGTAAGTAATCATTGTTATATTGTTCACCCTGTGGTATTAAAACATTGGTAAGTTGTTTTAGGGAAATGTGAATTTGTCATTGCATTGAAGAAATTATCACATGTAACGTATACGCCCTGAAGGACTTTTGTACTACATTTTGCTATAATAATCTGGGGTCAGCTGGTTGTAAAAATGATTTTATTTAGCTAGTTGAAGGTAATATCCTTGACATATTTGGTTGAAAAAAATTTATCTTTGTGCATATAAATCGCCTTTTTGTATCAAAAACTTTTAAAGTTTATACTGCCGGTTTGGAAAAGTAACCTGTTTAGAAGCATGCCATAGACTCCAACATGTACTTTTTCAAAAATTTTTCATTGCGAGTTTTAAGGAATTCAAATTTGAAAGGACTTTTTTGAAATTATTTCTTCTAAGAAATCAAAACATAAATAAACCATTCTACAACTGAAGAACTACAGAAAAAAACTGTTTAAAATTGCGTTTCGTTCGTGGATCATATATGTTATCACACGGTGTCATATACTTGGTATTGGATATGATTCAAATTATGAAAATTAATTTCTACTGGTGTTCTGAATCAAACCTGGCATAAGAGGCAAGGTTTGTTCCTAAAAGTTTAAATCCAAAATGTTTGAAACAACTTCGTTTAAGAAAGTTTACCGGTACAACCAAACAGCTAGAAGTCAATGGCTGCCAAAAAAAAGTCAAAATAAAAAAAAAATACATACAAAATAAACAAAAATTGTCTAAAACCGCTATTGTAACTCATAAAACTAATGATGCAGTTCTATTTCCATACTCGAAATAGGATATTGTTGTTATTGTCCCGCGTTTGCAGCTGTAGTTTAAGAGCTATCGAGCTTAGATTTGGCATGCAAGCTTCTATTCATAAGGGTTACCTTCTGAAGCGACGAAAACTACTTCCACCTTCCATACTCGTACAAACTCCACCTTGTTCGGGTAAAAAATGCATAACAATATTCTCAGCTCATATAAACTATTCACGTATTTGGCATTTCAGTAAAAAATTATTATAAGACAAAATTTATGTGAGAGAAATAGTGAAGGGTATCTGAGCTTCGGTATAGCCAAAGACAATTAACTTACTAGTTTATATTATCCGTCTGATGAACAGGATGCTTCTTATAGGGCAACGCTACAGCCAAATGTACCAAGGAGACACACAAGGAGACAGCAAAACTGGGAAGACAGCTATTTAAGCGAAAAAAACTTCAGGTGCAGGAGAACGAGGATATAGAGCAATACAGGGATAGAGGTGAGGCCCGAAAATTTTACCAGGAATGCGGTAATGGGCTCCTCTCCTGTAAGGACAAGGATGGAAATCTGGTTACAGATACTCAGTGTGCTGCATATATCATCCCCTTAATATAACAATAGTGTATGTGCTCATACACCATTATTGTTTTATTGCATATTTCGAATCTTCACCATTGATTCTATGCCTGGTCAAAATTTCGTCAAAATCTACTTCTACAAAGTGAATCAAAAGGTCATTGGAAAAAGTAGTGTATAATTTCTTCTTCGAAAATTTCATAGACATCCGATTTGACGAAAACTTAAAACTCGATTTTCTCAAAACACCAAAAAAATTATACACTATTGTTTTATTAAGGGGACGATATGGAGGGAACACTTTCAGCAACTGCTGGTTCCAGAAGGCAGTACACGTGAAGGTTTCACGCCAATTGCGATGAGGGCTTAGATTGCCCACCACCAAGTCAAGCCGAGGTAAAAAGATCAATATCGCGATTGAAAAATAATAAAGCAGCCGGTGCCGACGGACTTCCGGCAGAGCTTTTCAAGTCCGGTGGCGAGGAGCTGATAATGAGCATGCACCAGCTCCTACGCACGGTTTGGCTTAACGAGTGTATGCCCGATGATTGGAATCTAATCGTATTATGTCCTGTGCTGAAATAAAATGATCCAAGTGTATGCTCCAACTACCGCGGGAACAGCCTATTACCCATCATAAAAGGTCTTGTCGAGTGTGCTATGTGAAAGACTAAAGCCTGTGTTATCCAACCTGATCGGGACTTACCAGTGTGGCTTAAGACCTGGTAAACCAACAACTGACCAGACATTCACACTTCTGCAAATCCTGAAAAAGACCCGAGAGAAACAGATCGATCAGATCAGATTTTCGTCGACTACAAAGCTGCCTTTGACAGCACGATGCGACAGAAATTACTCGAAGCCATGGCTGAGTTTGGTATTCCAGCGTAGCTGATACGCCTTTGCGGAATGACGCTGACTGACACAAAGTCTTCAGTAAAGATTGGCAAGGACCTTCGGAGCCATGCTACACCAGACGAGGCCTAAAACAAGGCGACGACCTATCGTGTGACCTCTTCAACATAATGGTGGAGTGGCACAGTATTCAACAAAAGCCACATGCTACTTGCGAACGCTGATGACGTAGACATCATCGGTCGAAAACTGCGGAATGTGACTGCAGCGAAAATGGGTCTAATGGTGAACGAGGATAAAACGAAGTTTATCAACGAACAAAGAATCTTCTCGTTGGGAAACTGCGGGAACGTTGACAACTATAATTTCGAGATGGTAGATAATTTTATCTACCTAGGCTCCGCAATCAACAAAACAAATAATGTCAGCCTCGAAATCCGGAGAAACATCCTGCTTGCTAATAAATGCTACTAAGGACTAAGCAAGCGATTTGATTACAGAGCCCTCTCTCGATGAACAAAAAACCAGCTAAGGCAGATACTAGATCTACCTGTCTTGGTGTAGGGTTCAGAACCCTGGGTTATGACACAAGCGAGTAAATTGGTACTGGCAGTATTTGAGAGAAAAATACTACGTAAAATATATAGATCCATCATCGTTAACGGAGAGTATCGTCGTCGTATGAACCATGAGCAGTACGAACTGCTGCTCTGGCTAGGTCATGTTGTACGCATGGACGAAAATGCTCCAGCTCGAAAATTCTTCGACAACGAACTGTATGGACGGCGCAGAAGAGGGCAACCAAAATTTCGTTAGAAAGACCAAGTTTCCTTGCAGAACTTGGTGTGACTAACTGGCGAAGAAGTGCAGAAGATCAAAGCGCTTTTAATATTTTTCTACGTGCGGTATATAATCCAATAAGATTGCAGAGAAGTGCCAGCTAAATAAGTAATCTATATATATAAAAATGGTGGCAAAAATGTATAGTCATTCATCAGTTGAGAACGGCTGAACCGATTTTGCTGAAATTTTTTTTCAGTTGTTCGTAAATGCCAGGAGAAGGTTTATGTTAGAGAAAATTTTGGGAAAATCTTCCGGAAAAGCTGGAAAATCGGAAAACCCGTAAAATCCTTTTTTGTATGGAATTTTGTGTATAATTGTTACGAATGATTTTTCGAATGGAAAAATAAAAAAATTTTGTTGGAAAATTCCGGGAAAATTCGAAAAATTTTAATACTATTTTTCGACGAAATTTTGCTTTTTGTCTTACGAATTGATAGTTTTGAACGATGTAACTTGCGAAAGATTTCGGATAATTATTCCCAAATGACTTTCCGAATGGATAAATATATAAATTCTCGGTGGAAAACTCGGAAAATTCCGAAAAAATCGAAATTTTTTAATTTTTTCGGCAAAATTTTGCATTTTATCTCCTGATTTGAGGAAAATCGGAAATTAAATTTTTGTCGGTTTTCGAATGGAAAAATAGAAAATATTAGTTTGCAATTTATCATATGTTTTGGTAATTTTGGGCGATGTAAATGTGAACAATTTCGAACAATTATGACGGTTCGAATGGAAAAATAGAAAAATTCTTGGTGGAAATCGCGGAAAATTCCAGAAAAAAATCTAAAGATTTGGATGCCTTCGACGAAATCTTCCATTGTATCGCCTGATTTGATGATTTCAGACGACGTAAACGTCCAAAATTCGCTGTGGATTATTGTGAAATATATAAATATAAAAATAGTATGTGTAGTTTGCTCTATTTTTTTTCAATTGTTCGTAATTGGCAGGAATTTTTTATGCCAAAAAAATTTGGGAAAATTCTTAGGAAAAGCCGGGAAATTTGAGTGTAATCGTTACGAAATGGCTTTTCGAATGCAAAAATAGAAAAATTTTACCGAAAAACTCGGAAAGGCGCAAACAATTAGATTTTTTATCGACGAAAATTTTGCAGGTTTCGCATGATTTAATGTTGGTTGGAAAATTTACCGAGATAAATAATATCTATTTATATAAAATTGGTGTAAAAGATTTATAGTAATTCATCAATTGAGAACGGCTGGACCGATTTGCTGAAAATTTTTTTCAGTTCTTCGCAATTGCCAGGATAATCTTTATGTGAGAGAAAATTTTGGGGAAAAGCCGGGAAATTGGAATAACCGAAAATTGCTTTGTTGTATGGAATTTTGTGTGCAATAATTGCGAATGACTTTTCGAATGGAAAAATAGAAAAAGTTTGATGGAAAATTCCGAAAAAATTTGAAACTTTTTAATTTTTTTTTGTCAAAGAAATTTAGATTTTTGTCGTGTGATTTGGTAGTTTTGGACGATGTAACTGTAAAGTTTAGATAATTATTCCGACATGACTTTCCGAATGGAAAAATAGACAAATTCTCGGTGCAAAACTCGGAAAATTCAGAAAATTCAGAAAAACACGAAAAATTTGATTTTTTTTCTGCAAAATTTTGAATTACATCGCTTGATATTTTTTTCACTTTTTTGAAATAGGTCGCAAAAACATTTTATTTCTTTTCGTTGCTTAAAACATAATATTTAATGAAATTAAATATTCTAGGAATATCTTAAGCAAAGTCTAAACTAAGGTTCGAGTGTTTGCGAAAAAGTTTGATTTTGTGTCAGTGTTATTATTGAAAACAATTCCTCCTATTTTGCTCGAAATTGCTTCCACACATTCAGATTCAAGCGCAAATACATCATCGATTTGGCGCTTTGTCACCACCACCAAACAAAGATTGTAAGTTCCATTAGATCTATTTTGTTGGTGATTCGTCAATAGAACTAGATCAACTTTGTGCAATTTTCACTTCGATAAACAATTACAAAATCGAACAATTACAAAATTTTCTGTATTGTGTTCAAATACTTGAATTTTTCAGAAAATCGGTTTCCGGTTTATTCGAAAAATGCATTTATCCAATAATTCGGTATTCGAATATATGATTTAGTAGATTTAGGATATTTTAACTTAACATATAAGTGCAATCTTTTCATTTTACACATACCTAAGTTTAGAATTAAGGTATTGATTTGATCACATACATGTTAACCATCTTTTTACCATTCCATATGAATATCGACGGCGTGCTTCTCATTTCGAGGTGAGATCTCAACCTATTTTAAGATGATATCCCAACTGTATCCTTTTTGCGATCGAACATTTTTATTAGCTTCACAGCTATTGCAGGGTCAGAATGTGGAATCACACGATATTGTTCTGAAGCGTTGGGAGACTCATCGGTCATATGATACAATTCAATACCCGTTGATGTTCTGCCGTGGAGAGGGTGAATATGACCACAATTTAAAGATGGTCAATACAACGACAGGTCTGTTTACAAGTCATCAGGAAAAGAAACGAATAAAAAGGTTAGCTAAAATAACTTTTATGCGTATCGATAGCAAATTGCGTTAGCTGTTGCACTATATGCTGCCACTTTGTTGAATAGCAGTCGAACTGCACACTCCGCTTTGAAGTTGCCGATGAATTTTTTCACAGTTGACAAGCCATTGGGCACAATATCCCAAAGTTCGGCGACAGCGAAATTGTAGCAAGAATGCAATATTATCATTTGGGATGATTGCACGATAGCGCATCAAAGAGCTTTGGAAGCAGTTGACTGAAAGATGAAGGATTTGTGAGGTGATTCGAAACGATTTGGTGGGGCTATGATATTTCTGTCGGAAGATTTTGGTCAAACGCTTCCCGCCAAAATCTACTGCCCAAAATCTACTGCTGCTGATGAAATTAATGTCATTGTGGCGGAAGGACAAGGAGCTGAAATTAACTACGAGCATTTTCAAAATATATACTGGCGTTTTGTAATGGCCAAATTCCTCTTAACGTTTCAACTGGATTGATGACATTAATGTAAAAATTTTTCAAAGGAGAGGAAGTCCTTATCCCTCGAATTTCTATTACTCCAACCGATTTTCCCAACCAATTCTAGCGAATTCAAGTCCCCATTCGATTGGTTTTTGCGATGACAATCAATAAATCACAAGGCCAATCATTGGAAGTTTGTGGGATCAACCGCGAATTTCTCAGTTTTTCGCGTGTTATCAAACTGTCTTCATTTTTTGTTTTAGCGCCGGAAATCGAAAAACATTGTTTATTAGACCGCTCTTCACTGATTTCGATTAAATTCAAATGTCACATTTAAATTTGAACTATATGTATTTTAATATTACTCTGGAGCTTATATGAAGGCGTTAACTTGGAGCGAGACAAAGTTCGCCGAGTTAGAAGTTGTATGGCAGAACAACGTTTGCCGGGTCAGCTAGTTAAGTTTATATTTGTTTGTTTAGCATTTTGGTCGTAATCTGACTTCACGACCAAACTGCTAAACTGTTGTGAATAAAATGAGTCCTTTAGATCACATTGACTGAAAATATTTAATCATCTCTTTATTTATATGAGTAACTTTAGTTGTTACAAATGGAATAACAGACTAAGTATACTATGCCAGCAGATCCTATTGAGAAGGGCAAACAAATCATTTAAGCTATAAGGTCGTCATTATGTTAAAATATAATGTATAGGCAACGTTGCCACATAGAGGTAAAATTCCCTTATTCCAAGAGAGAACTTTAGCTGTATAAGCAACGCTTGAAAATCATAAAACGAAAATAGCTGCGCCCTCTACAATGAATTTTGTGTAAAATATTGAAAAACGACGGTGTATATTATATAATCTTAATTATGTAAAATCGTTATAAAATAATAAAAAGATCACATTACATCTATAGGATATTTGTATCACAAATATCCCATCTATGTTTGTAATTCCACTGCTACACCGCATTGTTACTCTGTTACAATTTACAATCTTCTCTGACACTCTCCACTTTTGCTCTGCTGCCATGTTGCAACTACGAATGCTGTCGTCCTTAATTGCTAAGAATCAATAAAATGTATATATATATATAGTTTGGTACATATACAATATATTCATTTAGATTAGATTTTCAAATATATATTTCTATATATATAAAAAACAAGTGTATAAACTAAACCTAAACTCTTACTACACTAGACTATATAAATTGTTGTTTGTAAACCATTCAAACTCAATTAGTTCGTATGGTAAAACTTTTGTTTTACATTTGTTTTGTTCTGCGTTTTTTTTTTTGGTATCAATTGATAATATTTACAAGGTATCAAAAAAATTTAACTAATTCTCTTATGCTCTTTTCTTAATTCTTATGTAAATTGTGTGGGTATTTTTTGTTTGTAAATATATATATTCTTAAATAGCTTAAAGTTAACATTCGAATAAAAGAAATAAAAACGTATGAATGACACAACAATACAATTTTAAATGGTATTGTTCCTTTCAATTATAACTATCAATGAATGCAATTGTTATTAATTAACAATGGTTGTTTGTTGTTTTTATGGTTTTTTTTTTTTGGTTTAGTTTTTGTGGCTTTGGTTTTTATTCTTTGATTATACTCTAGAATTTGTCTAAAAATATTTTAAATTTTGTACATACAAAAATAAAAACTTAAAATGAATAGGAAAACCAAAAGAACCTTATGCAAATATTTGTAGTTTCTCTAAATTTTTGTTTGGTTGTTGGGTTTGTTTTTAATTTTGTTTGTGGTTTGAGGTTTGTTGCATTTCAAAAGGGGAAATATTTTGAATTCCATAACAAATTTCATTATGATTGTGTGTATGTGTGTGTGTGTATTTATATGAATTTACTTATGTACATGTGTAAGTGGGAGTGTATGTGTGTTATAACTATGTATTTTTATAGCATATGAAAACCTGATGTTGGTCTTTTTATTTTATTAGGAAATTCTCAAGTTACACATACACTACTTCCCCCTGTGTGCTCTGTGGTCCCTCCACTATATTTACTTTTGGGGGATTTTTTGATCATGTATGTATATGCATATGTACGATGTTATACGCATTTGTATGCATATGTTATAGTTTGTTTGTTTATATGCTGATGTTGTTTTCTTTTTTATTACATTTGTTTGGTTTAATTTTATGACCCATTTGGAGGAGTTCTACCCATACACACCCACACAGTCTTTGCTTTCCACCGCTCCCTTTCGTTATCTATAGAGGTCCGTGTTGTGCTGGAGTATTGCCGAGTGTTGGTCCTGTTATTGCCACGGTTGTTGTTTTTTTTTTCGGGGGTTTGTAGGTTTATGTTCATGTCCTGTTGGGTGTGTGCGTGTATGATGGTGTTGGCAATAGCGATGACATTATTGATGGACTGGACTGGTGTTGACAACACACTCATGTCATTGCTTTTTTCTGTTGCCGTCCACATTTAATTACTGAAAGTAGTAAAATTTAATTTAATTAGTTGTCAGCAGTTTTGTTTACATACAACGAGAGCAGTGGCGTCGAACGGCGACTTTTGTTATGAATGATAGAGAGAAAGAAGATTAACATTGGAGTGAAGAAAATTAACATTGGAATGCTCCTAGTTATTAGAATTTTTCAAACTTCTCTGGAATAGTTGTCATGAATATATGTTGAAAGGATGGTGAACATAGACTATTGTGGTGACACAGTTTAGGCTGTCTGTTACTTAATAATTTCTAGTTTTAAGTTAAAAACATACCAGGGCCATGCGGAGCAGATGGGGCAGTAAAACGTAGGCCTAGTTTTTAGATTTCTGACGAACTGGAATGCTTTAACATGCCTCTAGCCACTTGCAGGCTGCTCCTGCGTGACAGAGCATATTCAGCAAAAAACAGTAGGTGGGCACCTGTCTGAGGTTGTATTCAATCCAGACAAAATTGGCCTTGATTACGTTTGAAGCGTTCTTACATAATGCCATCGCTATTACCGACCGCTGTCTGATTGTAAGACATGCAATGATACTGAAAGGGGTAGCGATTTCTGCAGAAGCTGTGGGGATGAATAGGAGAAGTAGTCAATGGAGCAGCTTCTCTGCACATTCCATGCTCTGGCGAACAGGCGGCGATCAACACTGATGTCTAGCTTCTTCTGGACCTAGGTTATTTGGCCGATATTGATATTGGCCGACTCAGGAGCTTTTTGAGGCACTCAGGATGGTTGAACGAGGCGAAAAACAATGTAAAAGAACCCAGTACAGATATATCAGTCAGGTAAACTGACTGATAAAAACCGTCACTCACGTGGGCGGTAACATAAGTGGCCCACCCACAAAGTCCATGTTTATTTCCGAGTCAGATTTGTATAACCAAAACACTTGACTTGATTTAACCAAAAAACGCGTAGGGGTGTGACAAATGCTTTTGTTTTCTAAGATTTTGTCTACTATGTAAGTACCACAATAAACAAAAGCTGAGATGATTCTAAACAATTTTGGGTGCAGGAATCATATGCCAAAAGTCAGTTTCGAGCTTCCGAATTTTAAACATATGTCCGTACTTTGACACCGCTTGGCCACATAGACGGACGGTCTTAGAATGTAACACAGTGCAACACACTTTTTCGGGGGTGAACCAAACTAACATGTCCCATACGGGTGGGAGCTAGAGGGTTAAAATGTTCCGAGAAAATATTCCCCTGATTATTTTAATATAGGTCTCCGAAGACATGAAATACCCCAAACGTATTTTTACAGATGATTTTTCATATTCTTTGATTCGACTTTTGACTAAAAAAATTAAACTTTAAACCACTGTAAAAAAAATTTGTGACGTAGTGGAGCAAAATGGAGTTTAGGGTTTTGTTACTGAGGTCAAATGCTATCGTTTGAAATTGGTTTGGTTCACCCCCGAGAAAATGACCATCAAATTGTGTCATAGTGTAATTCTTCTATGTTGATCGATTTATGATTTTTTTTGACGGACATACTACTAAAAAATCGATGGCTTTAAATTGACTTTCGACATATGGTTCCTTTACCAAAATTGTTTCGAATTATCCTTGTTTTCGTTTGGTAGGGCACTCTTTGTCGACAAAAAACCCCTAATGTATACCACCATCTCTGTGGGGGATTCATGATTCGAATCATTCAAGACAGCTCATCAAAAGTGTTTCCCTCTTACTATTAAAAAATAACAAACAGTTACATAGACACTTAGCTATATACCCTTTTCCCCTCAATGTAGACGCCACTGTATCATGTACCACCTCAATTCAATTATGATGGTAAAAACACGAGCGAATTGTTGATGTTGCTATCGTTGACCATAAACGAATGTTGACTTACCCACCTTTGTGACTTCCTTTGGTGACTGCTTCCTTTGGTTCTGGCACTTGTACTACAACTACTTCTACTACAACTATAGAGTTTACACACGTTATTGCAACATGTTGTACGAGTATCAGACTATGTTTGTTGTTGTTGGATGTTTGTGTTTATCGTTCTTCATCGTCCATCTACAGCATATCAATATTGGAAGTACCATTTCCGGTGGCTGTGCGCGTCGTTTTGGTGACCTGTTGATTTGTTATTATGGGCGGTGGACTGCCACACCATACAATCTGCAAACGATGGTTGGAGGGAGAGAGGGAGAGAAAAGGAAAACAATTCAATTTTAAATAATTGAAAACTGTGGCAAAGTACTCTTGCACTCACACACTTGCACACACTTACCTTTCTGAAGGCCTTTCGGAAATTATCCGACAAGAAGGCATATAGAATTGGGTTAATGCAGGAGTTGGTATAGGCCAAGACATGTGAAATAATTTGTATGATTACGGTCACATGTGAGTTACCATAAAGGTTCAGAGACTTTAGCACCAATATAACCTGCAAGCAACAAAGCATAAAAAGAATCAGATTATTAATAATGTACAGTTTTACGATTTCTGTGAAAAGGCTTTCATTTGTTGGCGCATAAGCCGGGTTAGGGTCGTCGTCGTAGTCGTTATAAATATTAATCACGCAAAATGTGGTAATAAATTATTCACTTCAATTCATTTGCTTGGCTGCTAATGCCTTCCTTTGAGATTTCATCAAAGCGAACGAGTGGCTTTTTTTTTCTCTGGCAGCCCAACAACATCAGGCTGCTGATGAATACCACGTTTAGCATTATAAATAATTGAAAGACTTCAGGGGCACAAAACACTTTGCAAGCCATTATCACCTGATTGCTAAATTCATCCCGTAGGTAATCCTGCCCGTTGCCGTTCCCTAACAAACACACGCGCACACACACACACACCTGTTTCTGCCGTTTATGTATAATAATCTTTGTATTTTTGAGGTTATCATTTCTAGCGAATAAAAACTGAAGTGCTTCAATGGCGAATTGCTGCTCGCAATGTCGAGTTGCGAGGACGAAGGAGTGTTTTTTCACTTCCAATGAATTAATCTTAAGTATCCCGTGGGAGTTGAGTCATTTACTTGCTTACACCTTAATGCCCACTCCCTGGCACTTTAGCGAATTACGAAAATTGTTTCACTTTCATCATAACCGACGTCATTGTGCTCACATTGGCAGGACTTTTGCAATGCCACGTTCCTTGTGCGGTGTCGATTATTGTGAAATGAGTTAAGTAGAATTTCGAATTGATTTGATTCTCCAGGTAACGCAGTCGCTAAATGTCGTGTAATTGGAAAAGTGTCTGACGCAAATTGAAATTCCTCCAATTGTTGATTAAACTTGTGAGTGTTTAGTGGAATGCCTTGGATAATGATGTGCGCTGTTGACGAGGTGACACATTTAAATGAGTGGAATTAATATGCCGTAATGAGATTTATGTGACTGTCTTAAATGTGAATGATGTTCGTCATGGGAGATATTGTCAAAGTTTGGCTAGGAAGGGAGGGGGGGATTATGGGAGCATACAATTAAAAGTTTTGGATTCTATTAAAAGAAGGATTTAAGCTTTGAATAAAAAATGATATCAGAAACACGTAAAACGGTTTCCCTTAAACAATTAAGTCGAATAACGTCTAAATCAGAAAGAAAGTAATACTCATATATATTCAAAAGTTGTTTAATAGATGAACATCCAACTAAATTTTGTTAAAAATCAAGGGACATTTTCAAATAATCTGCTTATGCGGATTTCCTACACAGTGAGCTAAAGATTGATTGTTTCGTTGGCGTAGTGTCATCCTGTTGAAACCTAACGTCGTCCAGCATTTTTCATGAAAAATACTAATTTTCAGCCAACTGATATTCAGCCCAAGGCTTCGCCCCAAGCGAAAATGGTTCGGATGGTCACAAGGGATTAGTTATTGGTCTAATTGGACTTTTTAACCTTCATACAGATGGAGACTAGAGGTTAGAAATGTTCAATTGCTGCGAATAGTGGCTAGATGATGTTGATGGCTGTTCGAGGATACTTTTAGCTGAAGCGGCAATACTTCACATTGAACTCATTGGACAATCACGCCAAAGACACGACTGACAATCATGACCACATGTTGTCAAAATACTGACGGTCGTCAGAATTTTAAAGAAATAGTTATTGAAGTTCTTGCTTTTTGCTACAAACAGTAGATGTCATGATAAAATAACCCTTTGGTATAATAAGCCCTCTTTTTAGTACAATCGAAGCACATTTAAGTACAATTAAAGTACTTTCTGGTACAATAAAAGACTTTTATGTGTACAATGAAAGTAGTTTTTTGTAAAATGAAAGTACTTTTTGGTACAATATATTGTACTTTTTGGTACAATAAAAGTATTTTTTTCAGTCTATACAACAACACCGCCGATAACGGAATCGTTAGCATCGCGCCGGTAGTGAGTGAAACCAGATTCCCGCATAAAGATATCCACAAGGCAACCTCGATATAACCTGATGAAAAGACAAGAAACCAGGTTGATTACATGCAAATCGATGGAAGGCATGTCTCAAGCGTTGTGGACTTGCATGTGATGCGTGGTCAAAATATTGACTCGGATTACATCCTAGTTGCATCCAAGGTACGGACGCGATTAAGTAGTGCTAAATACTGTGGTAACCAAACGCAAATTAAGCTAGATACCATAAAGCTGCATACCATCGAAATAGCCAATGCCTACTCTATTCAACTTCCTCAGTTACTTCAAATAAACCGCCCTTATATGACCACTGCCGCAACGACCGTATTAGGTTATGAATAACCATGCTCAGACAAGCCCTGATAAAATGTGGAATGTCGTGTAATGTCTGAGGAAGTGGTTGCTACATACAAGACAAAACGACAGACAAAGGTAACGCATGCGGTGACGGAAAAAAGAGGATATCGGTAATTACATGGATTGTGGTGAAGCCCGAAAGTTCTTATAAATCATGAAAAGCTAAGGTTTGGAAACAGGGAACCCCATCTGTAAGGACAGAGATGGATATTCCCTCCAGATCTTCTCTGGTGGAAACATTTTCATTTTAAGTGACGAAATCACGCCAATCATCGATGACGGAGTAGATTGTTCAACACCGAGACAAAACAAGATCAGCACGGCAATTACACGACTTAAAAACAAAAACAAGCGACAGGAGTGGATGGATTGCCGACACAGATTTTTATGTCCCGATTTGGCTAAAGGAATGCATGACCGACTATAGACTAATAATAGAGTCAGTCTGGAAGATACGAGTATTGATCTAAAACTGCTGCTAATATGCGCCAAGTAAGCGATTTGATGACAAAGCCCTCTCTCGACGAACAAAGTTCCAGCTCTATCAGACAGTGATACTACCTCTCTTGCTCTAGAGCGCAGATTTCCGGGTAATGACACAAGCGGAGCAGTCGATTCTGGGAGTTTTTGAGAGAAACTTTGTTGTGTATTGAAAGTACTTTTTAGGTACAATAATGTGTAGCTTTTTCTTATTTTTGATACATTGAATTGTACTTTTTGTATACGAAAAAGTACTTTTTGATAGGATAAATGTACTTTTTGGAACAATAAAAGTAGTTTTTGATAAATTTAAAGTTATTTTTGATGCAATAAATGTACTTTTTTGTACAATAAATAAAAAAGTGTCTTTTGATACATCAAATAATTGTACTTTTTGTGTAAAAAAAGGACTTATTGGATAAAAGTAATTTGTGATAAAATAAAAGTCCTTTGAATGTAATAAAAGTACTTTTCGGTAAGATAAATTGTACTATTTGGTTTTATCTGTCATTATGTAGATGTAAGTTGACCATCTTCTTCCAAATAACTTAACTTAACTTAACTTCTACAAAGCCATTAAATTTACATTACCGACTTGAATACGTAAAATACTTTTTACATTTTGTTGCATAGTGTTATAAATAGGTTTGAGGAGAATAATATCATTATAATGCCAACCAGACTGCATTTCATTGTATTTGATTTGTATTGCAACTTGGAACATTGTATCCAACTTCGGTCATTTAAACCCAACTTACGGCTTTATCGGATTGCTTTATTAATCCAGCTTTGGTAAGTTAAAACAGATTTCCAATGTTTTAATCAGATGTCGGTATATTCAATTCATTTTCAGTTGCTTTTCTGTAATCAGACCTATCACACTGATATTCTTATGATTGTCGAATTTTCGACGACAGTAATCGATTAATTGTTAATTTCAATTTTACGGTTTACGAATGAATAACCAAATTATAACCAAGAAAGTTTAATCATGTCCAAGCGACCCACTCATACATTTCGTATGATTAATATATTGCTCATACGTCGCCGTCACTTAACTAAACCTTGGTCACCCATCCTTTGTACCTACGACGAGGATGGTGATGAATAGTACTGATGTATTCCTTTATACAGCTTTAAATTAATTAAGATGTTGTGTATTAAATCTACGAGAATGCAATTATTGTCTGTTTCGCTTCGTCTCATTGCCCTCGATGACATGTTGTAGGTTAGTGTGTGTCCATTTGGGAGTTTGTTCGTTTGTATTGTATTTGTGCCGAGGCAATCATTGCCGTGACCTTAACTGCATGTTTGTTGCTTATGGTTATATCTTGCCAAACAGCATGACATACAGACAGGCAGACATTGCCACATGCCACCATGTTGACGAGGAATACAGTGTAATAATAACACCAATGCATGATGATGATTGTCGAGGAAATGAATATATCAAAAGCAGATCTATTTATCGAATTCGAGTGATATTTCCTATATACATGCGAAACTAATTTATTATCCCCTTCCGCTCTCCTTTATTTATTCTTACCCTGTAATGTAAATGTGCAGCTGCTTTTGTATGTGTGGGTGTGAGCCGGAAGGACGGCAATCAGAATGTTACCACTACAAAACATAAACATGTGGAAATAACAAAACGATAAATTCATGGGAGTGCTGTTGTTGTTTGTGTACAGCTGCTGCATTAGTAAGTAAAATGTAATTTCACCTTTCATTAGTTAGATTTTCTGAATCTGCATGAATCGCAATGATAATGCACACGAGGATGGCATAAAGAAGGTGGGCATTAGTCTTGAGACTTTGTGAAGGGGGATTAAATGGTCAATGAAATTGAAATTGTAAAAAATTTTAAGTTCGCCATATAAACGAAATTTGTGATTTTTTTTTTAAAAGAGAGAAAAATGTTTTATATAATGGAATTTATTAAAAATGTCTTTTAAAAATATAAAAATGTAAATGCATTACAACCTGACCTAGAGTTCGACTTATTAATAACAAGATAAAATATAAATCTGTAGAATGGTTGAAAAAAAACACAACATATTACACCAATTTTTATTATTCTTGCTACTTGTTTTGAATAATCAAAAAATTTTAATTGCAAAAAGTTCCAGAAAAATTTATCTCTCCACAATAATAAGGAAGAAATCTTATAAGATGTATACAAAATAAAATGTTCTCCTGCTAAATGTACATTCGCGAATACTTTAACGTAAAGTTTTTATCTTATCACCATTGTTATTGTTTTTGTTCGGTCTGTTTGGAATTTATTTCAAGCTCAAGACCAGTGTTTATTTTCTTATAGTTATTATTAGCCAAACTTTCCACACCGCCTCACTTATGCCACTTGCCATCCCAACTGTGCCACCATGATCAGCGTAAAGATTGATTGCATTTGTTTGGATGCATAATATGAAAAATGTAATATACTAAGGGGTCGGTGGGCGACAAATAAGGCAATGGTCCTCTGGTGCCAGGAACCAAATGTAAACGTGTAGAAAAGTGTATGCACAATGCTCACATCCTCTCCCCTGTTCGTTGCAGAAAGTGAAATGCAAATTATTACGAAATTCTTTGAACGCTTCATGTGGGTGTTGCATGCAACAAAGCGTGGGCGTGAGTTGGGCCATTGTCGTTCCTATATACCTCAAGAGCCTTGTAATTTTAAAAATAGTTGTTAAGCAGCACTTGCACAATTGCATTTCTAAGAATTTCTATGCGACGCCACAGCTAAAACATTGCTATAAAAGTTGTTGTTATCTTCCATGCCCGTCGCCGTTTGTATTTCAGTCATTTCATTGTCAATATTTGATTTTCTAGTGTAATTCGATTTCGTATCCTAATGCATTATTCCTCTCTCTCGTTGTCAACCATAGTGAATAGTGGAAGGCAGCTATTCAGGACATTCTCTATGTAGCTGTAGTCATTGCCTTTTGCGGGTGGTGGGGAAAGTCAATCAATGGAGCATGTAATCAACATTGATTTTATATAGCAAATGCACTCTTGGCGGCCACTCTTGCATTTCTGCCTCGTAGTAAGAGCTCAAGAAGCAAATCATCGTGTACAATTCAGTGTTCATTGTATGTGTCATTTATAGAATTATATTAGTCCTTACAATTATTTACATTTCCGTTTAAACTTACAACAACGACGAGCACGTGCTCTTGTGTGTGTGTAGGTCACACATATGGCATATCACACACATGCATATGGGATGGTAATTGATTAAATTAGGAAGTCATTTGCTTAGATTCATGTACTCTGGCTCTGGTTTAATGCATTTAATTTGAACGCCGTATTGTCTAGTTCATTTTATTGTTGTTCATTGTGTCAGGATTAGTTAAGTGAACATTCATTGTTGCTCCTTTACTTTCTGTCTATCGCTATATTCTTTCTATAACTTGTATCTGTGCAATTGTTCATCGTTTATCGAGAAAAGCCATAAATTATATTTGACGCAAAAAATTCACACATGTCAGCATGTGTAAAAAATGTCACTGGCAGTGTCAAAGTCAGTTTTGTGAGCCTTGATATATGAGTGTGCCGGTAATTTTCTTGCAATATTATGCACAAAAGACTACTGGGTGTCGGATTACAAATGTGTCTGTTTTTGGGTTATAGACTTTGCAATAATTTAATCTATATTGTGTTGACATGGGTAATTTGCGTTAGTTTAGGAAAATATCATTACTATGACGTTGTATGGATCCCAACAATGTAAATGTGGAGAAGGCATCATAACATTACAAGGAACTCACATCAAGATGATAATATAGCAGTTGAAAAAGGAAGAAATACGTAATTTTTATTTATTTATGGTGTAATTGGTTTCAACACAAGATGTTGAAAAATGTCAAAGTTTAAATGATAAACATACATATAAAACACTAAGCCTTTACAAAATAGTTTTTTTTAAATCATTTATTATTTTAGTTTTTTATCTTTTTGCATTTAAAATAAAAAAGTCTGCGTTTTTGACGCCTTGTTGGCAGTTACTATCACACAAACTAACTGTTAACGCGGAAAACAATTAGTTATATCTCCTTGTATACATTCATTCTTTTACAAACATCCTTCCACTCAATATAATATCTAAAAATTTTATATATTTGTTGTACTAAGTAAGTACAAAAGTTTGGATAATATCCGGCGGAACTACTAAAACTTTATAGCAATTTGCGTTTGTTTTTTCTGATGACAGCAAAAGCATCGATTCGTGTCATATTTACAATTATATAAACTTGAGTCATACAATTGAATGCAGCTGCATCTCTTTTATGCAGCTATTTAACAAATATTGCTTCAACCTTCCTCCAAAGTTTACAAGTAATTTTAATATTCACAAAACTTTAAGGTGCTTCCTGAAAAATGTCAAAGCATCCTTTTGTGTACTTAGTGACGTATGATTAATATGTTCTATGAATATTAAAGAAACCTCATACGCTGTGGTTGTTAAAGCTTTTGTGCAATATATTGCTTCACATGTCTCTTTTGCGGAGTGGAAGTAAATGGCAAATCGCGAGAATGAATAGTCACTTTGTGCTCTGGTGCTGTCAAAGACACAATATTTTATACTTAGACAATCTTAGTGACTCCAACAAATGTGGCACCAAGTTGATGTATTTGTTCGGTTTAATAATTTAAGTTTAAAACAATATTTTCAAAGACATGATGCAACACAAGATCCTAATTGTAAGGAATCATACTAAAAAAGTTTCACTTTGATTTCCTTTGTTCCTACTTCAAGTTTGCCTTGAACATATAAAAAAAGTTACTCGTTTTTTAAGAGGCTTACATAATTTATTACAAAGTTGTCTCCATACTTCTTCATATATGTAAATTTTCTTAAAAAATTAAAAAAAAAAAATGGTGAAAAGTTTGTGTGCCTTTGTCCTTGCCAAAGTGATGTTTTCTATGTGAGTATGATTTATGATTGAATATCACTACAACGACAAACTGCTGCAGCACATCGGATATGTTTCTTTTAAGTTGTTTTTACGTGACAAATTTGTACTTAACTGAAATTTAATAAGTACTAATCTGTACGTGTTTTTAGTCACGAAAAGCAGGGACAACAAAACCGAAGACATTACAATGCTGTACAAGGTCATATTTTTAAGCTAATATGAACATTAAGCTGTACGAAAACATTTTAATAAAGCATATTTGAAAATCAAACATAATATAAATATGTATAGCGTTTGTATTGCCTATAAGAGATTTCAAGTAAAATCATTATAGAAATTTAACTCGATTAAAGTGATGAAAGTATATAAAATGACTAGCTTTCCTGGCTCGCGTTGCTTCACCCGTACTGAGAATGAACCTTCTTTTGACTTTAAGCAATACAGGTAAAATGTAAACGCTTCATAAGACGAACGAATACATTTATGTAATTGAACTTTATCCCATTGGTCTGAGTGATTGTACCGCTTTATTCCCCTTTTTATCCCTAAAAGTACGAATTTTCTATATATTCGATATATTTGTATCGCACAACTAAAATAGACCGGTATCCCCTCTTATTCCATAGGAAGCATGCTTTTATACTATTATAGCTTCAGCCGTTTGGTCTGGGCAATGTATCAGTTTTATCCATATTCTGCTACTTTACCCCTAAGTGTTCGAATTTCTAAAAACAGTTATCTATTTCTATAGGGAGCAATTCTATTTACATTTTTGTAACTCTATCTTTAGGTATTTGATCTGGGTGATATCATCAGTTTTATCCCTTGTTCTGTATTTTTACAACTTAAGATCGAATTTGAAAATTTACTTCACATCGAACCTCAATTTTTGAGACTTTTGGGAGCAAGCTTATGTAAATTATCATGATTACACCATTAGCCGTTTGATCTTGGCGATAGTAACATTTCTATCCCTTTTTCGATTTAAACATCGGATTTAAAAAAAATACTTCAATCGAATTTGATATTTAGCATTTCCATATCAATTTTCGCGATTATACTATTATCCGATTGGTTTAGGTGATGGTACAACTTTTATCCCTTATTCGTAATTTTTAACCCATAAAAGTACGAGTTTTCGAAAATCCGTTCTTAGCTGACGTTTACTCGAAAAAGCGAACAACCATCCCAAATTTCATCATCCTATCTACACACAGTAGACAATTTAAATATATTGATTATGATAATGTTATTACAATCGTTCTATTAATATGACCGACGTAACAATTGTTTCAGAAGGGGCGTGGCACTGCTCATTTCCCAGCGAGACGTAATCCCCCATGTACCATTAACATATGTAGCAAATCTTCATCTTCATACCTTTATTGGCTCGCGTAATATGACCGATTGAAATTTTTGCTTGTGTGGGCAGTGCCACGCCCGTTTGATTAAGTATGTTTTCATGTAGCCTATGATAGAGGTCCTGCGGACAGTACCTCACAGTGAAAATTTCATTACAATCGGTCTATTTATTTGGCCAGTAGAACAATTTTTCAATAAGGGGCGTGGCACCGCCCATTTTCCAGCGGGACGTAATCCTCCTTATATTAGTAACATATGTAGCAAATCCTATGTTCATACCTCTAATGGTTCTTGAAATAAGACCGATTGAAATTTCGGTTCGTGTGGGCGGTGCCACGCCCCTTTGTCTATTTATGTTTTCATGGAGCCTATGATAGAGGCCCAATAGGCAGTATCACACATAGAAAATTCAATTGGAATCGGTCCATTTATTTAGCCAACATTTCAATTTTTAAAAAAGAGGTGTGGCACCGCCCACTTTCTACAAACAAAGTATTTTTTCTTATACGACCGATATACGTACCAAATCTCGACTTCGTACCTATTATGGTTTAAAAGATACAGCCATTTTAAAATTCCAGTTGTATGGGGCGGTGCCACGCCCATTTTACCCCCTTGCAGTCCGAATTTTCAAAAATCCCTTCTTAGTGCGCGCATACGTTATAAAAGAAACCTACATTTTAAATTTCAAGGTTCTAGCTATAACCGTTTGGGCTGTGGAGTGATCAGTCAGTCACCCAAGCCTTTTATATATATAGATAAATACATTCTTGATAGTTTACGTGTAAATTCATCCACAAGATTTACATGAGGTCTAATTTTCGATACAATATATTACCACTCGCCGTGGCATAGTGGTTAGAACACGCAACTACCATGCGGGAGATCGCAGGTTCAAACCTGGCTCCAGTCATCTTAAAAGAAAAAAATAAATAAAATTTTCTTTCATTTTCGGCTCCCCTCGAATGTTGTTTGACAGCAACTTCGCAGTATCAAGCGTCGATTCAATCGTCGTGTCTAGTAAGAGCTTCTCAAAACAGTGACGTTCGCATTCGTCGATAAATAAGTAGGTGCCGTTAGTTGTGAATCTAAAAATAGAAAGCGTGTTAATTTACAACAACGCGAGAAGCTATCCCATACCTCATTCATGGGGTGCAAAGGGAAATTAAGTTTATATTACCACTCTAATGCAATCTAAATACAATCTCATTTTTCAAAATTATCATCCGTTACATTCTATTACTTCGTTCTTCTCGTATGAACTGCCAAAGGCTTTTTTACCGTTAATATGAAACTATTAAATACATAAAAAACGCACCATTTAGAAAAAGAACACACAATTAATAAGTTCTGATTTAACCAATTAATCAAACTGAAGATGAAGACGAAATTAATCAAACTGTATTGAATTTCATTACATACCAACCACAATAAAATTCTTATCACAACGAAAGTCGTGTCTTGTTATGCCAGTAAAGTGACATTTCTGATTAACGATTACCCCTTGAATACTTGTTGCTTGTTAGTTTTGACGGTCGATTGCTACAATTAAATGATGGTTAAAGCTCTTTTATTTCCAGACATAATGAATGTCGGTTAACATATAAAGAGACAAAAGTAATTACCATTAATTCAATATGATGGTCACAGGCGTTTTATACGGGAAATTTACTTGGCCTCGACAATAATCATGTACCCAGCGTTACGGTATCATCTTTCACAACATACACACACTTGTGACTAAATTTTTGGCCAAATTTATACCACAGTGACAGACGTTAATGTGTACCCTGGAATGTTTATTAGTATATGTATACGTCTGTTTTTGTATGTAAGTTTATGCCATAAATACCACTATTTATGAAGCTTTCCCATTTATTGTCACTGCCAATGGGCATTAAATGTTTGCTTTATTGTGTTCATCCTAATGGAATTTCATGTCTTCTCCATAAATTATCATTGAAAAGAGCACGAAATGTGTTTGAATTGATGGCAACTTTCTGTTGTTGTTGTTGTGTTTTTTGGACCAGATATGATGGATCAATCACTGGAATTCATGACCAGCGAACAAACACATATGAAATGTAGTATGCGCATGCATATGTGTGTGCATTTGCCAAAACTGAAAGTTCATTTATGGCAATAGGGTGTCTTGAATGAAATTAGTCATGAAAAAGTATGACAAATATAAAAAAAATTTAAAAACATTAATAATATTAAAAAAATAAAAATATTAAAAATGTTAATTACGTTAAAAATAATAAAAAAGATTAAAAAAATACTAAAAATATTAAAAAATATTACATTACAAAATATTATACAAATATTAAAAATAATAAAAATTTTAAAAATATTACAAATATTAAAATTATTAAAAAAAAAATGAAAATATTAAAAATATTAAAAATTTTAAAAAATATTAAAATTATTAAAAAAAAAATTAAAATATTAATATTAAAATTATTACAAAAATTAAAAATTTTAAACTGTATTGTTTGTTAGTTTTAGTCGATCGTATTGTATTGTTTGAATATTAACGGTCAAATTTAAACTATAATTGGTGCTGGACTTTTTCGGCTGATATCTACTTCGCATGTACATGATTGACATAATTGTAGATATATATACAGCTGATGATGTACCATTGTGCATCAGTTCGTCACATAGGGGTCTGAAGATGAACTCGTCATGGAGTTCGAACTTTGCATCTTAGTGCGTGACACACTGAATTTGACCAAAAATATCAAACAATAAAAACACTTTTCTGATCGTTAGCCGAATTTGATGTATCATTTGATACACTAACGTAAATTGATAAATATTAAAAATCTCCTTGAAAAAAGCGAGCATTGAGGTAAAGAAGGGAATTGTGGGGAAAAATATCCTCCATTCTCATGTTGAATATTAACGGTCAAATTCAAATTCAAATTCAAATTGATGTTGGACATTTTCGGCTAATATCTACTTCACATGTACATGTTTGACATAATTGTAGATATATATACAGCTGATGATGTACCACATTGCATCAATTCGTCACAAAAGGCAATGAATTGACCATTAATATCAACAATAAAAAATCTTTTCTGATCATTTAGCCAAAGTATCGAATGATACACTAACACAAATTGATAAATAATCATTTCGATCGACAAACTCTCGTGAATATTAAAAATATTAAATATATTAAAAATATTAAAAGAATTAAAAACAAAAAAAAAAATACAATCGCAAAATTTTATAAAAAAAACCAAAAATATTTAGTGTTTACAGAATATTTTTTAACATTTTCCTCTATTGGAAAAAAGAAGCGTATTCTGTAGTTATTTTTTTGTTGTTGTTAATTTTTACTTGAAGTGTCATTTTGTCTCCGAACGAAATAAAAACACCTAAATTAAAAAAAAAAATTATGATCCACCCTATTATGTGTACATTTCGTTTGCTTTAATTCCAATGCCATTTATGACAGGCCAACAACGAAAGCGAAAATGTCCAAATATATACATAATTCAAACACAAATAAGAGCAAACTTACATGAATTGGTAGCCAGCATATGGCAAAGGCCAGGACGACAACAACGACCATGCGAGTAACTCGTCGCTTGCCCTTCCTGTACGGGAGAAAATCAAGTGGGCGCAGATGGTTGGGTAGAGTACAAAATGAGTGGGATGCGTGCATATCATCACATGTCAGCATCCGTCAAACATCCGGATCATCGCCACCATCATCATCATCATCATCATGTTGCAGCAGTCATTTAGATGTAGAAGTAACGGAATAATCCATTTGCGAATATCATTGAAACAAGAATGAGAAAAAGAAAAGAAACAGTAAAAAGTTAATGCTTTACAAGTTAAAAGGGGACATTAAAACGTTGTCTTTGATTGATGTCTAAGTAGTGTCCTTCAACTAAATGGTTGTGCCTGTAAAAGAGTGAATGAGAGTAAGCGTGTGTTGTGTGTGAGTGTGTGAGATAGGTATACTTTGTATGCTTGTACCATCGAAATGTAACTCTCTTCTTCCCCAGGGGAAACACTGAAATTATATGTGCTACATCCCGTCAATATTTTGTTATCAACAGCAATATAGCATCATTTGATATTTATGTATTCATGATTTATATACAATTCAATTGGATTTCATTTCTTGATCGAAAAACAGATTTTGTTTATCAACATATAAGGGAATACATACATATGTATGTATTTTTTTGCTTTCATACATTATACGATTGGTCATTATTGTTGAATTTATTAAAAGTTTACGATTTCCAAATGGACTATTCCATAGAAAAAAATTGATTATTCCATAAAAAGAAAAATAAAATTGTGCAAAATATTAAAAAGCTTATTTTGTGTGTAATCTGTATAAATAGAAAAGCAAATGGAATGACAATTATTCGATGAAGCATGACAAACAAGTTATTCCATAATATTACACAGAGACTGTGGATCTGGATTGTGAATTTTAAAGTGAACGTAAACAAATCCCTTTAATCACAGAACACGATGTAGAAGAAAATTTAAGAAAAATATTGTCTTTAGATGAAAAGACTCACAAATCAAATCTTTTATAATAGAATTATCTTAACTTCTATTCGAGCTACAAATCCATAGATTTTATTATGCACCCCTATGAATGTGTTCACAGATGGTTCAAATAGGGGTTTCCTTAAAAATAAACTTTCACTTAAAATAGTATTATCTTCCAATGTTATTACATACCAACTCACACACAATTTAGCATAGTCGGCTGCTCTGTTTGTAGTTTTTCTTTCCTGCATCTATTAGTTTATGGTACTACGATTACACAGTCCGGCCACAAAGGAAAATGCAAATTTAGTTTTTACTATTGTTAGCAAATTCTATTCATTATTTTGCATTTTTATTTGTTTGTACACTTGCAAAAGAACAAGGATGGTAAAGACAATTAAATTTGTAAGAAAATCTAGATTTTCATGGTAGAATAAAGTTAAAAATGTTATCATTGAAAAATAATACTTTTATTGATTTCCTCAGATACGCATACGCATACGCACGATGTGTCTGCCACATATTAAGTGACGCACCAAACTTATATTTTTGTTGGCAGACTAAGGTAAGGAGGCGTTATTATTTTTACAGTTGAAATGAATGTTCAAATGAATTTGAAACTTGTTATTATCTTAAGACTTCAATTAAGTTATTGCGCAGCATCTTTTCCCTCTATTGAAGGTTCTTTAATTACCATTATTCTGTTAAGCCCTGTGAAACTTGTGAATCTTCTAAGGCTTCCTAATCAAATTGATTGTAATCATCAACTATCTTTACATATCAATCAAATTGCCAACGCATATTCACATTAGTTTCCCCGCCATCCACATATCCTTCAGTCAATCACTCAATCATTTATGAGCCTGCAGACAATGATGACTAACAAATTCTCTAAACATTATCAAATATTTCACAGCCATAATCTTTCTAAGTAAGTGATGATGTGGAAATTGTCTTAGACACTTTGCAATTAGTTCGTAGAAAACCCACTGCGCGACGTCTTGTGTCTTCTATCATTTCCTTTCCCGTTTGCCACAAAAACTGTATTAGTAATTTATTAGACAGTCTTCGTGCGAGCGCATAAAGTTTGGTGTGAGTGTAATTCCCGCAATAGTTGGCGCTTGCTGGATAAACTTAAAAGCATATTATTATAGCAGATAAAGCGCCAGAAAAGTTAAATGAATAGCTTTTCTACATATGAAACTCGGTTTGTTTGCCGCGCACATCTCAGCGCGTTGTGTTAATGTGTGGTGGGTGTGCTATGTTGCGTTAGTTACACAATTTTAGAATTACTATTATTAATTTGTTAAGTTACGGGGTATGTGTTATTGTAAAGTTTTCTAAAATAATAGATAACAGTGTATAAGATATTTTGGGAGTAATTATACATTCGCTAGATTTGAAATTAAGGAGTAAGTGACTACAAGCGGATGGTGATGTCGTAAGACTGAAGTTTTTGGGAAAGAATTTTAATCATATTATCTGTTTGAAAGTATATAAAATGGAATGTATGTGTCTAATCTCTCGGTTTAGAACGTTTCCCATTCTTATTCGCACGTCAACGTTCAATAAACTTTAAGATTGTACGAAATTTAACTAGATTCATTGCACTTGCAACAAAGATTTCGTAATTTGTATCAGGTCTAGGAAACAAGATATATAGATTTGAAGTTAGTAAATATCGTATTGGGAAAATAACAATTATATCTGATTTTTTAATGCATTTTGACCAACTATATCTCTAAATATCGCAAGGTGATGTTCAGCAACGTTATTAAGCTTAATAAAGGTTTTCCTTGAGTGGGATCCTGGAAAATATTTTTTTTTATGATTTTAATTGAGTTTTGTTAGATAACATAGCCAGAAAAAAGTGTCAGTGTTAAGAAATCAGACTTTCCTTTCCTTAGTTATTTTGATGACGTTGAATACGTGTCTGAAGTCTATTTTGTTCCAGAAAGAAGATCGAAAACAACATTCAAAGAACAACTTTTCTTCTACGTGTGCTAGTGTTGTCTAACACATTCAGCTTACCTATGTAAAGTATTTTTCATATATACAGTCGTTTGTTAATGGTTTGATTTTGACTTGAATTCAAATATTTTTGGTACGAAAGAATTTTTGTTTTGTAGAAATTTTGTGACTTTATTGAGATGATATCCAAAGATATTGTAATCCTGTGTGATTGAATGATTCATAATAATGTAAGAATTACATAACTGGGAAAGGTGTGTGAAGGACCATCAGTAAGTGGGTGGGTGCTATGTTGTTGGATATAACTAATTACACATTTAAATAACTTGAACAGCATATTTGTTTTTGAGTAATTTTTTTATAGGCTATGACCTTTGACTGAATTCGGTAAATTTAAAAAAAAATTAAATCTGTGAGGGTGAATTCGGTCATTTGTATAGAAAGTACTAGTACGGGTTGTGGCTTGTGTTTCGGTTTTCTGGGATTTTGCCCACTATTACGAAATAATTAGTCTGACGAAATTCAAATGTCCTGTTGTAAGTGAAAAAGGTCCTGAAAATAATTTGGTCCTAAGGTACTTGAAGTTCAACTCGTCTCTTTTAATGCCTTACATTTTAGCTTGTTTCAAATTATTCCCTCATCTCTATAGCTCAGCGAATAATAATATCGAACTACAAGCACTTTTTCCCTAATTGCTTTTGTTCATACTGATTGTCGTAACATAATTTCAATAACAGTACATACAATTAAACGCAAACATTTGGCATTTTAAATATAACTTTAGATCATTGCTTGGTTATCCCGCGCTCGCTCTCTTTCATAACACTAAAGGTGTTTGTCGGAAAGGTGTTTGTCAGGGGTTATGGATGCCCCTTTCCGCAACCCTACATCTCCAGTACATATTTAAGTAACTTTCACTATCAACCAACATTATCATCATAACCTCACCCGAGTTTGTTCATTTCATAATTATCTTTGTGTTGTTTTAAACTAATTACAATTAGTTTTTTTTTGCGCGCGAATAATGTAAATGTGTTATGTGCACGTGGCTGTGTATTTTCTATATGAATATGAATATGAACTTCATGCGTGTGCATAAGTTTAAATGAGTTTTGAGTATAAATTGTAGTTGATGTTGATGTTATTGCTGCGCTGCAACTGTAGTAGATGGCAAGTGGTGCGTAGGAGTAACGTGAAAGGCAAAAGATGACACACTCACCGTGACTCGGCAGATGGTTTACAGCCGGGCGCACTTTTCCACAAACGTGCCAGCATGCCCATGTACAAGAAACATATTAACGTCAATGGGGCCACGTACGATGACAGGAAGAATGATAGCTGCAAAATACAGAGAAAAGGAAAACAACAACATATTAAATATGCGAACAACAACATCTCACGTACTTGGTGACCTATAAATGTTGATATATATTTATGTATTTATATATTTGGATAAAGGTTGTTTATGTTCAGTTTCCGGTGAATGAATGAATATCATTAGAATAAGCGACGATGGCAAAAAATCGTCAAGCATTGAGTATGTATTAGGTCAGGCTAGAAATATTATGGGATAAGACAAAAAAACTGCGGGTATTAAGCCAGCAGGTCTATTTAACGCTGGTTGGAATGAGGAGATGCTAAGGTATTACCGACTGATTTTATAGCGACAAGTATTGAAAGCGATATTCACAACAACGCACAGTGGTCCGTTTCCCTGTTCTAGCGTAATGAAATTAAAATTTTCGACATTCGAAATCTACCAAAATTTTATTTCCTGACGATAACTTACTGTTTATTTAGCAAATCGATAACTTCCAAATTTACAAATTTCCTTTAATTTATTAACTGTCGGCTTTCAAACACAACAAATGTCAAAACAGCTGGAACAAAAGCGTTTTAGCGCATTACTACAAGTGTGCAGATTGTGCTGAAAATTGGGAAAACATTTTTTGGATTTTTTAAAAGATAAAGGTATGTAGTTTACAAAAAAGTGTTTCGTGACCTGTGCAATATATAAAGTGCTAGAAAATTGTATTAGAAATCAACACTTTTGTTTAACCCTTTTTGTGACCGAATTTGAACTTCTGTAGAGTAGAACTTAGTTAGCCGGTATTGAAGAAACTGTTCTTTTATGTTTATCTATTTCGCCTACTGGGACCGGCCGTGGCGTAGTGGTTAGAAGACGCGACTACCATGCGGGAGATCGCAGGTTCAAACCTGGCTCCATCTCATCTTAAAAAAAAAAATTTGTTCTTTCATTGTCGGCTCCCCTCGAATGTTGTTGACAGCAACTTCGTAGTTGAAGTGTCGAGTCAATCGGCGTGTCTAGTAAGAGCTTCTTAAACAGTGCCGTTCGCATTCGTCGATAAACAAGTAGGTGCCGTTAGTTGTGAATCTAAGAATAGAAAGCGTGTTAATTCACAACAACACGAAAAGCTATCCCATACCTCATTCATGGGGTGCAAAGGGAAATTAAGTTAAGTTTTAATTTCGCCTACTTAATGAAATGTCCAACATTTGCTGCTTTCAGTTGCTTTTGCTCACTATGCTGCAATTTTTAGGCATCATGTCGGTCTGCAATTGCAACCTTTTTTTTAGTAAGGCAGTCTGAGTCAGAGTGGAGTATTGACTCGAAATAATTTAATAATATAATTCAATACGTCTACAAATTAAAAAATATAAAAAAATTGAAAAAAAAAATTTGAAAAAAAAAATTTTAAGAAAAATTTTCAAAATTGAAAAAAAAATTTTTAGTTAAAAATTTTTTGTTTTCATTTGGTTTCTTCTTGTTATACTATTTTAGAAAAATTTTCCTTTTGACGAAAATTATTATTTTTTATGTTATTAATTTCGTTACGCAAATAATTTCAACGCGAGTAGCCGTCCCATACTTCATTCGTGGAGTGTAAAGGAGGAGTATTAAGTTGTTAAGTCCTTAAAGTATTGACCTAAAACAAACTGAATTTTATATAATCGCTGCTAATGTTATGTTTACGTCTTATTTTGTTAACGAGTTTCATTTACCTTCTCACACGCTCTATCATCAAATTTCTAACACCTACCTCAAGAAATTGTACGTGTACTGGAATTTATCGTATAAACTTTGTCAAATTCTTGAAATATCCACTCCATTTCATTCACATAATAAGTCTAATTAAATAAAAGGCGAAAAACTACCGCACCAAAAATTACGCCCAATTCACATTGAATTCCGGTGACGAGGAACGCGTCTTTTGCACCCACTACTCCATGCTCAATTGTATTAATGCCACACCATAAATTACTTGTCATGGCGTGACAAATCGGCCTACCCAACTATGATGTGCACCATGGACTGAATACATCACGCTCAGACAATGAACGCTCCATAGGGCAGCACAAGAGTAACACAATGGTATGAACGCAAACATTTAAATTAAATGAAGCAATTAGTTTGGCCGTTAACGTTATTTATAAGCATTTGTCATTCGACTCACTCGCGAACACGGACTTAGCCACCGCACACAGCACTCGCAAGTGCTGAATATTAGAAATGATATACAAAGTGCTAAACATTTGTACTGGCCTCATAAGTGTGACAGCAATTGATGAGACAAACTGTCAACCACAACTTCCGTAAACAAGCCAAGTGCCATCATCCCGCCTTACTACTGGAAAGGGATACAGGTACTGGTATTGCGACATTCACTGTTGGCTGCTCTTCTGTCGGTTTCCTGTTTCCGTTTTATGAATATGCATGCAGCATTTGAATATTTTGCTGCTTCCAGCTGTGTGTCTGTGTTTGTGTGTGTATATTACTCTCCAACCGTTCGCTCTCTCTTAGATTGTTGGTATGCATTTTTTACATGTTCATGTCTTGTCTTGTGTCAAAGTTCTTATGTAAATGTGTAAATATTTATTTAAATATTCATTGTCCCACACAAACATAGCGACAGTCGGACAGACCGACAGATACTCAATGTCAATTGCAAACCCCCGTAGTTCGAAGTTCGAAAGATAAAAATGGCGATAAAAATCCAATAAAAAGTAATAAAATTACACAATGGTCCATGAGAGTGGAAAAAGTTCAATTAATAAAAATAAGAACGAACGAACAAACGAATGAAGAAGGAAAACAACATCCAAAGAACAGCTTTTCTTGTGTGAGTGTGTTACTGGTGTTGTCAAACACATATAGTTTACCTGTGTAGAGTATTTTTCATATACACAGTGGTCTGTCAATGATTTGATTTTGGCTTGAGTTCAAGTTTTTTGTGGGGTGAAGAATTTTGTTTTTGTAGAAATTTTATGGCTATTGAGATGACATTCAAAGATATTGTAATCCTTTGTGATTGAATAATTGCTAATACCGTAAGATTTACATAACTAGCAAAGGTGGGTAGAAATATGGCAAAAAGGGGGTAACTTGGTTATATAATTAATTGCATATGTAAATAGCTGAAGTTGTTTTTACCAACGGAAATTATGCAGGAAAGCATGATTATAAATTAAGTCTGTTATCAAAATAAACGCACAAAGCCGGATGTTCAATAAGAAGGTTTGTATTGGATGTGTTACCACAGGCAAAAGCTGAACTACAATGGACAGAAACTAAATCCTAAAGAATATTGGTCTGCGCTTTATATAAGACATTAATATTGTGTTCCTTGACAAACATGAACAAATTCACCAATTATTAACCGATTTTTACTGACAAGTATGCGTTGTACTCGTGACGTAGAGCACTTTAACTATATATATCGTTGGAAAGGTCACAGTCTCCTCTTTTCAACAGATGGTTGTTGTACTCAGCAGCGCTTACCAGAAAAATAGTATCACGTTCCAGGTATATCGACTTCACTTTATTTTGTCGCACTGTGTTATTTTATTATTTTAATTTTGTGCTACAGTAAAAGTACTTTTGGGTACTATAAAAGTACTTTTTCGTACATCAAAATAACTTTTTAGAACTTTGAAAGTAAATTTTGACAATATGAGCTTAATAAACGTAGCTGAAATCATTGCATTTTGTACTAGTTCATTTTAAGTCCATGTTGGGAAGTGCTTTACCATCATCTCATCATACAATTCTGCTTTTGGTAGACAGTAAGCTTAATAACTGCAAATTACCCTACACTATATACTTATGGGCGAAGAAGGCGTGGTTACACTTTCTAAGTCCTAGATAAATACAATTCGATATACCGATAGTTTTCTGTAACACATGCATATATGAATATACAAAAGTAACTTTTGTTTTCGGTCAGTGTGCGGAGGAGGCGTGCAGTACTGTATCTTAGATCTAAAGAGATAAAATGTGGTGTACATATAGCAATCGTCACTACAGGTTCAATTTTTCTCTGCAATTTTTGGTTTCGATCAGTGTGCGAAATGTAAAGTGAATTTAGTTACAGAAAGATATAATTTGCTATGCAGATATTACTTGGCACAGCAGATACAAATATCTAGATGAACTTTTTATTTTGAGAATCAGTGTTCAATTATCATTGAACATTAGGGTGGTCGTAAAAATCGATGTTTTGTCGGTGACATCCGACAATTTTAAGACTTTAAAGATTTTAGGGTAGCCAAAGTTTGATCGCCGCTAGGGGCTTAAAGTTTTGGTTTATATCATGTGAAATAGATGAATTAGTTTGTACCAAGCTGTCGATTGTCAGTTGCAGTCATAAAACATACTAAAGACCATATCAAGTAGGCTTTAATGTAAACCTAGGAAAACATTCTCTGTGCAGTATTTCGCTTAAATGTTTAATAAACACACACACGCTTACTACTACATTTACCTATCTACGTTACTTACTGCACACTTAAACGAACACATTACATTAGAATTCAATACACAACATATAGAACATTAGATATGTTATATTACGCTCGATGTTAAACAACGCAACATGCATAACTCAAATTCTTAGACACAACCATTCAAACATGCGTGCCGCCTGTTATGTAGTTTTGTCTTGTTAATTATGCTGACTTCATGCGAATAGTATGACCGTAAATTTTAACAGATTTAGGAAACAAAAGAATGCCAAGCCAAAAGTTAAGTAAATGAGAAAAGTTCCACAATTAATTTATTATCACTATCTCAGACAAAGGTGGTAAATATTTTAAGTTCGATCATAAAGTATAATCTTGAACAAACTCGACTTTAAGCACCAGTAAACGTCTTATTTTCTTCAATGGTAAGATAATACACGAATGCTCCATACAAATACAATGATATATTGTAGCAAACAATTTGGTTTATACCATTATCTCTATCTTTATTTATTGACTACCTTATGGCGCTGGTTGTGATAAGGCCCTGCTAGCTTACGTTAAACTCTCACTCTCAGTTCCATGAAAAGTTTATTCATCCTTAGTGTAGGTGTAATAATTTTCTTATTACAAAATTTGCTTAAAATCCTTTGTGTTACGGGTTGCAAGTCTTAGCCCTTGGCCCCAAAGCTACTAAATAAAAAAGTCATCAAACGCAAGTGTCGCCAAACTTTAGCAGTTAGGGCCCACTCTTGCTTCACTGTACACGATGCCGTGTTTGTGTGTGTTTTTTATAAAAAGTTACACATATAGAAAAGTTAAGCGTAATATCACACCATGTTGCCTGAGTCAAAGAACGCAGCGACGAATTACTTTGTGACATTTAAACGCGAAAAAGACAAATGAAATGGAAATGTTTTGATGGAACCAGTGGTGCGTGTTATAATGGTCCTCTTGTCGGAATCGAAGCATAGAGGGAATATTGTGACTCCAACACAAAAACAAACGTATAAACAAAAGGCATTGAAGGGATGTTGAGGTTCCCCCACTTTAAGTGGCCCTTATTGAGTGCCAAAGATCGTAAATAAACAAATTCCAACCAAAGAAAGTGAAGTGAAAATGAAATTGTCATTGGGAGGCAGTCGGCAGCACTCGGCTCGTATAATCCAAGTTTGAAAGGAAATTTAACAGGATGTAAAATGTGAAAAATACAATAAAAGCCGAAATATAAATAAAACTTGCAAACAAAAATGGCAAAAAATGAACAAGAACGAACTGCTCTGTGGGAGATTAATAGAATGTCTGGATGCTTAGATGCCAAGGGAGCAACAATAAAAACCTGTAAGCGGATGTCGATGGTGTTGGCCGGAAATCACTTTTCGTTTGAGGTTCCGTTGGCTATCCGCTCACAAATCGTAGCAATGATTGCTATTTACAATTTCCACAGCAAAAAATATCTTTGAAATAATTTCAAATTTAAAAACCATACACGTGACAGTTGTATTTACGATTGGAATAAATCGGATATAGTGACTTTGGGCAGAAGTCATTAGTAGGAGACAATTTAGGGATTGGAATGTACTGGTCGTAGAAATGTTTATAGCATTCACGCTGATTTGTGTTTGTTTGATTATTATCTTCGTTTAGGAAAAAAGAAAAACGCTGAAGATTATTTCTATAATTTAGCTTTACGATTATAACGCTTTGAAGTAAGTAATCGTGTATAGTAGTGTGGGTCGCTCCCCATACAAAAAAAAAATAAAGCCAAGGCGGACACCTCCTACGATTAAAGATTACACAAAGACAATCCCAAAAATGATTAATTGAGCTGACTTGTTATTTGATGTCATATCGAAACCAAACTCATACCATTGTTTTTGGCATATTAATGGCTTCGTTTTTACGTTTAGTCACTTTTGACTTCCTGTATTTCGTCTTCTATATCCATATGATGCCCATTTCTTGTAACGTCCATAAAAACCTCTCTTAACAATGAATCTTTTGCTTTAGAAGTATCTACTTAAATTCACAAACATAAAAGTTATGGAGGTTAAAAAAATGTTGGTCACCCTACACCAAAAATAATCAATTTGTTGTGCTGGGCTGTCATTTGGTGACCTATCGGGACGAAATGTATATCATTGTTTGGGTTTTATCCATCGCTACTTTTCACCCTTAACACACTTTTGACTCCGACGTCAATTATGAAAACGGAGCCTTTTATATACCAAGAACAACGGTATGAGTTTTGTGTCGCTATGACATCAAATAACAAGGTAGCGAAATAAAACGTATTTGGGCCGTACGTAGGGTGCACGGATCAAAAAAATTTTGCGTTCTGAAATTGTCTTTGCTTAATCTTTAATCGTAGGGGGTTTCGACATGCACTTTTTTTTCGACCCACACTAATGTATAGTATATATTGAAGATCATTTGCATAGGGGAGAATTGAAGAAGATGGTGAAATTAGAAATGTGTTCGTTAGAGTGGGTAGGTTTTTTATTTTTTCTTGTTCAAACGCAACAAATTGTGTGTGGCTAAAATGTTAGTTAGCGTATCACGCATCCATAACGTTCGGTGTTAAAAATGCACATAAATTACTATTAATATTTTTAAATTATTTTTTTTTCGGCCAATGTAATACCAATCGGCCAAACAAATTGATTAAATTGAATCACATAAAGTAATTTCTTCGTTGACACCACATTATGATACATTCACACTCATACTTGTTTACGTCTCTAAAAACCCTAAGTATGTGGTGCCATATTTAAAGTTTGCTATAGTTATTGGCACAACATAACAGAAATGCGTTGTTAGTTGAAACATAAAACATAAAAATAAAAACAAACAACACTACAAATTACTTGTAAATTCAACTCAACAAATAAGGTCGCCAGTATCCGCTTTCTTAATGGTTTGTACGTTCATATCAATCAATTAAATAAATATTTCATATTTACATTTCGAAAGGATGTTCAGTCACGTAGCCATTTTGCAGGAACAAATCCCAAGTCTGCTACCCCCTGTCGCTGCGAAAATCTGTCTTGTGATGACTGACTGTTTTAATGGATAAATGGTTTGCAAATACGACAGAATAAAACTCAAATGGCAATGATCCCTTTTTCTCGAAAGTTAAAGAGGATTCGTCAATTTATTTGCCACAGAAAGAAAACTTTTCCGAAATACATTAGTAAGAGCAAATACAAAAACTGTTAAAGTTTCTATTTTGACACACTAACCAGGAGACTGACCCAAAAAGTTGGAGACTTCAACACAGCACCCAATTCAACTTTGAGATCATAAGTTTGGAAATGCTTTTGTCCTTTCTTAAGGGGATGGGAACATACAAAACAAATTGGAAGAGAATTGAATACATTTTTGGTTGTTGTTTAACCTTTTGCAAAACCCGGCCCTCATAGTAATACTGCAATGTGCCACACATAGTGGTACAATGAACCCAAATATTTCAAGTTGTTTGCAATCAAGAAGTGGGTTGTGTGCTTGTGCTCTTATTATATGTACGAGTCATGTAGCGGATAATTCCAAGCTATGTGGGTAGGAATTATGATACTTTTTTGTAGGGTAAATAATAATGTTGAACTATGTTCATAATAAACTGCAGGGGGTACGGTGAAATAAACAAAAGTTGATTCTGATTTAAATTGGGAATAATGTTGTTGATAGTTAAAGGACTACATTGCAAAAATAAATACAGTCGAAATATTTAATCGGTATAGAGCTGTTTAATTTGATTGTTATATATTATTATATATAAAAACTGTTTATTTATTATTAAATTTCACAAATATGTCTTTGATTATGTCCATTCTTCGCAAATATGCTTCTTTAATTCCTCAACTTAAAAAAAGGTAAAAAGGTTAACACAATGAAAAACAGTCCAATGGATAAAAGTCTGGACTACGTGGTGGCCGTTAGTTATACAATTTCGCGATCTAAATGTCAATGTACCGCTCTGAGATCACTGTAATAGCATGTCCTCTTTGATCTCGATAAAAGTATGAACCAATAATGCCTCTAGGTGACAATGGTGCTAATACATTAAACTTGTGTAAATGCTTCAATTTTGAATTAATGTCGTTACAATGTTTGCAATTTTGATTCTTACCAGTCCATATAAAATATGCCCCGTCCGAGAACAATGTTAGTAAAACTGGTACCCGCTTTTTAGAATTAATTTTATTATATTTGCAGTTGGAACCGAATTACATTCTTTCATATTACCAAATAGTCATTACATACATTATTCTTATTACGTTAGTTTTTTTCTAAATTTGTATGGCTCTCTTTATTATCTTTAAAATACATTTCATCTCTTACCTACACACTTACCCCATTTAAATTGGGCGATAAATATATTAGTACCATCAATGCTTTAGTTATTGTCGGGTTATAGTTTAAGTTTGTTGTTTGTGATTCCACATCCTAAGATATGCCACAAATTTTGGCTATATAATAAACAGACAAATTACTAAAGTGATTTTTCCAGTATGGGTTGATTTTGTTTTTGCGAAAACAATTCCTTTGTACTACTTCTAAACAACTTTGTACTGAAGTATAGTTTAGTTCTTGTTATTTTGGTAAAGTTTGCCGTAAGCAGGACGTCTGTGTAAACATCTTTGCATGCAATAGAAATGAAATCGTGGTTGCAGTCGGAAAAAATACATGCAAAAGTTGTACAAAGGCCAAACTCTTAGACCAACAATGAGCGAAATTGTGTTCGTGTCTGTCTCTGAAAGTCAAGGCTTACAACGGGTAAATGGCAACACATTTCTTTGTGTGGCAAAAGTCATAATGAGATTTGGCAAACAGATGAACTTGATTTTTTTCATTTTCTATTTACAAAGTGGAAAGTAAACAAACATTAAGGAGCCAAGTGCAAAGTGGCCAAATTCAGTATTTTGTGTGGGTGTCAAAAGTGACACTTTGCTGTAAAACTTATAGTAGCAGCAGCAGACGGGTGGAGGATTTCAATGAAGGTATATTGGGAAGGAATAGAGATATGTGTGAACGGCAATTGGTATATATAAAAATTTAGTTAGTTTTGAAAATGAGAAACTCGGAAACAATATTAAACTCTTTAAATACTTTTTAATTGGAATAAATTTAGAAAAAATAAAGAATGAAATTGTTTTCACAATAGTCAAGATACCCCTATTTTTTAATACTTTTTTGTTTTGGGCGAAAAATCCACTTTATTTGACGAGGCTTATCTTATCTCGGCGGCTACGTTAACAAATAAAGTTGATGCATCTGGGACTTAGAAGGCCCGTATGATATTGTCGAAAAGCCAACGCATCCACAGAGACTAACAGTTAGGTGCGCATTTTGGTGTGCTGGCATATTTCTTTGAAAATAAGGCTGGGAATAATATTTTGGTCAACGAGCCATGTTATCCGACATAACCCAAGCCATAATCAATCTTTTGAGCATCAAATTCCCAAATCGTGCTAACAGCAGTCTTGGAGATCCAATTGGCCGCCTACGAACTGCGATTTGACCCCTTTGGACTTTCTTTGTGGGGAACCGTGAAGGACCGATGTTATGCCAATAATTTAGAAACGATTCAAACGCTAAACGCCAATGTTATCCAAGCTATACTTGAGCTACAGCCCGAAATCATCAACAAGGTCTTGAAAAATTGTAGTGACAGAATACGCTACTGCGAAGTCAGCAGAGCAAGCCATTTGAACCATGTGAGGTTATTGGTTATTCTCGCCTGATTTTGATGATGATGTTTCATCTTTGTTTTGAAGCTTACACATAACATTTTAGAAATCCATTGACTTAAATAAAACATTAATATTCATTATAAGGTTAGATATTTGACTCGTCTAAGCGCAACCAACCTATGATGTGTAGGTATTTTTGGGAAAAATGTTGGGAGAAAAAATTACTGGGGATCGGTTATACATTTTACCCCTAAAGGGGCGACGCGGGAGCAGTTGCGGGGATTGATGTGGATGTGGTCCTCTTCCCCACCAACATGGACCACGATGCGTTGCCAGTTGAACCCAACTCATGCTTTTTTTCCCAACGACACAAAATTAGGAGGTGGATGGGTCGATAACTCATGCACTGTAAAAATAACATATTAGTTGGAATATTTTGCAAAATCTTTTAAGAAAAAAGTTCATTTTTGTGATCTGCATTAAAAGCAGAACTTCAATATTAAGGAATTTTGGCCTTTAAATTAATGGAATGCTGCAGAATTGTTCATATCTGTCTTTTTATTTGAATTTTTTCTAATATTAAAGAATTTAAGCGTATTATGTCCTGTGCTAAAAAAAAGGTGATCCAAGTGTGTGCTCCAACTATTGCGAGATCAGATAAAATCTTCACATATAAGGTCCTGTCGAGTGAGCTATGTGAAAGACTTAAGCTAGTGTTATCCAACATGATAAAGCTATATCAGTGTGGCTGTAGACTTGGTAAAGCAACAACTGACCAGATATTCACACTTCGGCAAGTCCTGGAAAAGACCCAGGAGAAACAGATCGTATCGTACCATCTTTTCGTTGACTATAAAGCTGCCATCTACAGACCGATACGGCAGAAATCTTCTTCAATGAAGATTGACAAGGACTCTGTGGGGCCATTCTATACCAGACGAGGCCTATACAAGGCGGCGGTCTATCGTGTGACCTCTTCAACATAGTGAAGGAAATGATAATAAGTAAAGCTGCAGTAAACACGAGTGGCATGGTATTCAACAAAAGCCACATGCTTCTCGCGTACGCTTATAACGTAGACATCATCGGTCTTAAATTGCAGGATGTGACTGCAGCCTTCTCGAGTATACAGAAGGAATCAGCGAAAATGGATCTAATGGTGAATGAGGACAAAATAAAGTTATTAGTGTCAACGAAAAAAGAATCTACTCATTTGGGAAACTGCATCAACGTTGACAACTGTAATTTCGAGGTGGCAGATAATTTTATTTACCTAGCCTCCGCCATCAACAAAACAGATAATGTCAGCCTCGAAATTCGGAGAAGAATCCTGCTAGCTAATAAATGCTACTACGGACTAAGCAAGCGATTCAATGACAGAGCCCTCTATCGACAAACAAAAATCCAGCTATACTAGATACTGTTTGTACCTGTCTTGATGTATGGGAAAGGCTCGTATCTGTACTGTTTTTCGCAGTACTGTACTGTTTTTCGACATACATCAAAAACTGCGTACTTCTTTTATCCCTCAAAATACTGTTAATCGTATTTATCATTATACGATTTACGTAACACATTAGGGGTAGTAACTTGCTTTCTCATTATATATAACGCTGATAATTTGAATGCTGCTTTAAGCTCTTCCTAATAGTCTATTTTTTTCTTATTGTAATATTTTTCAAAGCATAAATAATATTTTTTGTGTCCTTTTGAGATTCTTTGTGGGATTTATTCATTATGCACAAAGCGTTATTAAATGTCCTCCTAATACAAAGTACCCGTGACTGTTTTACCAAACTCTGGACATCATACCCTATATGACTCATGGCTATTATTACATATAGTAAATTTTATGTTAACACCCCATATAAAATATACAAAAGTTCCCATATTCTGTTGCATAAACAATCCTTTTTATATTTATCATATCTAGCCTGAAGGATTATTAACAATTTCCCATGTTGCCATTTGTCGCTTTATAGATTCATCTTTTCATAATTTAAGCATCTTTCCCTCTCATATTTTGGGACTTTATTGTTATTATAGAGGGTGCCATATGTTCATCGCACACCCGTTTCCTGGAAGGAAACTCCATCGTATTTAGTTTCCTCTTCAATGTTTGCCATTACGCTTAGTACGTTTTTTTCGTCCATGCGAGCACTTACACATTATTGTCTTTATCACTAACGGGAGAAGCAGTCGTGGCAATAGCAGTATAAACAATTTCAGCATACGTTCTTATTTGAGCTTTCTAGTATGTATATGAGTGTTTGTGGGAACAGTTCTTGGGCAAAAGATAAAGTTCATTTATTATGGGCCATGAAATCTCAAGAGCAAAAGCGAAAAAGGATAGGCAAGTAACCGTATACAAAGAAGTTAAAATAAATAGACATAAATAGACAAATAAATGCTGAAATGTGCGGGTTAGCAGGAGTATACTTTTGCTGTTATTAACATTTATGAATATCAGGAAAACAGATTAAATTCTTCCGAATGCACATTGGGGGGAAATTGAAGAATATGCAAATACTTTAGAAATATAGTTAGAAATGTAGTTAATAGTTAAATTTAGTCTCTGAATTAATTAAATATAAGATTATTCTGTAAATACCTTTCAATAATTTTTTTTCAACAAAAGTGAATTTTTGTCGGGAAAAAACAAAAGTTTCTTCAAACAAACAAATTATAAACAATTATCTGCAATATTAACAAATGAAGTAACTCCTAATGACTTGAAATGAAAGCATAACTAAAAGAGGTATTATTGATAACAAAATATATTTATCATGTTGCAATAGATATACAAATGAAAACTTTGTTATTAACGAAAGTTGTGAAATAACTTTAAAAAAATTAGGAGCTGTTACATAAAACACCTTTTTTAAAATATTGAGTTTTTGGGACTAACTTCACATTTTACGAGATTTATTTCAATTGGAATCTACTTCATATATAACAAAAATCATACACCACCAATATATGTCCCATTCTTTCCCAATGTGCGCGATGCTTTCCATTAAAACTCTTTCGCCATGACTAAGGCTCGTATCTGTACTGTTTTTCGCAGTACAGTACTGTTTTTCGGCACCAAAAACTGCGTACTGCTTTTCTCTCTCAAAGTACTGTTTTTCGATACATAATAGAAATATAAACAGCGAACAGCAATTTCATGCAATAATATTGTTTACTTCAAAAATAAGCTCGAAGAAACACTAAAAATGCGTCAAGAGGGTGATTTTTTATCCCCAGCTGTAGTAGCAGAAAAGCAAAAACTTATTGACAATGGATACAATTCGATTGAGAAGGCTGCTTTACGCACTGATTTTTTCGGTAATTTTACCTGCTTTGATTTGAATGCTTTTATACTAATGGAATGAAGTCGAAGCCGTTATGAACAAGTTAAGGGAAAAGAATTTGTACTATGCCAATGAAAATGCGGTATATTTGCACACCCAATTTACATATATCAAAAACGAGCGACAAAATTATGCAATGGAGAGAAGGCAATGTTTCAAATGTGGATCGGTAGGTGGAGATATTTATTCATCTCAATAACGCTGATTGCGAATTCAAAGAAATGGCCACTATCGTTGAATATATTTTATGTTTTCAGGAACTTCAGCATCAGTGGAGCGAATCTTCTCTGCAGTGAACAAAACTTAGACGTAAGATAAAACCCGATTAGATGTGCAAACATTGAAGGCGATTCTGGCCGTCAAATGTAATGTGGAGTACAATACATTGATTTCTACAATTACCTCAAAACGAAGCTGACATTGCTTTTTCAAATTGCTTCAAACGACAAATACAATACAACTACAAAAGTTGATTCTGGAAATGATTGCTAATTTTTTTATATATTGAATAAAATATATATGCTATGTAAATATGTACTGCGAAAAGTACTGTTTTTCCAAATCGATGTACTGCTTTTTTTACAAAATTTCAGTGAAATGTACTGTTTTTGTCCAAAAAATATATACGAGCGTTAGCCATGACAAATACGAAATGTAACATTTTCCGCTCCACTAAATTACTTAGGTAAAAACCGTGATGTTTTCCGTTAAGTTCACAAGTTAAACTTGTATCTTTTGTATTTGCATTTAAGCGTTAATGTGCAGCCTTTTCCTTAGGTACTTAGTGGCGGTGTTGGCTCCGTCATCATCAGTCAACCGAATTGCACCGACAAGACTTTGCCATGAATGTGCGCGATATTTGTATGGCAGCAGATAACATGTTTATGCACGCACAATTGTGTGGGTGTGTGTCGGTGTACGTGTAGATGTTTGCTTTATCCTGTCATATCAGAAATTTCAGTTGCGCAACAGATGCTGGCTTGTAAAAGATTCATCCTTGCTTTCGTTTTATGCAACAAGAACATTTATCAAGCGAGAAAAGCCCGCAACGACAGCAGCATGAAATGAAAACATTGTCGGATCCTTGGCATGTTGTTGATTATTGTAACTAGTTTCAGATGTAACCAGCGGGAGGCGATAGTGCCGAGACTGCCACTTGTTTTTTCCTTTCATGTGGCACTTGCCACTGCCGGCACTAGGATATAAGTTACATTTCTAACGAATCCATGTTGTGCTATTTTATTTTGAATACGTTGGGGTAGATCATTTATTTGCCCGTATACATGATGTAATGTATACAGAGAAGATTTATTATGTCAGTTTGGGGTAAACATTTTTGGTTGACAAATCTGTATTGAGTCGTTGGTTTTGGGTACAAACAATCCTACTTCTTGGAAATAGTTAACATTCAAGGTTGTTAAAGTATGAGATGTACTGGAAGTAGAGTAACCAACGTATGGTGTGTTGTGGAGATTTCTTGGAAAATGTAACGGGTTTCAATAAAAACATGTTAACGAATAAATTTTAACATTGGCAATAAGGATGTTGTTTTTTTTTCTCAGAACTTGCTAAGGGCTACTGATGCGAGAGAAGAGACTTTACATGGAAAATTGGAATTGTTTTGGCGCGGTAAACTTAATTAAATTTTTGATTGCCGAGAGTGTCATTGGTGGAATTCGGTTTACTTGGTATTTTTTTTTAAGATTTGTCGTACTTGCACTGTCCAATATCGATAGACTATGTCAGTCCGAATCATCGTAGCACCGTCCTTGAAACTTGTATTCCCTCAATTTGATTAGGTGATATAAATGTTGTGAATATCTAAGTTATAGAATTGAGTTCCATACTATGGCACTTGATTGGATATTAAACTTGGTATTAGTAAAATACATCATAATCATGTCAACATGATGATGAAACCTATTGAGGATAATAATGTGATAATAACACAAGATATTTTAGTTTTCCTAGACTGCCTTGGGTATGTTTTTTTCTTTTTTGACGTACCCACAAAATCCTTCAAACAGTTTCACTATAAAATTATTAGTACTCCATTAAGGTCAGACATGAAAAGCATGAAAATTTATCGAAATCAATATCGAGGCCCCGGTTCAGAACAGGACCCACAACTACCCCGGAGTAGCCCCTTGAGGGTTTAAATGTATGACCGACCCCCATTTTTCCCAAACATACCTACTCCCCATCTTCACCCTCTAAGGGGAATCCCATACAGAATTTTTTTTATAAAATTTGCTTCCACCGCTCTTACTCAACCCCAACAGTTTCTCTGATCATATCTACCCTCTATCTTCAACCCCTTAAGGTGGTCCCCATAGATTTTTTTTATTTTTATAATTTTTTTTATGAAATAATCTCCTGCTGCTCGCATGGTGCCTCCAGAGGGGTGAAATATATGACCGACCCGAACATACCTACCCCCTATTCTCAGGCCCTAAGGGGGCTTCCAAACAAAGAGCACTTAAAAAGACCAAAAGACAAAAATTCTCCACAAAATGATATTTCCGTTAAATTTTTCGTTTTTATTAAGGGTTAATATTTTAATACATTTGTGTGAAATCTTTCAGGTTTCCCGTCTATTCAGAACTTATATCCTCTAAGCGAAGGTTGAGATGTGCATGATCGGCCAAAAACTATTACCACCTCCCATACAAATTGCTTCTTTTGGAGGGTCTGTCCTCTCGATTAACGGTGTAGTTAAGGAGCAATATAACTAAAATTTGGTATGTAAACTTCTGTCATCTAAGCAGAGCAAGATCGAAAAAAACTAATTCCATTTCCCATACAAACTCCCCCTTTTTGAGGTTGTCCGTCTAATTACCCCCGCGATTACAGACGTTTGTTAGGAAGCATGGAGCTAAAATTTGATATGGAAGCTTCTACTGTCTCGGACACAAACTACTTACACCTCTCATACAAATTCCCCCTTTTTTCGAGTTTCCTTCTGTTTGTCCACACTAATACAGCCGTAGTTTAAGAGCCATCGATCTGAAATTTGGTTTGATATCAGGTGAAGATAAAGTTCTAAGATGTGCAATATCAGACAAAAACAACATCCAACACCCAAACCAAATCCCTCTTTTGGGGGATGTCCGTCTGTCCCGTCGATTACAGCCTTATTTAAAGAGCTATAATTTGGTATCCAATCTTCTATCCTTCTAAGATGAACAAAATCGGACAAAAACTACTTAAAAAAATGCATAACAATATTTTCAGGTCGTATTAAAAAATCGGCAAAAGTGCAGAATATGAAGCGGGAGCCCAAAAAAAAAAAATAAAAGCCACTCCCCCCAAATACGTCCTAAAACACGAAAATCAAGGTCAAGGTTGGCGCTAAGGACTACGGGGCCCTGGGGTCCCAAAAAAGGGGCCCCTTGGGTTCTATGATAACCCCCCTTGTGTGGATACTCAAATGAAAGATACTTTCGAGACGAATCCAACGGTGGTATTTTGAAGTGCCTACGGGTCTTCCGTATGTAACAATGAGCAAAGTATGACAATTGTAATGCATTATAAAGCTTTTATATATATAACTTATTGAACAATTTTAGTCAGAAGTGGTAATATTTTTCTACAGTCTAGATTCTAAAACATTATCTGGAGAAAATACAGACTGCTTAACAGGCCGTAAAGCTTAATAGTTTTCTATGCAGCTTATTTGCTTAGTCATAAAAGAATAACTTAATGTTTTTTTTTTTTTTTTAAATTCGTTTGGGGGTTATGTGATATGAAGGTAATTTAAAAATTTTTGCTGCTGTGTCGTATGTTTCCTAATTAAGTAAATGTTGATGCTATTCTAGAAAAGCTTGACTTTTTGTTAAAAATATCTACTATAATACAGCAAACAATCACTAATCGTTTGTCTGGTAAAAGCTTATATAAAATTTTGACGTTCGGTATGGTCGTTTAACTGTATACCACCTTTAGTGAGTCTAAATATGTTTTTAAGTATTGGAAAATTTGATATGTTGTAAGACAATATAACGAATTCATAACAGTATCATGTGCACGCCAGTTAAATGAGAGTATTTAATTCAAATGCTGCTTCATATGGTACACAACAACAGCTCTGGCCCATTATAACTCTCATTCAATTCAAATTTTTTTTCCAAACTTTCGTATTAGTGTGTTTCTTAAAAAAAACTTTTAACTTAATTTGAAACAAAATACACACTAAGACATGTTGTTCATGTTGTTTTAAAGTATGTCTGTGCACAAAATGAAGGATGAAGGAAGAGTATTCGAATGATTCCATCACAAAAGCCTTTGTTGTTTGCAACATAAAGAATTCCAACAAAGAAAATACTCAACAACGATCCTAACGCAAATACGGAGTAGCAGATATTTGCATGCATGTTATTCCAAATGCCAGGGTCTATTATGTCGTATGAGTGTTAGTAAACATACAAAGTTAATAATATAACTCATACGTTTCAATGATACTCGAGACTCACAAGAAAACTTTTTGGGTTGCATTAAAAATTCTCATATACATGTATATATATTTAATTCGAGAAGTTTGGGTATACACTTTATCGTTGTGATTAATTGCAGCTTTAGGTATTGTTTTTCCCCTAATGTGGGTTTACATGATGCATTAATTATAATTTGGCAAGATAATTGTATTAAATTTATGTCTGAGACATTTAGACGTTGGCGTTGATTTCTTTGTATGTGTTTTTGCTTTCCTTTTATGGGGCAAATGGGAATCATAATCTAATGTCGTCATAATAAAAACGATCATGCAAAATAAAAAATGTAAGTAACTAAACTGTACTTGCAGAGTCACTGAACAATTGGTGTTATGTTTCACGAAGTACAAAGAATTGGTAGTATTTACTGCCCAATATACGTTACACTAAAGTATTCGATGCATATAGGCAAAGTGAAATTTTAAAAAAAAATTCTATTAAAAATTTTTACAATCTTTTTTTTTTGGATCAGAATTTTGAATTTCATAATGAAACTCAAATATTCTCAAGTGTTAGTTAGTTACTTGTGTCCAATATCGTTGCCGTTAAGTTAAATATTTTCCATTTGATTTTTGCCTCCGGTGAAATTGTTGGCAATCCTTTATTTTCGTTTTTAGAGTCAGGTATGTCAACATAAACATACAATGACATTGAAAGTGTAAAGCTGTGACATGTGCCAAGAATTTCACCTATGCATCCTGTGAAAATTGCAGGAGCAAATCAAGACATATATGTTCGTTAGGGTGGTTCATCAAAAAATAATTTGTCTTCCATAGAAATTTAATAATTAATATTTTACTGAAATCACTTTTAAATCAAAAATTGTTTTTATATGATTTTATTTTGTTTTGATAGTATGAATTATTTTGCAGTAACTATGTGGCAGTAATTCGTAATACCAATGATATTTTTAATGTTGTAAGAACTTTGCCAGGCATAAAATTATTAGTTAAACTACAAATGTATAGGGCAAACTTTTTCTACTGAAGCAAAATTTTCTCTGAAATTCGTTATACATCTCTACCGAAATTTGAGACCACACTTTGGTCTAGCCTAATGCACATGTGCAGAAATTTTTTTCAGTACATGACAATGAACTACATATACTAGTATATGTATTTGTGAGCGCTTTCTTAATTCTAACAACAAGTTGTATTTATACTGTAAATATAACTGACACCATGATGGAATTTCTCTTACTTTCACTCTCTCTCTCTTTCGTTTTATTTTTCATCTGATTTTTTTCCTTTTTCTTTGGCATTAATGCCAAAACGATCCGATAAAAAATAAATCTAAGTTTTTATTTGCTCTTGACGCCTGGTGATAGCTTTACACGAACACTCATGAACAGTGACTCGTAAAACCTTTATCCCAACATACTTACCCACACAAATGGTATATATGGTATATGAGGTGGTACATGGTGTTGTGTCAGTGTGTATATACAATGGTGCCACATGTTGTGCTACCTACATTCAGATTGAAATAACATCACACGCACGTGGGACACAAATGTGACAGTAATCGTAAAATAGGTGGTTAACGTTTCTCACGAAAAATCCATAATTTACTTTTTGTCTTTGGTTTGGTGACGGTTTGTGGTGGGAGCGATAAAGTCATGGCGGCAAAGTACTTTTAATTGTATTTAAATAACGCACAATGTGATGTGTTGCCTTACCTGGAAACCCAGCAAGCTCCACACTTCTTTGTCGGATGAAAAGACACACGCCGTGTAGTTGTGACCGTGAAATTGGTAGATTCGCACAGAATGCGCCAACGCCACTGGTATCGCCGTCGTTACGATTAGGATCCAAGCCATTATTATTGCTCTGAAATTGAAAATGTGACAAGGCATTAGTGGGTAAGGTGAAGTGCTAAAAAAACACACACATATACACACAATATCCATTTAGTTTCATTCTTTTGTTTCGACTTACAGCGTTGCGTTTCTTTCCGTTCTGAGGGACATACTCGTCACAGGATGCACCACAGCCAGAAACCGATCGAATGACATTAGCACCAGAGTGTACACACTGCAGTGACAAGTCACCACAATCATGTATTGTACGAATTTGCACCACAAATTGCCAAATGGCCACTCGGGCAAGACGTAATCCGTTGCTGTGAATGGGACGCAGAAGATGACAAATAGAATATCCGATACGGCCAAATTTATGATGAGCAGATTTGTTGTTGATCTCATTTGTTGATTTGCCACCACAACTGCAAAGGGAGAAAAGGATAACGATAAGAAAGGATGTATTAACGAACTTTGTGTAAGTAATACGAAATATAAATTTATACAACTGGTGGAGGGCTGTGAACTTTGACTCGGGCAAGTTCAGCGTTTTTTTCTTATTCTTAATGTATTATTGATGCATCAACTTTGGCAGACTAATAAAACTGTCGACGTTAACAAATTAGATTTAACGAAATGGGGCAATGAACGACAACAGTCGAGTCTGCATTAATTTTATTGTAGGCACATGTAAAGGGTATAACACTCTCGCGTAACGATTTTTAGGGCTCAAATACGCAGAGTGTTTTAAGTGTGGGAAGAGAGAACTGCTGCCATTTTGTTAGAAGGCAGCACTTTAAGTGCACTTTAAAACTAGGCAATAAGATTGTGTTTAACAAAGATTTTTTATGAAACACTATCTGGACTCCTAACGCGTTCTCATTATCCTTATTCCGAGAAATAAATTTCAAAATGAGCTTCAAAAGCTCTTTTAAGACCAAACATTGATATCATTAACTTTTACTGGTCCTTTGGTACCGTCAAAATGAGGTGTGCCGATAACATATTTTTATTCTTTTTAGATATTTTGAAATAAGAACATTTCCTTTTTAACGTAAAAAAAATTATTTGATCTTACTGCTATGTATTACAAGTTTACAAGCATTTTTGTTTAATATAGAATTTATTTGTTTTATATCTTTTAGACAATATTTTCCCAATAGGACGTTACTGAAATCATGTTTCGATCTAGAAGACACCACATTTTAGTTCAGCTAAGATGTATTTTGTGAAGGCTACTGCAGCTCAAGGGGCTATCAGACTGACGGAAGCTGGCAATTGCCTTCAATCCATTTTTTTTATCTGCTACTTTATACTGATTTTTTTTAACAAATGTGTGGATTTCCGTAAAGTAAGCGTTGAAATTTCGGAAAAACCGGAATGGAATGACGTCGGGACTCCTTATGATGACTTCATTTCTGTCTTGGCTGACGGTTCGGAGCTGGAACAGGACACATAAGTCTAAAACGTGACAAATTCCCCTATACGATACTTACTAACTTCAAATCGATATTAAATTATTATGCCATGTAACTTGACAAAACGAATGATACAGAACTTCTTCTTATTCACGTGCAGTTCTCAGAATTGAGTCCCAAAATCATGTGTTGTATTGTGCAACGAATGCAGAAAATCGCGGAGGCTATTATAGGATGTGGAATTTATTCTAGCAGATGGATAACCATACAGTGTTGATAGCCAGGCTGCAAAAAAACGATAATTTCTACATTGTTCAAATAAAATTTGGTGAGGAACTGTATGAATAAGTTGGATGAGCTTAAGCCTCAAGATGTCAACCTTTGTTGAGTTCCAGGATCCCTGGTAACGGTATGCCGATGGAGCATCTTCTTTGTAGCTAGCCCGCTCTAGCCCGTAGGAGACTAATACTCTTTAAGAGAAAGATATATAGATATATCCTTAGTCCGAGTAGGAGAATTAATAAGTTTTATGCGGCGCCTTCCATAGCTAATTTGAGTTCCCATGATTTCATCTTCTTCCCCCGCTCTCTTCTTATTTCTCCTTCCCCTCCCTTTCTCCATTTTTTTAACGGACAATCACAATGCATCAGCAGATCTCGGTGTGTTGTTGTTATTTGAACAGCTGGAGGAAGTAGCTGGGGTGATAATTCTTTATACAGATTTTTTATTTATCGACACTCGATCGAGCATTTAATCCGATTATTATACGATCATTGTTGGCAACTCTGTAAATAACCTTTGTAGATAACAAGGTTTGTGTCATGGGATTGTTAGGTGTTTTTTTTGAGTTTTTAACGCCAAATTCCACCAAAGATGGAGCTAGCTGGTTTCTTTTTCCTTAGTCCTTACAAAGTCAATTTTTCATCGATGTTGATTTGGCCAGTGCCCCGGCCGGGTATCTAACCCGGCACCATCGGATTGCTAATCTACGTCGCTTCCACTGAACTATCGAAGGCCTGGCCTGTGATTTAGTTTTTTACCGATTACACTTGTCCACAATCCGGCCAAACCTTAATTTAAGTACTACAACTTTGTAAATCTCTAAAAAGTTACTATAACAACACTCCTATCTCATGTTATCTCCACTTAAGAACATTTTTTTTATCGTTTTTGTCCCAGAGAACCTTTTTAGAAAAAAAAAACATTTTACAAACATCTCAAACATTCCCCAAATGTGCGTTTGTACTAAACGTTTGAAATTATTAAAATATACCAACAAAATACCTTCACCTTCATCAACACCAACTCACTTTATCGTTTCTAGCTAAAATGAGTGTTTTGTGTGTTCACCTTGTTATACATAGACTCCGGAAACAATTTACTTGTTGCCACTTTCTAGCACAGCAAAAAAAAAAAACCGTACAAACTTTACTATCATATTTAACATTCCATAAGATGGGTTTGTTATTGTTCCCATTGGAAATTGTGTTTCCTGTTTCCGGTAAACTCACCTGTAAAACAGTTGAGAATAAACAAAAACATTACTAGCCTATTCCTGGTAAAACAAAACGAAGGCGAGTGTAAGCAAACAGTTTAGAATTTCATTTGGAAAAATGGGAAATATTCTTCTGTTATATGTTGCAAAGAGCAAACAGAGAGTAAAGGTTTTAAAGTGCTAGTTTATATGTTGGAGTACTTCTGAGTAAACGAAGATGCAAGTTGAGTATTAGAAGCGTCTGCTAAAGTATTTGTTAAAGAAGTAATAGGGAATGTGGAAAAGGAAATAATTAAATTGCAGTAGAAACGATATTAAAGCATTTTTGGAAAACAATACTTATTAAAATAGGATTTATTTTGGCAACTTTTAATAAAATTGTTGATCAATCAATTAATCTTATTGCGTTAAAATAAAAAAATCAACCTCATTCAACATTTAATTTTTCAATACAAATATGTTTTATATTAAAGGAAATAACTCCTTTACTTATATGTGTGTATGTTAAATCTTATTCAATGCAATGATGTGTTAAATATCTGTAAATCACTTTGGGTCATTTCATACACATCCTTTCGATCGATTAGGATCGTATATCCTCCTTTATGAAGATTCCCTACACTTAAGGCGATTATCCTGGAAGTGAAACCTGTTTATTGGTGACTGAATCATTTTATAATCACTCAATTATGATAGGTACTCGTATCTATTTTAAGCCATTGCTATACGGGTTTGCTCGCATACGTTGCTAAACGTGAAATGTATCACGAAGCAGCGAGTCTGCAAGCGATGAAAGTTCCACACCAGATCATTATGCCACTGTTACCTTTAACAATTTCTGGACGGCCCATAGACAATCACGTTCGAATATTACGTTTGCGAATTTATTTTTGTTGCCTCTTCCTGCAATTATAAAATAAAATGCTATATTTTTGTTAGCCCGTATGGTTCGCCATCTTCGCTGTAAACAATGATTATGGCAAATCAATCGCATTTTACCGCAGACTGTTTAGCAAAAATATATCGCTAAATTTCATATCCAATATCCTATCCACGACGTAACTGCAATTCTCATCAAACACTATCTCAATTCCCCAGTCTTGTGGAAACATTTAATGTAAGTTTTTCATTTTATATTACCACCACTAAACACCAACGATCCAACCATCAAATGTCGACACACTTTTTTACTATCGCTGTTATGCGTGGGTGTGTGTGTATAAGGCATCTTACATTTGCTGCTTATGACTGCTGGAAGAGAGGTCATTTCCTTCGGAACAGGCTTTCGGCACCTATCCTATATTGCTTTGTAAACTCACACATTAACTTTGGCACGAATCAGCGTTTTTGTTTGTATTATGTGGGATTGTACGCTGCAACGCCTACAAGCCGCCTGCACTTAAAGGTCTCTAATACGATTCCACATCCTCTGTTACGAGGTTGTTACTCGTACACTGTTTCCACATCCTACTTGTTACTACCTACTTATGAATTGTATGTCCTTGTTTTCTGCTCGGATTGCGGCTGTTGTTACCGATGATGTTGTTCCATCGTTCCATCCAATTACGTTGCTCAAGGAATTTGTTCTTTGTTCTCATTGTTTCAAATTTCTATTGTTACATGAGATGTCGTTCGTTATTGTTGCTGTTTGTTGTTGTTTTTTTTCTCCCCCTACTTCTTATATTGCGCCCTCGTTGCGACTGTTGCTGGAGCCGCTTTGTGTTCAATTTGGCACGAGCATTCTGCCCCAGTAGCTTTAGCCAGATTCCAGTGCCAGAACGACCCAATGGGATGAGCGGTGGAACCGAGCCAAAACAACACGGCAACCAACAGGCGTTTTACAATTAGCTACCAATTTATGTATTGTTTCCATTCAAATGAACTTTACCCACTTGTGGCGAAGGGCAGCAGCCGCATTATATGCCACAGCGGTACGTAGACGCTATTGGTGGGTATGCTTATCATGTAGTGCGTTTGGCCTCGGGTCCATAAGACTTGTGGGAGCAGCGTCAGCCACAGTAGCAGTAGTAGTAGTAGAAGTACAACAATGTCATTTGCCTTTACAACAAATGTCGGTTACCGTATGTTATGTCGACAACAAGGTGGAAACAAAAATATTTTGTGCAGGGGTTGTATGATCATTAGCTAGTCATATATATGGTTTGAATTTTCTGTGCGGTATTAGATGGAACGAGATTTTAAAAAATTAAAATTTTTACTTAAAAAGATTTTTAAACAAAACTACTATTGAACATTGTGCAATTAGCTACTTTTCGCCATGTCAGCTCCTGTCTCTGTAATTTTTACTTAATCCTCGTATTTCATTCTAAAATATTTGCTGGCGCACACCTCAAGCAATGGGGGAATAGGACTCAAACGTATGTATATGTGTACACATATGTGTGTTAGTTGCTTTTCTTTGTATATTGCAATGAAATTGGCAATCAAATAGCAAGGACTTTATATGAGGTAATAAGCGGTATAGTAGGAGAAATTCAATGTTATATCCAAGAAAAATGTCTTCTCTAGGGAATTCAGATGAATGACGCAGGTATGGACTATGGCTGCAACTGCATTGGTAGTCGTGTACTTTTTATGAGCAAATTGTTTTTATTATATTTTTTTTAAATGCTCAAAAGTCAATTGAAACTTCGTAACAATTGCTATTAGTAAAAATAACTTAAAGTAGCACTTTAACGACAATTACAGAAAAAATTACATTTTATCTACCCTTAAATAAATATCAACTCTCAGAAAGTTCAAATATTTCTCATGATTTGCAGCAAATTAAATTTTTTAGTTTTGACAACTAAAAAAACAAATACCAGGTATTAAAGACAAAATTTTTCTTTTACATTTAATATAATATTTGTGAATGTATTTTATTTTATATTGTATGCTTCCTTTTTGTGTTTACTCAAAGAAATTACTACCTCCTACCCCAGAGTAAGTGAGGACTTATTGAAACTAAGTTAATTTTAATTAACTTACTTTTTTCGGTATTTTTTACGAATTCCACCAATTTTATTTCATTTTATTTTCAATCAATCTTTTTTATTACTTTGCATGATTTCATTCCAGCAAAACCCTCAGTTAAATATGTAGTGTTAAATTTTGTATACTTAGAAGTGCAAACCAAAATACAATTGTATATGCATGTGATTGTGTATGTTTGTGTGTAGTATTTGGAATCATGTATCTTTTATTCTTATAACTGTACATATATATACTATTATCATTTATTTGACAAAATGATATTCATTCAAACGAAAGTGGTGATAAGTTTCCGCTTGATCACCTTTGGTAACGACATTCCTTCAATGTCGAAAGTTACATGACATTTAGTGTTACATTTCACGTTTTCAGGGGAATACACAACCACTCTGTCAAGCGGAGAATGCCTTCAACATGGCACATTCCCACTCACACATAAACACACACACATGCAATACGATGTACTCTAACACTTTTACAAAGGCAAAATAAATTGATGTGAGAACTCAAAAGTGGAAACGGAAGGAATAAGTTTTGAATAGCACTCATGATGATGAGTACTATGCCGAGTACTATATATAACCGCATATGTGTTTGTGTATGTGGGGATGTAAATTAAAAAAAGTAAAAAAATCACATGTTTTTTTCTGTCGGTATCGTCATCATCATGAACATCGTCATTGTTGTAATCATCTTTGTCGTCATGAGCATCAACGTGAAAAGTAGCATGGCATCAAAATTCAACAAGCAAAATATCCAAGAGGCCTCTTTCACTTGCTCTACAATGACGTTTGACAAATAGTTTATTTTAGTTTTGCTCTTTGAACTAAGTGTGAAATCTGTGACACCAACAGAGGCATCACAGTTCGCCTTTTCAACTGTAAGAGGGCACGACAACGACAACGGCGCTCATGGTGATGATGATGTTGTTTATATTGTGATGCCGAGTATATCGGGGTGTTGCAAGCCGTGGAAGTCGTATAAGGTTGAAACTATTTATAATACTATTTTACGAGTATATACATATAGTGTATTGTGTTGTCTTTGGGGTAGACGAAAATATGCTATGGAAGATTTAGTTTTGAAGGAGTTTATTAGTGAGATAACACTCACTCACATACCACATTTAAGAGATGCAAAGTGAATTTGTTGTTATTTATATAGTGTTATGCTTATATATGACTAGTTTTAACATAACACCATGTAGTAATAGACTATGGGGTAGAGTAAAATATGCCATTGAAAAATTAGTTTTAAAAGAGTTTATTAGTGATTACATAGACTTATCTCACACTCATATCTCATTAGTGCAAAGCGAATTTTTTGTAGTTTAAATAGCGTTATGCTTATATAAGACTACTTTTAAAATAACACCATGTAGTAATAGATAAAGTTTAGAGAAAATTTGCACTAGACATAGTTTTAAATTGATGTGGCTTCCTATTAAAAGAAAGCTTGAGTGCTATCGAAATAACAACTCTTTGACTATATCGCACCGAAAACTTAAATGCACATGCATATATTGTCTGCAGTAAATCAATAATAAGCATGCGGTAATAAGGTCCTGAAACTCACACCATTTATAGAAAATATGAAATATCTTCTAAATCAACTCTTAGCATTCGGTCAATATTTATTGTGAATTGATTTTTTTTATTTATTTGTTTCAACCGGAATGATAAATCAACACGGAGGTACAAAATGTATGATAAAACAAACCATAAGCATCACCGTATACGAAGCCACACGAACAAATGCTTATTGCTTGAGGAAACGGAAGTGAATAAATAGAGAATGATTATTATTCTTCGTATATTTACTTTGCAGGTGTTTGTTATATTTAATCAAAATAATATGAAAATTCAAATGAAAACACAAATGCCCAAGGCTGTGAGTATGTCGAATGATCAATGCTTTAATTAATGGTTGGCAATGAGCAACAAAATCAAATAACATAGTAGCAGTTTATTTTTGTTTATATCCTATGTTTATCAGCTTAATTGCAATACTTCATATAATAATTATACTCTAATATACAGTATAACTAATATGACAGTTGAGCTCTTATGAAATCTTTGACTGAATATTTCTGAATAATCTTTATTTGTTTTAATCGCATAATTTTGACATTCTGTTATGGATTTTCCCACATTTGGCATGCTTAGTACAAATTAACACCAATTTTGATCAATTACATTTCTGTCCTCTGGTTACCCATTTTGTATTGTTATGTGGCAAAGTGGATCTAGATTCTAAATTTACAGACTAATTGTGCTGGATGTAACTCTCACATGTGACCCCACATATAGTAAAAGGACCAATTTGTACACATGCATATGAATGAATATTTATATTATTTTAATCATTGTTGCTACGATACAAATGTGCACTGAGATTGAAAAGAATCAGTTTCTCTCACTCTCTCTCTCTCTCTCTTATGCTTGTTGTAGTCCTTGTGGCATATAAAAGTATTTTTATAGCACACGCACACTTTCAGTCTAGAAATGACACATTCAAGGTTGACAGGTAGTGGGAGGCATTTGCAGTGGATATACAGATGCGCGCTAGGGTGAAGGATTACTTTTCTCTTATTTCATAGTACAGGCAACATTTTTTAAGAAAAGTAAATTTTTTGTCAAAAATAAATTTAAAAAGTTTACTCTGTCGCCAGCAAAAATATATAAAACATTATATATAAAGTCTTTCTTAAATCTTTTGTATAAAAAAAACAACTTAATATGCCTTTACACCTCATGATAGTTTTTCGCGTTATTGTGAATTAACACGTTTCCTTTTTTACGATACACAACAAACAACAAACTATATGTTTATAGACGAATGTGAATGTCAGCTGTTTAATAATCTTTTACTAGGATTGACTCGGCACTATACTGCAAAGCAGAGAGCCGCCAATGGAAGAAGGTGTAAATGAATGGGGACGGGAAAAGAGCCATGGATCTCCCGCATGATAGTCGCGTGCTGTATCCATCAGGAAGAAACTTGGTAAGATGGTAGTAGCGCTAAATTTAAAGATGTGAACTTATATTAAACTTGTACATTAATATTTACGTTAGTGTATCGAAATGATACAACAAATTCTTTTACAATATTATATTAGTTTGTCACGAATATTTTGTATTACAAACATTGAAACAATATTTTGCAATATATATTCATGTTGTACGCTATTTTTTGCATTATTTCAGTTATGTTCTGTTTTTCTGCAAACGTTAAAAACTTATCACCCTAGTGGCCCACACAAACGCATGCCTGAGTGTCAATTCACATTAAATGTGGCGACAGGCAACCTCCATACAAGGGCAGCGCGTTTAAGTACATTCACATTCTCCTGGGTCCTACTGAGTCTTTAAGATGTTTTTGTTCCTCTTTACACTTGTTAAATGCCGCTGTAATGTGGACGTTGTGTGGGTACATATTTGTTTTACATAGATAGAGGGCTTAAAAATGCAATTAAGTAAATAACAATGTGGCATTTGTGGGGTCCCATATGCTACAGTATAGAGCTTGTGTCACACACAGAAGATGTTTGAAAGTTAGTTAAGCTCTTAAATAAGTTGAAGTGGCTTTTTATGCTAAGATTTAAAATATGTTTTCAAAAGCAGTAATTTTCAAGTGCAACTTATTTTTATATAAACTGAAAATTAAATAAAAACTGTTTTGTTTAAGTGAAAACTTCTTTAGTATAGTTTAGGATATGCAAAATTTATATTACTTTTTAGGTTCATTAAGTTCAAGAAATAGGCTGAAGCTCTTTTGGCTTAATATTGCCAATATTATTGAAAAATAATTTTTTCGATGAAGCCACCGGGCTCGGATATTCTATATGTCATCAAAGGGAATGCGATGCATCCAGAACGAGTGACTATGTGGTGCTATTTTTGGCATGGCATGGGTAAATCCGTTGAGTAACTGATGACTATAAGCCGTCCTCGTAAACAATCCCGAGTCTAGTACGAGATTGTTGCAAAGTTTAGAAAGCCTATCCAACAAGGGCACTGATAGTTTTATATAAATGCAGAAAACATATTGCGAAAACTTGGGACTCAAACCCCAAAGTAATATTTTGAATTTACAACGATTTTGCAAAGCCAGTCCTACAATATGGCTCCATAGGCTGGTGGTATGCAAACTGCAAATAAAAGATCTAAGAATGTACAAACTTGTAGGAAAGCCAGGAAGGTATGGCTTAAAAACAACACGAGACGTACATTGAAAATAATAAATCTCGAAAGAGACTAGATCAGAAATGTTATTACTTCTTAATGGGCCCATAGGTAAACACGCGAACAGATGGAGATCCGCAAAGAAAGTATTACAGGAATATCAAAAGTGAACCATCTACTTGCCCATATTAATAGTGACTACCCAGAACTATGCAGAAAAATGCTGGAAAGCCTACTAAAATGCTTTTTAAGTGGTATAGAAAAGCTTGTTGTACTTTTGTAAGACCACTGGACAAAATGGAACGAAACTACCAACTCTCAATCATTTGTAGATGAAATCAAACACACCCTGGCAAGGAACTTGTACACAGCCAAGCGTCACATACGCTGAACGCATCAGTTGAAGGGATGCCACAACAACCAATAGTTGACACAATGGGTCCATAGAGACTAAGTGGTCATTTCCTTTACGGAAGAGATGCCTGCAAACCAATCAATATAAAAATGGTTTTAAAAAAATTAATTAGAAATCTTATAAAAAGAAAAACAAATTACTAATCATTCTCCTGCATTTCTTTATAATCCCATTGTCAAATTTGATAGCTTAACTTGTCTCATGACACTGGAACATCTTTAGCTTAGGTATGTTGCTGCTTGACTATGGACCAGACGAAATGTTTCCTTTTTCTCATATGTATGAGATATTCGTGTCCTGGTTTTCCGACTATGGCTTAGTGGAACATATTACGTTTTACCCAACGAATTCTTCCACTAAACACCAGTAAGTCTCGTGGGATCAGTGTGACGTATGAGTTATATGCATAAAATTCGACAAATGAAGGCGCTTGGCGCTGAAGTGTGGTAGTAGTGGTTTAACTTCACAAAAATGTAACAAAAATAGACCATCATTTTCAACAGAGAAGGAAAAACATTATTCTCCTTTAAAGCAAGTGGTAAACAACAAAAACACACAAAAGAAAAATAAATTAACGAAAACAAAGGATACATAAACTGAAATGATTTTTGTTATTTTTGTTGAGCTTTACTCGCAACAGTGTCTTTATGAAATTGTATGAAACAAAATGGAAAAGTAAAATTCATGAATGAATAAAAAACAAACAAACAGGGCAGACAACGATGCCAACAATGACTGCACCAAAAAGAAAACTATATTTCCAACAGTGACAGAAGCAAAGAAGATAAAGCAGGGGAGGAAGCAACAAGTGTTGTTTTGATATGATGACTGAAAAACAAACGTACGTCAACATTTAAGAAGAAGAAGAAGTAACAAAAGTCGTGTACATTGCTCTTGCTCTGCTGAAAGTAAAGTGGAGCAAAGTTCTTTGGCCACAGTGAATTACATAAGGGACCTTTAGTCTGCAATGGGAAGACATGGACCGGTGCTTTTTATTATTCTTGTAGTACTGCATATGGTTCAACCTCAGAAAATTATATGCGGTTTTACTAGAGGTCAACCAAATACATTTTTAAATGTTTTCCCTCTTTTTTTGCTGAGATGTGGAGAAAAGTCTGTCCATAGTTTTCAACTTATGGACAAAGTTTCATGCAATTATGTTGCCATGCGGTATTTTGGTGCTCTGCAATTCACGGACTAATGTCAAATATTTTTTCCGGTCATAGTCTTTTCAGAAAAGGAAACAAAAAAGAATCAAAAAAGTTAAAATAAAACAACAATTAAATGGAAATGTACAGTAAAATCCCTCCCCAAAAACCGACAAGCTGTAACAATTGGTATAAATCCCACCAACGATACTCGCGACGTGACGATATTTGCGGTAATCTTGATACGATACTGTGAATGTCAGGAAAATGTATTGACATAAAAACATGTTTTACGAGATTTTTTGGGATTAAAAGCTCTTAACCATCATTGTGTAATTTGTACCCTTTTTACATATGGTTTCTTACCAATGTGTCGGTGTATGTTTCATTGTAGGTCGTTGCGTAATATTGACTAAAGAGGAATATAATGAACAACATATGTGTTCAATACTCTCGCTGTAGTCTAATGGATTTACAGAAATGTTTTTAATGTTTTTTAATGTTGATTACTATTCTTTGTCAATACTTAAGACTAGGAGGCATATCATGAGTAAATCAGGTAACACAAAGCTTTATTATTGTGCATAAATAGTACATCCTTTGACTTTTACTTGTTGCATAAATAATTGGGTCGCATAAATTCATTGACAAGAAAAACATTTTTTATTATTGTTTGTGATTTTCAATAGTGCCATTTGCAAGCAAAATAACAAAAATGCAAAGAAGCTGTAAATGTTTCCCTCATGAATTCATCTAGACGAAAATAGATGTTTGAATATGAACGACTAAGGTGGTCTTTATCCCAAAGGCAGCAAAACCATTATAAACCAAGGCGAAAGACCAACAAATCAATCAACAAGAAGTATCTCTAGTAACTTTTACAGACATAGAGGAAGCCTTTTCTCTAAAGACCAACTCACACATTAGCAAAGTGATTCACAATATGCTACTAAAGATAAGTATCACCACTAAGCTTGGAAATCGCATCCTCAATAGAAAGGTATCTAGTAGGGATGTAACGAATGTGCTTTAGCGAATGCGAATACGAATATTGGAATATTTTTTTTGCGAAAGCGAATGCGAATACTTATTTTTGGTTTTTGCGAATGCGAATGCGAAAGCGAATATTCCAAAATTGTTTAGCGAATGGCAACAAATTGTTTACATAAACGAATAATTTAGTTTCATTCCTACTGTCTGCCTTTTCAAATAAAAATATGTATTCCAGTTAAGTAATTAAGCATAAATTATTGATTTCAAAGTAAAACAAAAACAAAAATATATATAACTAGTGGGCCCGGCAATGCTTCGCTATTGCATTTTAACTTGTAATATATTTCATACTAGTGGGCCCGGCAATGCTTCGCTATTGCATTTTAACTTGTAATATATTTCATATTTAGGTCTACAAAGTACTTTGAAAACGGTACTTAAGCTCGATAATGATATGTTGAGTTTATTAACTTATGTAACTAATTTCAAGCAACTCCTTAACATGAAAGTTAACAAATTAAGTGTTGTTGTTTTAAATTCTAAATATTAAAGGCTCTATGACGATAGTAAAAAGTTCATCAGCAAAGTCATATCTTTTACAAATCGGAAACAGACATTCCGTTTAAGATCAAAATTCAATGTAGTAGCGGTAACCGTCTTTATACTAACTATTTCTTTGGGCGTAAAAAACCCTTTTGACATGCCTTCTCCGCCTATTGACCGAAAATGGAAATTTCGTTTGAAGCTTTATGCCTTTAACCATAAAAACCACTTTTGCCATGTCTTCTTCTCACATGGATCAAGAATATTTCAGAATACTATCTTTGTATTGAACTCGTATTACCATTCTATGAGATAATTCGGTCACCCCACGTTTGGCTTTACAAAGTGATGATCTCACGCGCTGTATTGCATTTTACGCCGCACAGTGGTTCCTTTTGGTTTTTTTTGGAATTAATTCTGTAACTTTTGAACGGATAATGCTATCTTGATGAAATTTAAAATAGTTAAAGCTGAGGTGTTTTCGAGATGATTTGGAAATATTCGGCTCCCGAGGTGGTGTGGGGGCCACTGCGTGGCCCTCCAAAGGTTGGTCACCTCGGGTGTTTCAAAATTTCAAATGCTTGAAGAATGTGCATTTATGAATCGATTTAAAAGATTTTTGCATTTAGATAGTGCTTCGAAAAACCTTCAAAAAACATGCTTACATGCACATGTTATCTCATTTAGGTCAAGAGATATTTGAGAAAATAAAAAAAATTGTGTCATTTTTGTATTTTTATTCATTTAGTATTTTTAAGGGTGTGAGCTCAGTTTTTCCTTGATTTTAAAGATATTTATATCGTTAGTTAGCTTATAAAATTCGGAATGAAATTGCTGTAAAAATAATTCAAATATTTTGTTCCAATCAAAAGTTATAAGCATCGCAAGTAAAAGTTTCCAAAAAAAGGCATATTTTTACTGTTTTTTTGCAAAAATGTTACTACATTCTTTCGTTTGTAAAAAAAATATTTCTTCCGGGAAGTGGCAATTTCTTTATTATTCCTCATAGAAATGTTGATGCAGATGCATTTAATGCTAAATTTGAATCAGTTCAGCAAAATGGTTCCCCGGCAAGGGAAGTCAAAAATACCCCATTTTTGAAAAAAAAAAATTTTTGTTTTTGAAAATTCTCAAATCGCAAAGCGCCAACGAGAAAGCTCATTATATATTTTTTTGACCACGTATGTGGACTAGTTACCCGTAACGTATTTCAACATCCCTGCCATAAACAAAGACAGTGTGGCCATTTAAGTAAAAAATTCGGAATTTTGGAACATATTTTCCCCGTTTTGGGAATTTGGGTATTTTGTTGTAAGATATGGCAACACATTGTTATTCGTTTTTTTAAGGACAATTTTATGTACATTATTCCAAAATTTCGTTAAGATATTTCAGTCCGTTTGGATTTTACGCTATTTTTCATATAAGATATTATTTCTCCAAAAAATACGTTTTGACCAAATTTTATATTTGACTCAGAATTATGTCCAAAATAAAATGTGCTTTTAATTAATTTTTGTAAATTATTAAACTTTATGTAATTCCCTTTCCATTGATATGCAATACTTGTATGTCAAGAGTTTATTTATTCTTTATAATTATAATCAAAACTTCACTACCTCCGTAATAAAAGTATATATCGTGAAACACACATATATATGGGGGCTATATCTAAATCTGAACCGATATGCTTAGTTTTGTTACCACATCATAATAGTGTAAAAAAACTAAGATGTGCAAAGTTTTGTTAACACCAGAACAAAAATGTGGTTTTTGGCTACAATAATGTATAAAAGGTTATGCTAATTTGTATGGGAGGTACCAGAAGGGGCGGGGCAAGCGGACCCATTATTTCAGTATATACTACACGCTGTCAAATAATAATACCATCCAAATTTTAGCTTCGTAGAGCCCCCCATTAGGAAGTTAGTGACAATATAGTGGTTTTAGTGAATTAGGTAATTTTGTATGGGAGGTACTTGAGGGGGCGTGGCTATTTCGCCCATTTTCCAACCAACATCGCGACTAGTAAATTTTATGCCACTGGTAAATTTCTATTGAAATTCATTAAGAACTACTCCATTTATCGTCATAACTATTTACCCAGCCGGCCAGACGGACATAGCTTTATTGGGTTAAGAAGCCCCGAAACTTATTTTTTCTGAAGGAATCTAGGGTCTCAGTTATATGCACTGATGGGCTTAATTTCTTCCCGTATAAAATTATATATTTCCTCTTCGATGTTACTGAGATTATACAAATTTTGTTCAAAATTTGTTAAAAATGGTAATAATAACAATAAAAAGCAGCAAAAACATATGAATATTGCATTAAAAATCAAATATATAACTTAAAAAATTATTTTGCTGGATATGTTTATGCAATAAGAGAATTTTTTAGTACACATGAGACTAAAAAATTATTATGGAGTCGTTACTTATAAATAAATCTTACAAGCCCATAGACTATTTAATTAAGTAATTTATGATTTATAAATCCCTATACACAGGAATGAGAGACAAATTACGAAAAATTTCTCTTATTGCTTAAAAATAGCCAGCAAAATAATTTTTTAAGTTATATATTTGATTTTTAATGCAATATTCATATGTTTTTGCTGCTTTTTATTGTTATTATTACCATTTTTAACAAATTTTGAACAAAATTTGTATAATCTCAGTAACATCGAAGAGGAAATATATAATTTTATACGGGAAGAAATTAAGCCCATCAGTGCATATAACTGAGACCCTAGATTCCTTCAGAAAAAATAAGTTTCGGGGCTTCTTAACCCAATAAAGCTATGTCCGTCTGGCCGGCTGGGTAAATAGTTATGACGATAAATGGAGTAGTTCTTAATGAATTTCAATAGAAATTTACCAGTGGCATAAAATTTACTAGTCGCGATGTTGGTTGGAAAATGGGCGAAATAGCCACGCCCCCTCAAGTACCTCCCATACAAAATTACCTAATTCACTAAAACCACTATATTGTCACTAACTTCCTGATGGGGGGCTCTACGAAGCTAAAATTTGGATGGTATTATTATTTGACAGCGTGTAGTATATACTGAAATAATGGGTCCGCTTGCCCCGCCCCTTCTGGTACCTCCCATACAAATTAGCATAACCTTTTATACATTATTGTAGCCAAAAACCACATTTTTGTTCTGGTGTTAACAAAACTTTGCACATCTTAGTTTTTTTACACTATTATGATGTGGTAACAAAACTAAGCATATCGGTTCAGATTTAGATATAGCCCCCATATATATGTGTGTTTCACGATATATACTTTTATTACGGAGGTAGTGAAGTTTGATTATAATTATAAAGAATAAATAAACTCTTGACATACAAGTATTGCATATCAATGGAAAGGGAATTACATAAAGTTTAATAATTTACAAAAATTAATTAAAAGCACATTTTATTTTGGACATAATTCTGAGTCAAATATAAAATTTGGTCAAAACGTATTTTTTGGAGAAATAATATCTTATATGAAAAATAGCGTAAAATCCAAACGGACTGAAATATCTTAACGAAATTTTGGAATAATGTACATAAAATTGTCCTTAAAAAAACGAATAACAATGTGTTGCCATATCTTACAACAAAATACCCAAATTCCCAAAACGGGGAAAATATGTTCCAAAATTCCGAATTTTTTACTAAAATGGCCACACTGTCTTTGTTTATGGCAGGGATGTTGAAATACGTTACGTTTAACTAGTACACATACGTGGTCAAAAAAATATATAATGAGCTTTCTCGTTGGCGCTTTGCGATTTGAGAATTTTCAAAAACAAAAAATTTTTTTTTTCAAAAATGGGGTATTTTTGACTTCCCTTGCCGGGGAACCATTTTGCTGAACTGATTCAAATTTAGCATTAAATGCATCTGCATCAACAATTCTATGAGGAATAATAAAGAAATTGCCACTTCCCGGAAGAAATATTTTTTTTACAAACGAAAGAATGTAGTCACCTTTTTGCAAAAAAACAGTAAAAATATGCCTTTTTTTTGAAACTTTTACTTGCGATGCTTAAAACTTTTGATTGGAACAAAATATTAGAATTATTTTTTCAGCAATTTCATTCAGAATTTTATAAGCTAACTAACGATATAAATATCTTTAAAATCAAGGGAAAACTGAGCTCACACCCTTAAAAATACTAAATCAACCTCGTCCAAAAATGACACAATTTTTTTTATTTTCTCAAATATCTCTTGACCTGAATGAGATAACATGTGCATGTAAGCATGTTTTTTGAAGGTTTTTCGAACCACTATCTAAATGCAAAAAATCTTTTAAATCGGTTCATAAATGCACATTCCTCAAGCATTTGAAATTTTGAAACACCCGAGGTGACCAACTTTGGAGGGCCACGCAGTGGCCCCCACACCACCTCGGGAACCGAATATTTCCAAATCATCTCGAAAACACCTCAGCTTTAACTATTTTAAATTTCATCAAGATAGCATTATCCGTTCAAAAGTTACAGAATTAATTCCAAAAAAAACCAAAAAGGAACCACTGTGCGCCGTCGTGTTGAAACCATTTCTCCTTCATATAATGTGCAATGACATGATAAATAAAAAAAATCAATTGATCGTCCACTGGTTTTAGTTCTTCTACCAGTTGGATATATGAATGTAGGCCAATATCTTTCCTTAGCATTTGCAGAGACCGAGTTGCTGAGAACGGCGTCGGTTCGATAAATTCGAGTCCCCTGTCACACTTACGTCTACATCGTTGATGGCTTCTATTAGCTGCTCAGATGGATGAGTATATGCACTATAAACTTCACAAAGGGCAAACAGAACGCGGATTTTGAAAATAAATTTGAAAGATTTGTAAAAGTTGTTCTTGTGTATTCTTTACATGGTGATTTTTCAAAGAAAGTCTCAATGAAAGTCTACCACACTTCACACATCTCGCCTGAATGACGAATTGTTTGACCTAAAATGGCAACAAAAACGGTAAATGGGGTTTCGTTGGGCGTCAATTGTACATTAAAAATCCACATGAATCAAAATCCTAGCTGATACTTTTTTTTTGTTTATTTACTCCGTTTTGCGCTTCTTTTGAAAGTGACGTTCGTTGCCCCATGATTATTGAAAGCGTACAGACTTCAGCTTTAAGACACTTCCATCAAAATTTAAGTTTTCTGCACTAAATTAAGCTATCCCAGCGCGAGCTAGGAATTGATATTACACACAAAGTTTATTGGTGACATTTTCTAACAATTCATTGTAGATTTGGTTAAAATTTTTGCGAATAAAAAAACTGGCCCACCTTACTGTTGATATCTGTAGGCGAACTGCAATATACTGTGGAATTTTGACAGTTATAACTGTTTATTTTAAAAGGGGTGTGGTACAGCCCACTTCTACTCTTACTGTAATTTATACTGCAACAACAACATATGTAACAAATCTCATCTTCATACCTCTTATAGTTCATGAGATATAGCCCTTTTTATTTTCATGTTGTATGGGCGGTGCCACGCCCCTTTATCTAATCACAACCAAATATAGCCAGGGTCTATCTACAGGTCAACAGTACCATTTGGTAAAATTTTCGTATCAATCGGTCTATTAGATAAGCCGTTAGATCGATTTTTGAAAAGGGGGCGTGGCACCGCCCACTTCCACCTTGGCTGTAATTAATACTGCTCCAACAACATATATACCAAATCTCATCTTCATACCTCTGATAGTTCATGAGATACAGCCCTTTTGATTTTCAAGTTGTAGGGGCGGTGCCACGCCCCTTTGTCCAATTGGACCGAATTGTAAATATAAACCAACCGGGGCGCCACCCAAACGCATATAAAAAAATTTATGCAAATCGGTCCAGCCGTTCGTGAGTTATGAAGTCACAACACACTTGCAACAATTTTTTATATATATAGATTCTCAGAAATTCAGTCTTTAAGGTATCTAAACAATAATTTTATTTACTTTTGAAAACTTTGACGTATTCAGTATTCAAAGTTTAGTAGAGCCAAGTTGTATTTTAAAAAAGGAGCTTCGCTGCTTTTTCGCTATGCAATCTCGTTCTTAGTGGATCATAGATAAGTCCGGCTCCACTAAACAGCTGTTCGCTGGGAACACTTCCCGGAGGCGTAGCTAAGAACTGGCGTGCCAAAGGTACTAACTTTTGGTATTTCGAGCTGTTTCGTTTCCACCACAATAAAGGATCTTCTGAAACATTAATTTTTTTCTCTTTATTGTATTCAGCGAACAATTTTATTGCATGAGAGACTAAAAACGTAATGTCTTGCATGTCGTCATCAGTCTCACTAATACTATTACTTGTATGAATGCAAATGCGAATATTGGAATATTTTTTTTGCGAAAGCGAATGCGAATATTGAAATATATATTTATACGAATGCGAATGCGAAAGCGAATGTACAAAATGATGCGAATAATTCGCATTCGCATATGCGAATTCGTTACATCCCTAGTATCTAGAGATACCCCACAAGGAGGAGTATTATCACCGCTACTGTGGAACCAAGCCGTCAACAGTGTACTCAAACATCTGGAGTTGGATCGGGGCACTGCGGACGAGATATCACTCTGCATCTCGGGGAACTCACTGAAATCCCACAACACCAAATCAAAAGTGGTCATGGTATGCCGGACATCTCTTTAACGAAATATCCAACAATAATAGAGTTCTGATCATGTGGATAAATGCACACAGCGGATATGAGGACAGCTGCAGGGCGAACGAAGAGGCTCGACAAGGCTCACCTCGGCAGGAAATCGACAGGGAACACGAAGCGCTTCACCTTATGTCCACTACGGTGGTCGTAAAAATCGATGTTGAATTTGCTACTCCCACAAACTGATAACTTTGAGAAAAGTCTTTTTAATGGGCTTAAATAAACTATCATCTTTACACATCGGCAGTATCAATACCATTGTAAGACCATCAACTGGATGGATTGGATCGAAACTCAAATGGACAGAATCTACCGCCACCTTTTGAAGAATATAAGCCGGAATATTACTTAAAACTGTGTCATGAGCAACATCTAATTAGTGTCTCCTTTATGTAATGGCTGTGTACTTATTTGATAATTCAAAATGGGATTAAGATCCCTGTGCCCAGCATATAGAAAATTTAATGGGAATTCCATATTGAACTTTATTTTGGGTGTGCAGTATTTGATGCAGGGTTCGTTCTTTTATAATACAGGGGAATAATATTTAACTTGTGTAAAATTCGTTACTCACACCATTGAATCGGTGTTAGCCATAAATCCCAAAGTCAATTTAGGCTTTTACTAATAGAAAATCATATGCTTTTATCCATTCAGTATCATCTAAAGCATGGCCCATCGTTTACTTTATATCTGTGACTTGTATTTTTAACATGAAATATGTTGAAAATATTTACAGCAGCATAATGATGAATGTCGCTATAGATAAGCTTCCCATAATTTCAGTGACTTAAGAACAATATTACGTATACGTATGTCCACTCACCTAAAATAACCAGTGCGTTACCCAGCAGGCCGGCAAAACCAATGATACCAAAAAAGACAGGCACTATCGTTGACACCACACGCTCTAAAGGCCATTCAGCATCAAGGTCCATTTCCACAAGATTATCGGGCGGAACGGTGGCATTGACGCCATCTCCGACCGCCGTAACAAAACGTGCCTTGCCAATGGAAAATGTGATGTTGGCACACTCGGTGGCATTCAACCATTCGGCACAAGTAACGGTTAGCGACGAGGACAATGTCTGAGCTTGCGGGGGCAGCGACTGTTGCCGCTGGTGTCCTGTGTTTATCTGATGATTGCTGTGGTTGTGGTCCATAGTTGTGGTGGTGTAGGTGGTGCTGCAGTTACAAATTCGGATTTAGTTTCAGTTCCAGTGGAAAAGGTTATAGAAACAGTTATGGAGCCGTAGGTTGCCCAGTCGCGTGGGTTGCTTTTCAGTTATCGGTCGCTGGTATTGCTCCGTTGTTGTTTGTATAAAGGTAACTAAAGAAACATCAATTCGGTGGCAGAAATTAATTATGTTACCATTTCTATGTTGAATTCGCGTTTTACGCTCGCTTGGTGAAATTGTTAATTTATTGCTGTTGTTGGTTGTCGCTCTTTTATTACTTTTGTGGAAATATTATTGTCATTTATTTCTGGACAGCTACAAATGAAATTTCATGGGAATTTCTAAAAGAGGCTGCTTTGTAATTATCCTCGTCATTCCAGAAATGCGATGCCATTCATTTTCAACTGAAAGGAAACAATTTAAAAAAAGAACATTATGTATGAGTATGGGTTGCCAAAGGGTGTAAAAGGTTGAGTTTTATTAGCAAGAAATTCCCACATTATTTCATAACAACCAGTGCAAAGTACATAAAGGCAGAAGTTGGTTAACTACTGAGTAAATGTTTTCTTCAAATATTTCTTTGAGGTAGCAAAAATTCTATAAACTTTTTAATTTTGTGTCGAAAATAAAAAAGTTTTCACCACTTCCTGTCGGTGCAACTAAATGTGTTAACTGTCACTAGCAAATATGACATTGTGACGTTGGTTGTTTTCAGCTTTTTAACACAATTCTTGCAAATACTGTTTGGTTGTTAAAGTTTCTAAAACTTCAGCTCACAGCAGGAGTCGGGGAAAACTATTTGTGGTATTTTTGTACTCAATGCCATCTTAAGAGGTAACGAATGAAGCTAACATAAATTTGCGTTGTGAATGTCAGTGATTGTAAATGGAGCAAAGAAAAGTACCGGAACGAACCAAACGAACATGTTTCTATTATATACAATTTCTACAGCAGGATGTTAATACAAAAAATTTGGAAAATTCCATGAAAAGCATACGCATATGCATCGTATTTGGATGTGCTAAATTTGGTAAACAGTGAACATCACATGAAGAAAGGCCAAGGTCGGATAGCTGTGTGTAGAAACCTTAACCGACAGTATTTTACTTTTACAGAACTTTAATTGCAGAGGGAGCTGAGTCTCCTCTATGGAAGTAGAAATATGATGATGGTTTTTTTTGCTGTATCAACTAAAGGCATGAAGTTTTTGACGTTTTTATAAAAAGAATGAGAAATATTTTAGACTATCTATCAGAGTGCGTAGAGCAATCAAAATACGCTCTCGCTCTCTTGAGTTATCTTTACAATGAGTTTATCATTTTCAAAACAAGTGAGCGAAAGCAATCAAGCAATCTTCTCTTCTATAAACTCCTCATTAGTTTCACTCATTCAATACATCGCTTTGATAAGTTAAATGGCGACCGCTTGTTTGAATAGAATTTTTAAATTGAATAACTCATTGTACGCTCATTGAAGCAAACAAGGAGCGCTCATTTCACGAAAATGATCGATTGAATTTTACTTATCAATCATAAATAAGCAAATGTGAACATATGTATAATGTTGATTTTTCAAGTGCCGTCGTTTCGTTGAACACAGAAATGAATTGTGTTGCTTGGAAAATATGCATTGATATTTAGGTAGTATGTAAGAAAATTATTATTATTTTTGAAATAATGATACTGTTAACACATTGAATCATTTATTTTTATTTTTTTTTATATTAAAAATTACATTTAATAAACCTAAATTATTAAGATTGATAATTTGCTTGTTTGACAAATCCAACAATACTCTGATATGAAAATTGTTTTTTATGCGACACACAGTTTAGTGGTGGAGCATATTGCCGTTGGGAGGCGTGGCAGATATAGACATATGTATATATTCTTTTTTGTCAATGTTGGAAAATCTTCCCATGTTCTTTAACAATTTTAACTTTTTAGCACGAGAAAAAACAAAATAATGTGACTCTAATGCAGTGGTACGCAAAATGTTTATCAAGAACAACTTCGAAAAACGACGCTAGCAGAGCAGATACAAGTATGTAATTCCTGTAAACCAAATCAGTTATGAGCATGTTTTAAACAGGAGCACTCAAAACTTAGCTTTGTTGTTGTAAAGAGTTTATCATCGCAATAACTTTTGAGTGAGAAATATCAAAGCATTGAAAGCAATGAGTACTCTTTTGTTGAGTGCTTTCGAAAGAGTATTCAACGAGCGATGACGTTCTAGAGCATTAACAAACGAGCGCTCATTTCTTTTTACGTCGAAAATGAAAACACAAAATTGAGTCGCTCGCAAATAGAGTTGTATTTGAGGAGAAGAGCAAAATAATACTTCTCAATGATAAGTATTTACGAACTCTGCTATCTATCTATATATATATATAAATGAGTTACTGTGCGTTAGTCTCGCTAAAACAAAAAAACGGCTGGACCGATTTTTAAAATTTTGGGAGGAAGTAGGAGGTGCCACTCCCCCTTTTACTGATGACCTGTTGATAGTCTCTGGCTGTACTTGGATGTAATTGGATGAAGGGGCGTGGCACCGCCCATACAACTTGAAAGTAAAAAGGCTACATCTCATGAACTATCAGAGGTATAAAGATGAGATTTGGTTTATATGTTGTTGTTACACTATGAATTATAGCAAGGGTAGAAGTAGGCTGAGCCACACCCCTTTAAAATAAACAATTATAACTGCAATAGTAATAGTTTTATCGTCTTAAAAATTCCACAGTTTATTGCAGTTGAATTTCTAGCTTCCGCTGAAAGGCATGAAGATTCTAGGTTGAGTTATTTTATAGAATTTACAAACAAAAAAAAACATCTCCACCTAAAATCTTCATGCTTCCCAGCGCCAGCTAGGAATTGATTTTAGACATACAGTTTCTTAATGAAATTTTCTTAGAATTCATCGTAGATTCCGATTCTGGTATACGATTGCTACGTTTATTTCGCCGCGAACAAATTGATCAGCCCTGATGAACAGGCTACTTAGAACTAATAAGTTAAAAGTGCCGAGGCGCTACCCACGCACTTTAATATTAGTATAATTTACTTTTTCAATTATTTTTCAGGAGAGATTTTTTTTGACGTATAGAACTTCTGATAGGTATGAGTGTAAATCTAGCTGTCATAAAAATGCGCGTTCTGTTCGCCAAACTTATGGAGCACTTTGTCAAGTTTACGGTGCACATAATCATCGATATGAGCAGCTAGTAGAAGCCATAGAAGCCACGTTGTAGACATAAGTGTGACTCGGTCTCTGCAAATGCTGAGGAAAGATCTTGGCCTACATCTATTTAAGATCCAACTAGTGGAAGAATTAGAGCCTGTGGACGATCAATTCATTTTGTTATTTCTCATGTCATTACAAATCATTGGGGGTGAATTGATTCCAACACGACGACGTAACATGCCATCACTTTGTTAAGTTGTTGACTGAATTATGTAAAAAAAATTGGAAATACGGGTTCAATACAAAGATAGTATTCGGGAATGTTATTGATCCGTGGGAGAGGAAGACATGGCAAAAAGAATTTTTATGGCTAAAGGCACGAATCTTCAAACGAAATTTTCATTTGCGGTCAATAGGCTGAGAAGGCATGACAAAAGTGTTTTTGCGCCTAAAGATATAGTTAGTATATAGACGGTTTCCGCTACTACAGATAAAATTAAAAATTTAATTTTGATCTTTAGCGGAATGTCTGTTTCTGATTTGTGAAAGAAGTGGTTTTTTCGCCCTACATACAGAAAAAACTTAATCTGATGAACTTTTTACTATCTTACTATTTTAAGGATTTACTTGAAATTAGTTACATAAGTTAATAAACTCAACATATTATTGTCAAGCTGAAGCTCCATTTTTAAAGTACTTTCATTGTTCTGATTAAAAAAAGTTGTTGTTCAACAATTGTGAACTTTATTTTCTTACTACTAGAAATTTTTAACATATTTCTATCAGTTTCTTATATTGCTTCAATAAAATCTGTGGATTATGTGGAAAATCTTAATAATTAAAGCAAAAACTAATTACTTTTCGTGCCAAAATGTCCTCTTTAATTGTAAATTCCACTGGCGTTGTTCTGCCATGTTGTACTCAAACCAATTGACGTCCCTACTAAACAATCTAGACATAACAGACATATATGTCCGCAAGCCCATAAATGTTTCTCCTGTACACATCTTTTTTTCTGTCCTGAATTCTGCTTAAGAATGTTGTATGAGTGATATGAGATGCTTCGGTATTCATAGTTCGTTCAGAATCATGTTAAAAATGTTGAAGTAACATTTTAACAGTTTTATTTATGTTGTTGGCCAAGAAAATATTTTGCTGCAGGGTAAACATGCGGTTCAGCTTCTTTTTGCCATCTTAAAAAATAAAAAGTTTTAGTCGCTTGGGAACAATGACAAGCTTCTACGTTCGAATACATGTAAAAGGAAGAAATACCTACCATAACATTGCTGTTTAATGGGGGAGACTGTTGTACGCTTCTCCAGTTCAATTTAGGTTTAAACAAAAAACAGGATACTCCCACAGAAAGGACACAGCCTTAAAGCGCTGAAAGCGAACGTCTTTATTTTATACGAAATTATTGGCGGCCACTTAGCTACATTAAAAATTTGTCGTGGTGACCGCTACTAAAAAAATTATGAATGGATAAACCCAGTGGCATAACTTAAAGTGATGTAGTTAGCATAATATTTGTTATTAAAATTAAAATATTATTACGACTAATTTACACAAAACAACCGTAATTATATTTTAACCGCCGCCATAAATTCCCCTTTTTGGGTTCCTCCTCTTTAACAAAGGAAGTCAGCAAGTGTATAATATTTTAAACGAAATTCTTTTTGGTTCACAGGATGTTTGTGTATGTGTGTGTCCGCCCACTAGAGATCAGCTACACTTTTGCTGAATTGTTGGTTAGAAATGTTGGTTTTGTGTAAGGTATGTTATGTTGCACGTTTAAAGTTCAAAGGAAATAGAAAATCCAATATCCTTTGGCAACAATCACAAACAATCTTAAGAAATGTGTAAAACCACATAAATTGTTTATGTAACTTCGGCGCAAGGAAATGGCAACTAGGAAATTATGTTTCACCGCCAAAGGCAAATATTTCAAGTACACAAATCTTACAGTTTACCTGGCCACTCACGGATAAAAATTGGTTGTGGCAGGAAGTTGAAGTGCAACATATGAAGAATGTTTGCTTTTGAAGTTATGTTTAGCTTTGTAACAATGTTTAGTAAATGGTCTTGGGAAAATGTAATTCAATAGCGATTGTTATAATGTTAGTAACTTAACTTGGCTGTACACAATGGACGTTAAAGTAAAAAAGCTAGTTAATATCGAAAAAAATTTTAGAAAGAGAAGTAATTGTAGTATTTTTTACTAAAATACAATCAACTGTATTAACCACCCAAATAAAAATATATTATTTAGTGAGAGATGTACAGGACCAAAGGTGGGATGAAATTGCTCAAGGTTTTCATGGAAAAACTTAAGTTTTGCTTTAAGACAATATAAATGGGTATAAACCTTCTGCACACACAATTACTGTAAAGGCATCTTAACAAAATTATTTTGCCTTTACACTCCATGAATGAGTTATCAGATTCTTCTCGCGTTGAATTAACACGCTTTCGATTTAGGTAAACAACAAACGGCACTTAATTGTTTATCAACGAATGCGAACGTCACTGTTTGAAAAGCTTTTACTAGACATGCCGATTAACTCGACACTTATACTGCAAGGTAGCTGTCGACAACATCGTGGGGGCCAGCAATGGAAAAAAAAATTAAGATGACTGGAGCCGGACCGGCCACTGTAAATGCATCAATTATGATAAAAATGGGCCCCCAAATTGCAAGGCATCTCATGTAACTTCGTATTAATGAAAAGTTATGACATGCATATGGTCATCAAATTAATCGTAAATCAAAAATGTTGGTTGCATATGACTGCTGATTTCAGGACATTTCCATCAAATTATTTTGGCCATGAATTAACAAAGGCCAAAGATTTCAATTTCAATTGAAGTCCTCAATGGAAAATGTATTTTATATACATGCCAGTCCAAGGCATATATAAAGTTTTGGACCTAAAAGTTGAGCTCAAGGAAAATGATAAAGTATCCCTGACCACCAAAATCCACACACAGTTGTCCCCACTGTAACATAACTAATATAAAATCGACACATTTAAATCCTAAGTAAATGACAACTATTAAAATAGAAATTCTCGACATATTATTGTTAACACAAAACCTTAATGCTGACTGCAAGTAATAGAGTGTGTAACACTTGTATAATGTTTTGTTTTTGTATACTTTCTTTTCAACGCCTGCACACTCTGTTCACACCCTGATGAGATGCGTTTGAAAGACGCACGCACACCTACATAAAAACGCCATATGCCCTGCACCAGGATTTACAGAACACAATGGCATCTGTGTTATGTGTATGCGTGTCCTCTGTGCGTTGGTGTATACATTTGCATATTTTTATTTGTTATAACTTCAAAAGTCCTTGAGAGCTGGTAATGAGAAATAATTCCAAATATTTGCATACCACAGTACTGCAATTGTCATTTCTAAGAAAATTGTGGCAATTTGTGGGGTTTCCTACGCAAGGCTGCTTATTAAAGTTTAACAAAGAGCCACAATTTTAATTGTAATGCCACAAAGGCGCTGGTAAGCATGTCGATAATACGAAATTTGGGGTAATTTGTATAGAATATAAAATATTTGAAGAATTTACAATGCTCCTGCTGTTGTGGTCTGAAAACAAAGAAATTGTGGCATTAACAATTTCTTGCTTTCTTTATACAATCGATTTAAATGGGATCAAAATTAATTCTATGTAGATCAAAAATAAGAATCTGTTCACATAAATGTTGGAGATTATGTTCGAAAGATTAACATTCAAACCGACTAGTAAGACAATAGTCATCGCTGATTTTAGCAACCGCATAGTGTTATCAACAAATTTTTTTGTATGCGTGAACTCTATATACTGCTCAATAAGTTATTGATACTCTGTTTCGCTATTTAGTGTCCTACCATTGGCACCATATTTTCTAATTTGTAACTTTTGACTTTGAAGTAAGTTTGCGCTATTGACCACCTGTATTAAGTATTCCATATCCATATATTGGCTATCACAGTACAACACATGATTTTGGGACTCAGTTCTGAGAACTGCACGTAAAAATAGCCCCAAAAAGAAGAAGTTCTGCATTATTCGTTTTGTCAAGTTACATTCAGTAATAACTTAATATTGATTTGAAGTTAGTAAGTATCGTATGGGGGAATTTGTCACAATTTATGCTCTTTTGTTTGACATAACAAAAAATGGTATATGGTGGCGTATGATTATCATAAGTAATATTCAACGTAAATCATATGCCACGGAGTACAATAGTTTTATTGTAACTGCTACAAAATAAACCCAGTTCAAAATCATTTGATGAATGGAAAAGTAACACTGTTGCTTATGTAGGAAAACATTATATGAACAGTAAAAGAAGTACTCTGAATATATCTTCAAATAATTAGGTATCCGTTTTAACAGTAACTTTTTATATATGAACTAACCCGTAATAATATACCGCGTATTATACTCCTTGTTATATATATGTCCTATTTGGTTATTAAAACTTCACTCTTCCCTTCCCGCCTCTATTAAATACAAACATTTAAAGCTTCAATTAGACTTATAATTACTAACCGCATATTTTCTACCATTCCCACCGAATATCCTTTGTTAGCAATTGTACCTTCACTGCTCGTACAACGTAACCTCAACAACATTCATGGCTCTAAAATGACCTTAATTATTATTCTTATAGTTGTTGATATAGTTGTTGCACTTCGACCATTATTATTAAGTGGAATTCTTTATAGTATTATTATTGTAACAACGACCATTTACGTTTAATTATCGTTCAAGTTTATGAAAGTTTATTAAATTTTAAGTGCCTGAGAGTAATAAAGTACAAAACAATTGAGCCCTTATGTACTCGGCAGCTCAGTCAGTTATTAATTTGTTAAATGATGTGAAGTACTAATTTAATATCACATTCTTTATTGTTATTATTAAGAGGTGGTACTGATAATCGGACGATGTGAGGTGGAACTCTGTGCCAAAAGGTTGTAAATTATATGGCAGTTGTTAACATACCTTCCATCATAACTATAGACATATGGCATAGGACATAACTATGGAGCATAAGGCGTCATGTAAGGGTCATAATAACGATTTATTTTCATTATTGTGAGTATTCTATACAATACTCATCCCCTCTTTTAATTTTAATTTTGCATACAAAAAAAAAAATAATAATGAAGGTTAAGCGGATAAAACGAGAATTTTATATTTAATTTAATTTCAATAAAAATTGTGCAAACAAAATAGTTATTTTATTCTTATTTTAGCAGTTGTTCCTTAATTGTTGTAAACTGCATAAGTCTTGCGAAAAAACATAATTTTTTATATTTCTGTACAGATGTTTACAAATATAGTGAGATAAAAATTCGCCGTTCACTTGAGAATATAAAGCATTTTCGAAAGGCAATTAAAGAAAAATGCTGCAATTATCTTCAGGTAATCATTAATCGTATGCGGTGGCCGTCTAAACCTATTTTTTGTATGGGGACAGACCCACTTATCCCATCACGCCTGTTCTTCGGACAATAATACACTATAGGTTCCACGCCCATTTTGTGAACAATTATACACATAAGAGAAAAATAACCTCATGCAACGCTTCAAAGCACCCACTTTCATATTACTCGATTCCTCAACCTAAAAGTATTCCATATGAGTGTTGATTGCATGAAAGGTGCCATGCCCACCCCTCATATTAAAACATTCATATTTATATGCTGGAAAATTTTTACAAACACATAAATAGAACCAGTAAGAGTTTCTGGAAAACCGACTTACATTTTCTAGTATATTGATATTATTATTCGATTTCTGAAGGGGGCGGGGTGGTACATTTATATTAGAGGCACTAGAAGGGGCGTGGCTAGCCTTCAAATTTTTTCTCCAAAACTTTATCCTGTTACAGCTTTACTAAATATAGAATTTGGGTACGATCTTGTTGGTTGTATAGATATTATTACTTCATCTCAGAAGTGGGCGGAAAGGTACGTTTGTATGGGAGGTATAGGAAGAGGCGTGGCTAGACTTGACATTTTTTCCAAAACTTTATGCTGTTATTGCTTTACTTATTAAAGAATTTGGGTACGATCCCGTTGGGTGTATTAACATTACTCAATTTCTAATGTGGGCGGAATTATGTATTTGTAACAGAGGTACAAGAACGGGCCAGCCAGACAGACAGGCAAACAACCTAAAAAGTCATGAATCGAATTTGGTTCAAAGAAACCATAAGTGACTCCTTCTATGTGTTACATTTTTGGGTCGTATCAAATGATATATTTTCCCCCTACCTGTAGGGTTAGGGTTAACACCCATCTGTTAAGGGTGTTTTCCCAATCATTCGCGTAGCATTAAGGAAGAAACCCGCTGAAGAAAGTATACAATTTGGTCTAGTGGTTTTCAAGTTTTAAGCATCCGAACGATTCGATTTAGTTTAAAATAACATTCAGTGCTCTCTCAGTTACATTTTCCAGGTTATAACCACAATGTTTGCTCATAATTAATAAAGCGTATGATTGATATTTAACACCATATTGTAATAATCATACGCCATACGCTAGTTATGGTCAACAAAGTGCAGACAATACTCTGTTGTATAATTTCCGCTAAATACATATATGTTAACAAATAATACACCAACAAATATTTGTATGTATAATTGTGCATACATACAAATATTTGTTGGTGTTTTATTTGTTAACAAATTGAATTGTAATGAGCCGAAATCTACAGATTTAACCAGTTAAGTATGAGTGAATTATTGCAAACCTAAGAAATATACGTTTGTATTCATTAGAGATTTAATGCGGGCGGAACTGAGTATAGTCTATGTTAGCACACATTTTACTGAATTTAATAGTTACATATTCATAAACCAAACTAGTAATACCTCTTCCTAGCCGTTGCGAAAGAAGCTGTTGTATGTGAAATTATTCTTTATATTCTTGTTGGATTCAACGAATTTAAATCGAAGAATATTTGACGCATTAAGTTTCTATGTCATTAGTGTTGCCTAATAGTATCCTTATTCGACTTATGCAAAATTGCAAATGGAAATTAATTTTTATCAAACTAGTTTCAAAAATAATTGTGGCAAATATAGATTTAAGAAATTTTATCTTATTGATTTTGAACAAAAGTTTGCACATTTTGCAATATTTCAGGTATTAAAGTGACACAGTGATCAAGGAAAATTTCAATAACATCAATCAACGTTCATGATTCTAGCAAAAGTTGGACCAACATGTCACAGTTCCCAATATTTTTTGAGAATAAAGTAATATTCAAAAAACGTGACATTAACTGCCAACAGAACGGACTTTTTCATTGAATAAAGTTATAGTTTTCAACATCAATCCAATGTATCTTGGGGAATTTAAAGAACGTATTCGCGTAGAATTGCTAAATATTTGACGAAACACCTGTCAAGCCGCTATTGAAAATTTCAGCTCCTGGTTTCAACAGTGAACAAGGACCAAATGTGGGTAATGTAATTATTATAAATTAAATCCCCATTTGTGATTATAAGTTTTTAAAACGTTTTTTCCCTGGATTACTATTCAAACATTTACCCCTTTTATGAATAAGAAAGATGATAAATAAAAATGCTAATGCGATTTGTCTGAAAATAGTTTTTGTCCTCAAATTGTCTACTACTTCATTTTCAAACTTACACTTAAATCCCATGCAAATCCATGTAATCGTTCGCATAATTCAATCGAATAATTGGATTGACAAATTATGAAAATAAATCGTATTACGATTATGAATGGCACTTCGAGTTAATGTTATCTTATGTTCTACAAATGTGATATTTTGTGAAAATACAAAAATAGAACCAACAAAACGACAACTGAGTGTTTAAGAATACCCTTAATACGTACTACGCATTTCGTTTGATTACATTTAGTAACAGCATTACATTTAGTAACAGTTTCCTGCAGCAAAGATCGCTTAATGGAGCCGTATGATTGATATGGAATATCGAATAGTAATAATTATACGTACTAGCGGATGGTTAACATGTGAAAATGATGACACTATTGCTTGCTGCAAAAGGTTACATAAATTACGCTAAACACATGTATATTAATAAATAATACCGAGTAAATGTGCACGTGTATGCATATAATCACAAACATTTTGGGGGTGTTGTTATGAGTCATAATGTTTATATATAAACATCTCATATGAGTGAAATGATATCAATTCACATGAGACTTAACTAAATGGGAAATTGTGTATTGTCTATGTTTGCAAACATTTTGCTTAATTCGGTAGTATCATATTAGCTAGTAACTTGTGTCCCATAATAGCTATTGCGAAAGAAACTAGAAGTGGAATGTGAATTAACAGTAATATCAACAGAACATATTTCTTACATTTCCAATAGGTCTAACGAACATGAAATGCACGATATTTTATGGATAGCTGATAACTTATCTTAGATGTATTTTGGATTATTACCAACTGAGTGCATAGTGTGCACATTTGCTGGTATCTCCCACAGAGAAACGTTCATATACATGATTTGAAAATAAAATGGAAATAATTGGTTTTTAGATACTAATTCGTTGTAAATATTAGTAATTTACAAAAATATTAATTATAAATTTTCCTAAAACTATTTTATGGGTTGTTAAGGTAAATCGGTGTCTGTCGGTCAATCTTTTTGATTTTTGCATATTTCAGTTGAACACATTTTTTTTCGAATAATTCCGTGTTTGTGGTATTATACAGACACATGTGCATTTTTTTACAAATTATTAAGCATGATAATTACTTTTCGCAGAAATAGGAGAATGTGTGATAGTTTCTAAACGAATTTAGAATGTTATGTGCATTTGTTTTGATTGGATAATATCAAATTCATCTGTTCGGTGCCGACAGCCACGTTATGTATAAAACATGCCCACATGAATGAAAAGGAAACCTGATGTATAAGATATGTCGGTACTTAATGTTTGGGTTGTTTGATTTTCTCAATGTACAATAATTGTGAACATTAGCTTGCATCGCGGAATTAGCATATATTGTGTCAGTTTTTTATTTGTCAGTTTTATTGTTAGCGAATTCAAATTAAAAAAAAAACAATTTTTTATTATATTTAATCACTTTTCGTTTCTTAACTTTATTACAATGTGCAAATGTGATCTAAAATGATATTTGAAAATATATATTAGGATGCAAAACAATAAAAACAATCCAGTGTGCATTGTTGGTAAATTTGCTAAGAACTGCCACCTTGTACATCCTAGGATAAAAACGATGCTCTCTATTCAACTGTTGGTGTTTCGCGCCACTATTATCTTATCTTAATTTACTTAGTGACCGATTGTAAATAAAGTTGTCAATGTAAACAGCTCGTCTGTGTTGAATTCCATTTAGACTTCGCTCTGTGATTTTTTTATTTTATATTTTCAAATGAATGCTTTTGTCACTTAGGCTTTAGAAGCAAATCTGACGTTGTGAATGGTATGAGATGATTATATAAAAACACTAGTGGGCCCGGCAATGCTTCGCTATTGCATATCAACTTGTAATATATTTCACATTTCTTGCTATCCTGAATGCTATATAAACGCTGATTAATACATTTGTAGGTCTACAAAGTACTTTGAAAACGGTACTTAAGCTCGACAATAATATGTTGAGTTTATTAACTTATGTAACTAATTTCAAGTAAATCCTTAACATGGAAGTTAACCAATTAAGTTTTTTTGTTTTAAATGCTTAATATTGTAGGATCTATGACGATAGTAAAAAGTTCATCAGCAAAGTCATATCCATCATATCTGTATGTAGGCCGAAAAACCACTTCTTTCTCAAATCAGACATTCTGCTAAAGTTCAAAGTTCAGAATTCAATTTTTATTTTTTTCTGTAGTAGTAGTGAGCGTTAAAAATATTTTTGTCATGTCTTCTCCGCCTGATGACCTCAAAAAAAATTTCGTTTGAAGATTTATGCCTTTAGCCATAAAAACCTCATTCGCCATATCTTCTTCTCCCACGGTTCAAGAAAATTTCCGAATACTGTCTTTGTATTGAACTCATATTACCATTTTTTGAGATAATTCGGTCGCCAAACGCTTAGTTTAACAAAGTGATGATCGCACGCGCTGTATGGCATGTTATGCCGTTGTGTTGGAATCATTTCTCTTCCCAATGATTTGCAATGACATGAAAGCACGATTTACACTAATACCTAACAGAAAAATACCCCGTACATAGGTTACTTACAAAGTTTGCTTATGTTACCTCTGACATACTATAAAAATTCAAACTGTGCCCCAATCAAACAAAAGGTGTTTTCAGGTACAACTCCAATGAATATTGCTTTCATTTTCTATTTATAGGATTTATTAGTTCTCCTGGAAAGTAATTGAAAAACACATACCTGTTAAAAAATTAAAAACTGTTTTATTCTGCGCAGCTAGTCTATGTCCTCAACTATCTGGTGTAGGGACCATTATTTGAAACAGTTTAAAATTCAAATATTGAAGTGAGGGGGCAGCGCCTCGGCACTTTTTATATTTAGTTCCAAATAGCCTGCTCATTAGGGCGGATCAATTTAATCGTATACCAAAATCGGAATATAAGAAAATTTCACTAAGAAACAATATATCTAAAATCAATTCCTAGTTCGCGCTAAAATCTTCCTGCCTCCTGCGGAAGCTAGGAACTGATTTTAGATACATAGTTTCTCGGTGAATTTTCCATAGAATTCATCATAGATTCCGATTCTGGGGACGCTTTTTACACCCGCACCTAGAGGGTCATCATAGAAATTTTCTAACAATTCATCATGAATCCGAATTCGGTATACGATTTGTGCGAAAAAAATTGACCCGCACTACTGTTCATATCTCTAGGCGAACTGCAATATAATATGGAATTTAAAGGACGATCAAACTTTTACTATGGCAGTTATAACTAGGGTGTGGCACAGCCCACTTCCACCCTTGCAGTAACTCCTACTGTAACAAATCTCATCTTCATACCTCTGATAGTTCATGAGATATAGCCCTTTTGATTTTCAAGTTGTATGAGCGGTGCCACGCCCCTTTATTCAATCACAACCAAATAAAGCCAGGGACTATCAACAGGTCAACAGTACCACTTGGTAAAATTGTCGTATCAATCTGTCTATTTAGAAAAGCTTACAGAGCGATGTTTGAAAAGGGGGCGTGACACCGCCCACTTCCACCCTGGCTGTAATTAATACTGCTCCAACAACATATGTACCAAATCTCATCTTCATACCTCTGATAGTTCATGAGATATAGCCCATTTTATTTGCAAGTTGTATGGGCGGTGCCACGCCCCTTTATCTAATCACAACCAAATATAGCCAGGGACTATCAACAGGTCAACAGTACCACTTGGTAAAATTTTCGTATCAATCGGTCTATTAGAAAAGCCGTTAGAGCGATTTTTGAAAAGGGGGCGTGGCACCGCCCACTTCCACCTTGGCTGAAATTAATACTGCTTCAACAACATATATACCAAATCTCATCTTCATACCTCTGATAGTTCATGAGATACAGCCCTTTTGATTTTCAAGTTGTATGGGCGGTGCCACGCCCCTTTGTCCAATTGGACCGAATTGTAAATCTAAACCATCCGGGGCGCCACCCAAACGCATACAAAAAAATTTATGCAAATCGGTCCAGCCGTTTAGGAGGAGTTCAGTCACAACACACGTACAGTAGAATCTATATATATAAAAATGGTGGCAAAAATGTATAGTAATTCATCAATTGAGAACGGCTGGGCCGATTTTGCTCAAACTTTTTTTAAGTTGTTCGTTTTTGCCAGGAGAAGGTTTATGTAAAAGAAAATTTTGGAAAAATCCTCTGGAAAAGCCGGAAAATTTAAAAAACCGAAAATTGCTTTTTTGTATGGAATTTTGTGTGCATTTGAAACGAATGATTTTTCGAATGGGAAAATAAAAAATTTTGTTGGAAAATTCGGAAAATTCCGGAAAAATTTGAATACTATTTTTCGACGAAATTTTTCTTTTTGTCGTACGATTTAATAGTAAATTTTAGATAATTATTCTGAAATGACTTTCCGAATGGAAAAAATAGATAAATTCTTCGTGAAAAAATCGGAAAATTCCGGAAAAACTTGGATTTTTCGACAAAAATTTGCATTGTTTAATAGTTTTAGAATGATTTGATGAAAATTGCAAATTGAGTTTTAGAATAAAATGTTTGTGCAATTATTCTGTAGTGGCCTTTCATATGAAAAAACATAATTGTTTTTTCTAAAATTATGGAAAAATTTGAATATTCTTTTTTAAAGAAATTTTGCATTTTATCGTATGATTTGATAATTTTAGACGATATTAATGTGAAAAAATTCGGATAATTATACCGAAATGACTTTTTGAATGGAAAAATAGAAAAATTCTTGGTGGAAACTCGGAAAAACTCGAAAAATTTGGATTTTTGGACAAAATCTTGCATTATATCGCTTGATTTAACGATTGCAGTCGACGTAAAGGTGGAAAATTCGATATGTTGCTTGGAAAATTCCGAATTATTGTGAAATTTATTATGTTAAAATTTTGAAAGTGAAATGATCGAACGATTGCAAAATCTTCTGCGTGAGCATAACGCAATGGTCCGATTATTCAAAACCGCATTGGATACAATGCATTCAGACTCCCACAAAATCATTACCAGAGCAGACAAAAGACCCTCTGGAGGCCATGCAAAACAATTCAGTGCTTCCACTATAAATAAAGTCGCAGTGATGATTGTTGGGGAAAATGTGGAATCACGCGATATTGTTCTCCAGCGTCGGAATGGTGGACAACTGCAGCACGTGTACGAGACTCATCGATTATCTGATGCACTTCAATACCCGCTAATGTTCAGTCGTGTTCACCTTCATTAAAAGATGGTTAATAAAGCGAAAGGTTTGTTTACAAGTCATCACTTCTTTTTCATTCTCCATTTAAGTTCGAATTCGCATTGCTCAATGAATTATTATGTGTATCGATTGATGATTCGGCAAGTTGTTGACAATTATCTGCTTAAATATCGCAGGTTATTTCAACAGTACAGCGTTTACATGTACGTTAAGGTCGAAACGGAGCATCTTAATTTTATTCGTTTCAACCAGTAGCCACAGTTCGACAAGCTTGCCAACGTTTGCATTTGCTCGAAAACGATACGAAAACGTAACTGTTTCTGCTCCAGCGAATCAAATTCGTACATTGTTTGCATTGTGGGACAAATACAAGGACGAAATGATGACAACATTTTGCACAGAGTTTGCACGACAACATCGAATTTCGATCTTGAAGTTAACTTCTGATCGAAGACGTATGCGTGCTCATTTGCGGCTGTCTACTGTAGAAATTGGGAATACCAGCGCCAGCGAGCAAATGATCGTTTACGATTCGCTGATGAGGGTTGTTGACGATGGAACGGGAGGCATTTACTTTCTCGATGGCAAGACATTCGCCATATCTTTGATTCTGCCAGCAATTTGATCAAGATCGCAAATTGCGTTAGCTGCATCCTCTGGTATTTGCTGCCACATTGTTAAAAGGCGGTCAAACTGCACATTCCGCTTTGAAGCTGCCGATGAATCTTCTCACGGTTGACAAGCCAACGTGTACAATATCCAAGAATTCGACGACAGCGAAATTGTTGCGAGAATGCAAAATCATCATATGGGATGAATGCACGATGGCGCATAATCGAGCTTTAGAGGCAGTTGACAGAACGATGAAGGATTTACGATGTGATTTCAGACGATTTGGCGGGGCTATGATATTGCTTCCCGGACATTTTCGTCAAACGCATCCCGTCATCCCAAAATCTAATGCTACTGATGAAATTAATGTATGAAATTGACTACGAACATGAGAGTCACGCTGCAAAACGACCCATCGGCTACCGAATTTTCAATACACCTACTGGCGATTGTTAATGGCCAAACTCCTGTTGATGTTTAAACTGGATTGATGACGTTCCCGGCACATTTTCCGAGATTATATCGTCAAAGGAGGAACTCATAACCAAAGTTTTTCACCGCTTTGCACAAAATTAAAAAAATCTATTTGTTTTTGCGCCGGAAAACAAATCGAAAAACATTGTTTATCAGATCGCTCTTCTCTGAATTCGATTAAATTCAAAAAAGTTACATTAAAATTTTAACCATCTGTAATTTTATATTACCCTAGAGCTTATATAAAGGCGTTAACTTAGGAGCGAGACAAAGTTCGCCAGGGCCGAAATAGTAAGGCAGAACAACGTTTGCCGGGTCAGCTAGTTTTATATATAAAGATATACATTTTGATTGTCACTCCATAACTCGAGAACGGCTAGACCGATTTTGAATCAACTAACCATCATCACTCCTCCCTGTACCTTCCCTAAAAATTTTATGGCAATCGGTCGAGCCGTTCTCGAGTTATGGAGTGACAATCAAAATGTACACTTTTTTTTTATATATAGATAGATTCTGCAATGGACTTAGAAATTCTGGTAATTTGTAACCCTACAAAGACACCGTTTTCTTTTATTTCACTAGAAAATAAAAGTAATAAGGAAAACAATTTAAAGACTCTGTGATTTTCCACAAAATTGTTTAATCTTTAAAACTAATGTGCTTGAGAGCACTTCTTCAACAAATGCTAACATTTGCAATGGTATATACAAAGTGACAAGTGTTAAGGATTTAGTAAGTACCAAAAAATAATCAATAACATTGAAATTGCTTTGAGTAGACTAAATGCTGTCATTCCTTATCACATATCTCTTAAATTCTACGATTTAATGTAGAAACGATATTGGAAACTTTTACGGTCAAATTTATATACATTTATTTAACATTTTTCTTTCTAGAACTTAGCGACGATTCGTAAGTTAATATTTGAGATGCTTTTGCTGCTCATATAATACTCAAAAATAGTTTTGGCATTTATTGTATTTGAAATGCATTTGCTGTTCAATATATTTTTCAAAAATATTTTTGGCATTTATCGTTTATATGATGTTATAGTACAAAAAACTATATCGCACGTCAGGAATGACCACAATGACAGTTATGGCGAATTTGAAACAATTCTTATAAAATACTTTTATCCATTTCTGTGTATATTTGTTGTAGTGAGAAACCAAATTATTCATACATCTGCGTTGTTTCTGGCATTCCATATTACATAAAGAATGTTGTTGCACAGTTATTTCATATTATATGTATGATGGTTGCAATAAGACATTTTTACATATAAGTCATTTTTGTACAAGTAAACACATAATTCCTCAAAGTTAAACAAACGCTCCAAATATTTCTTTGCAAGAAAATAATATCACTTAGTAGGCTTGATATGATAAACATTGGGACAAACGAAAATGGCGAAAGAGATCCTTACGGGAACTAAAAATGTTTACTTATGAAATGTGAACACGTTAACTTTGTTTTAATAATATTTACAATGAAGTATAGATAGTTAATTATATTAATTAAAACTCTGTTTACTTAAATATAAAAGTATAAAGTCTTCTCCTACCCTTCCAGGATCAATTTAAAAATAACCTGCCACATTATCATTAAAAACAATCACATGCGACCGCAGTGCTGTCAATGAATACTCTTAAGTCCATGTAAATGAAGGACAAAAAGTAATTAAGTTTAACTGATCCAATTTAAAAAGTAATATTGTATGGAATGTTTACGATGAAGGGCCAAATTGACTTGCCAGCACGTCATTGCGGCACATGCCGCACCATGTGGCACATCCGAAAACACATAAACGCCAGCTTCCCCGCTGTTAACTATGTAGGCAGAACAATATCCAACTCATTTGCATAATAATTTGAATATAAATATATGTCGGAAGAGTTTAATGTCTGCGATTTTGTACGACACAGAGACAACATTAAGTCGCTAAATACATAATCTGCAAGTCGATTGTCGCCCGTTAAGGGAAGTTTGAATATTTGCAAATGTGGAATGTTAAATGGAGAAATGTGTTTCATTACAGTACAAATAATGACAACGCAATTTGAAATGTAAATAAATGGGAAAAGAGGGACTATGAAGGACTAAGTTCCACAAGTGTCTAATTAATACATAACATGTCTCAGTTACTTAGTATTTTACATTTTTGTTATTTTAAGTTAAGTTAATAACACAAACATGTAATGGGGGGTAAATTATTGGTCTAAAGAGGGCTTATACAGTCAGTTTTACAGATGTTCTTATTACAGGATATATTGTGGCAAATAGCCTGAGGGAAAGTGCTCAGTGAATTTGAATATCGGAGTTTGAGATGTAATTGATGGCCGAAATTACTGCCGAAGACATCAGGTGAGGTCAGGGATGTCCAATCAACGACATGACATTGTTGGGTGATGTTTAGCATTGGGAATATTGTACAAAAGGATTACGTGTGAACAGGATGAAAATTACAAATTCGTAGACGACATTAATATTGAGTTGACTTTTGTATGTTTGTAACAAAAATGTGCATAAAAGCATAACACATTACAAGTAAGTGATTCGTTGAATAAATGTTAAAAAGTCTCCTTTTATCTCGCTGCACTTTGTCCACTGATTTTTCAATATGTTCCCGATATTATCGAATGCAACTTCTGAGTAGTCGAGTATGTCGCTGGCGCCCTGAAGCGTCCTTAAAATGTAGGTCCTGCTGGGTGGGTATTCAAAATAGAAGCATGCTAACTATCTCAAATGTTCAAGTGGACAATCAGTTTTCTTGTTCCATTATAATCATATATTTTCTTAAGAATACCGAAAAGCATTTGTTTAAGTGATCAATGATCACCAGGATAACAGGAAATATGCAAATGCATGTTTTTTAAAGCGAGATATGGGACCGGCCGTGGCATAGTGGTTAGAACACGCGACTACCATGCGGGAGATCACAGGTTCAACTCCTGGCTCCAGTCATCTTAAAAGAAAAAAAAAGAAAAACTTTTCTTTCATTGTCGGCTCCCCTAGAACGTTGTCGACAGCAACTTCGCAGTATTAGTGTCGAGTCAATCGGCGTGTCTAGTAAGTGCTTCTCAAATAGTGACTTTTGCATTCGCCGATAAACAAGTAGATGCCGTTAGTTGTGAATCTAAAAATAGAAAGCGTGTTAATTTACAACAACGCGAGAAGCTATCCCATACCTCATTCATGGGGTGTAATGGGAAATTAAGTTTTTTAAGTTAAGAGATATTAACAATAGGTAAGGTAAGGTATGTTTCATCTTACAAGTGTTTTGTCACCTATTTGTTAGAGCAAATTTTTTGCATATTTTACCCATAAAGACATATTTCAGCATATTTTGGTTTTAAGAGCATGTTTTAAGCTAATTTCATATTTTTTAGAGCATATTTTTGTAAAAAATGTTCCTTTTTAAGCATATTTCATATTTTCACAGTAATTTTTCGTTCATACAAAAAAAAATTTAAAAATTTTGAAAATCACGTTTTTCAAGAACCACCGATTTTGATATTGGACATAATACCTATAGCTAAAACGGCGAAAGGAGCAATGCTAAAGGCGTTTGCGGAAGAGTTCCCTGACTTGCGAGCTGGTGGAGATTTCCTCTATTATAAAATCTACAGCTAAGTTATTGCTGCAGATTTCAAGTGAAGCAGCATCTGGAAGGCGGCAAACAGACATAACAATTGTGGGATAAGTAATTTATCATAGATGATGACGACAAATTGGTACTAATACAATAATATTAGTAATACAATTTTATAGTTTAAACATAGACATTTTTAGAAATTGTAATCTCTTAGAAATTTTAAATCGTAACGTCTTAGTTGTTATAGGTATTCGTACTCGCACTAGCATTGGTAGTGCTCATAACAATACTCAGATATATACACAGTTTACATTGTTACTATATCAATATTCAATTTTGTCTGTACATGTGATATAAAACTTTTGTTGATGATACATCACAACGAATGTTGACACTACCACACCCACCCTTTGTATAAATATGACTAGTATAAGTTATTACAAAATCCCTGTATGTGATGAAAGTGCACAAAATAAGATTTATAAAAACTTCTTTATTAACAAAGTTTGTAAAAAAGTATTAAAAAAGTTATGTCTCCTTGTATATGTATGTTCCTAAGTTAGATAATAATGTTTTTGTTGATGAATAGAGGTGAGGTTCATGCATAAAGTCTGTTCTTGATTGGAAGTAAAATTATTATTAAAACGATTTTAGCATGGAATAATCAGGAAAGAAATATAATATTGTATGTTTTAATATTACACATGTACATACACATAAGACATAGGTGATACTTTAATTTGCTGGCTGTACTTTATTTTTAGTAAACTTAATAACAAAGAAATTGTTTACAAATTCCTTCTGATGAAGAAAGTTTTAAGATGTATTACATTTTGCAATTATTGTTATAAGTTCTACAATTCAGCGATATTTAAATTTAAGTACGTTTATAAAATAAGTTTTGGTCTTATCCTCATTTACTGAAATTAAAAACATAATATATAAGTTTAATAGAAATATACAATCTATCTGTGATCTCTGAAGGTGCCCTTATATATGTTCCTGTTGACATCCTTTAAAAAGATAACATACTAGCGTATGAGAAATTCGTGTTAAGGAGTACATTTTAGTACAACAAAACTATCAGATATGCGAAATAAATACTCGACGTTAACAAAATTAAATAATATAACAAAAAAGAAAAACAGCAATCTGTGCTAATGCAAATATTTGTTTTATATACCACATGGAATTTAAGGAATGTGGCATAATGCGAATATAATTATTTTTATCCGGCAAATATTACAAATATTTGTGTGTGTGTGTATATTTTCTATTGAAATAAAAATTGTAAAGCATTGATAAGGCTTTGAATTCAAGTATTTTTTTAATTACCGAATTATGCCATTAATGTCTAAAAACAATGAGTATTCTAAGTACCCTAGAAATAAACAAGCAAATGGCCCACCCCATTATTTCAATGGAATTTCATTTATGAAAATACCATTATTAGCTCTATATCATTCGAGGTCAATTAATTAAATACTTAGAATATTCATATAACGTCACTCCTAAGGGGAAAATAAGTAACACAAATAAAGGGCGACAAATGGAAATTTAATACAGCGTAGTATAGTACTCGTATACAACATTGACTGTCAACAAATTGGCGATAAGCAATAAGAATGGAACAAAATAATGAATTGATAATATTTATAATTAGGAAGACATTACATAGTATTGGTACTTTGCAAATTGTTTGCAAATATTTGCGTAGTAGTACAAAAAGGACGGTTGATGTATTAGTAAACTTTTGTGGCTGGATTTTATGGTTCATATCTCCCAGCAGCAAGAAATGGGGCTTTGCATGCCTTATTGCGGGCCTGCATAGGCAGTCAAAAGCCCTATCCTTCAAATGCAGTCTTCATTGCAAATTAACATAACATTTCTCATTGAAGGCGTTTCAGTAGGCATGCCTAGTAAGTCCTGCTTGGAGTCCTAAAAACAAGGGCTTTCTATGAGGCATTGCTACTGCAGACCAAAGAGAATTTATAGAAGAACTGCAATAAAAAAAAACATATGCGAATTATTTCCATATTTAATTATTCCATACTTTTTATTAATATTCAATACAATATTTTGTTACATTTTGTAATAACTATTTTTTTTAACTCCAGCAGCAGGAATCGAACTCGTGACCTCAGTACTCATAGTTGGGCATGCTACCTTCCCCGCTATCACATGATATAGTTGTTGTACGACAAATAGCGTACATGTGGTTCTCATAAACAACAGCATCTGTCTTACCTTCCCTTAAGAGGCCTGTCAACAGGTCTAATCGGAGATGTGACAAGTTCACGGCTATGAGCGTCAATTCTGCCTTTTACAAATTGGCCTGTCAATAGACCTGTTTAAGGCAAGAAAGTTTGCATGTCCTTTCTGCACATCTATAGAATATTTAGGGGTACACAATAGGGCTGCTCACAGGCCAGTTTTAAGAGGGGAAAAAGGCATGTCTGCCGGATCTTTTCTCACCCTAGTAAGAGTCCTCTTTGCAGGCATATTTTTACAATGCCCCGTCTTTTCCTCTGCTGGGCTGTTACGAAATATATTGAAATTGTGGTGAAGTGTATAAATATCAGTGGGACTGACAGTGGAATGATGATTAAAGAGGTTATCGATATATATAAAAGGCTTGGGTGACTGATCACTGATCACTGACCCAGCCCAAACGGCTAAAGCTAGAACAGTGAAACTTAGAATGTAGGTTTCTTTTATGACGTAGGCGCGCACTAAGAAGGGATATTTGGAAATTCGGACTGCAAGGGGGTAAAATGGGCGTGGCACCACCCCATACAACTAGAATTTTAAAATGGCTGTATCTTTAAAAGTCGAGATTTTGTACGTATATCGGTCGTATAAGAAAAAATATTTTTTGTTTATAGAAAGTAGGCGGTGCCACGCCCCTTATTGAAAAATTGTTATACTGGCCAAATAAATGGACCGATTGTAATGAAATTTTCACTGTGAGGAACTGTCCGCAGGGCCTCTATTATAGGCTACATGAAAAAAATTAGACAAAGGGGCGTGGCACCGCCCACACAAAACGAAATTTTAATCGGTCATATCTCAATAGCCATTAGAGGTATGAAGATGAGATTTGCTACAAATGGTTCTGATACAAAGAGGAATACGTCTGGCTGGAAAATGGGCTGTGTCGCGCCCCCTTGGAAAAAAATCGTTATCCCGGTGAAATAAATGGACCGATTGCAACAACTGTGTAGCACTGTCAGCGGCTACATAAAAAACATATATAGACAAAGGGTCGTGGAACCGCCTGCACAAACCAAAATTTTAATCGGTCATATTTCACTGGCCATTAAAGGTAAAAAGATAAAATTTGCATTTGGTACATGGCGGATAATGTATCTCTGGGAAATAGGCGGTGCCACGCCCCTTCTGGATAAACTGTTTGTCAGTCATATCAATAGAGTGATTGTAAAAACATTTTCATTATCTATATATTTTAAATTGCTTACTGGGTGTAAATAGGAAGATGAAATTTGAGGTGGTTGTTCCCATTTTCAAATAATAGGGGTATCGCAGAAATTGGTATGGACATGCTCGCTATCAAAGTGGATTAAAGGTTTTTGTGATATCCGATACTTCTGGGTAAAAAAATCGAAAAAGAGTTAAAATTTTACTTTTGCGCAGACCAAACGGCAAATGCTATAATCATGATAATTTTTATGGGCTTGCTGTCTATGGAATTAGAACGAAGTAGGGACGGTTTTCGAAATTCTTACCTTTTAGGAGTTAAAATGCAGAAAGTGATAAACTGGCACTAAACGACTTAAGCATAGTCGCAAAAATTTAAGTTAATATTTTAGTTGTGCGATGTGAAATAATTTTTTTAAATTCTGGTACTATGGTCCGGATCAACTGCCTAAAGGTAAAGTTACGAAAATGTAAATAGATTTGCTGCCTTTAGAATTAGAGAGCCAACAGAAGAAGTTGTAGAAATTCGAACATTTAGGCGTAAACAGGCAGCAAGGGGATAAAACTTGTACCATCACCCAAATCAAAAGGCTAAATCTATAATCGTATATGATGATGTTTCCTATAGAATTAGAGGGAGTACCAGTCCATTATAGATGTGCGTTACGAATGTATCTTTTGAAGTTCATACTTTTAGGTATAATAAGGTACTAAAGCGGTACAATCACTCAGACTAATGGGATAAAGCTACAATCACATAAATAAGGTGTTTGTTCGTCTTATGATGATTTTACCTGTATTGCTTAAATTTATAAGAAGATTCATTGTAAGTATGGGTGAAGCAACGCAAGCCGGGAAAGCTAGTACTAGTATATGATGCTATCAAACATTGCATTATTTGTTCTAATTTCATGTTTTGGTTTTAGCTCTGTATTTGTTCCTGAAAATTGGGGGGCTCTAACTGATGATAGATTTGTATAGATTTAGCTGGCTTATCAGTGTAGATGGTGTCCAAGGACTGACTACTGTTGGGCGATCAAGAGGGATCAATCGCATTTCAAATATTGTAGAAAACCCTAAAGTTAACCACATTATTCACAAGTTTCTGGAAAACTATTTATAACTAGCGCGTGATATAAATAGATAACTGCGTATTTGTATTTACCACATTTATTGTACAAACAAAACAAAAACACCGAAAAGATTCGTATGCTACTAGAAAGCTTAAATGTTGTTAACCCGTATAATGTGCTTATTAAATATGGGTGGAAATTCAATTTAATTATTCGAAAAAGTTGCGAAATATTCGTTTCGTCAGAAAAAATAATATATTTAAGTTATGTGTACACATTTTTCTGGCCTCTGCGGCTTAAAAACTATCTCAATAGTTACCAAAAAATTTAGTTCTTAGAAATACTAATAAAGAAATATTTGCATTCATATATTAAATACATCACCAATGGCTCATAAAATATTTGCATTGCCATTGGAAACTATTGATATTTGGTATCAGTTTAAATTAAATCATGATGAATATTGAATCGTATCGTTTTTAGCGATGATTTTTATTATATTTATTGAAGTTTGATGTTCACCGTGATTATTACGACTGTGCAAATTTGTAAAACAATATATAATTTTAATTTTAATACAATTTCACGTGTTATACTAATGAAGTAGTAACGTAACTACTAGCGAACTAATGACAACGAACATTCAATTAAATCAATTTGTTTTATAACTTTCTAAAGCTTTTGTTTTTGACGTGTGAACATATTACTTTCTAATATTGCTTACATGTTTATGACGTCAAATAAGATTTTCGTTTAATACTTGAAAACACTTCGAAAACACTTGTGTTTTTGACTTTCTTGGAGTTCATCTTCTCCGCCATCGAAATTTGTAGTACAACAAATTATTAAGTTTTGACAGCTATATCATAAACTTTTTTATCTTTTGTTTTATCTTTTCACAATTTACAACGAAATATAAATTGAATAATCTATATTTAATGAAGTGGTCAGTGCGTGGAATAGTCCAAGTCTGGTGCTGTCACTTTGTGATAGGGGGACCAAAAAATACTTGGTATTCTTTCTATTTTATTTCAATCTCTCTCTCTCTTCTCTAAAGCTAAAACAGTTCCCTTTATACTAAAAAAATGTGAACATAAATAATAAACTTTGTAAAATATGAACAGAATTTCCCCCAATGTTAAATCAATTGTTCTCATAATAAATGGAAAAACAATCAAAAACTTAGAATGAATTTAAACAACATAGCCATAAAAAACTAAACGCAACTACGTTGTTTGGTCGCAAGGGTAGAAGTCTGTGGTACAACATTTGGTTTTGTTTGATATAATTGGATGGTTAGAATTATGTTGCTTTGCTTATACCATTCAAAACAATATATAACTATTAGTAGTGTTGTTGTGACGGTTAATATAGTGTTTAGACTAGTTACATCTAAGTAAAATTTCATAAAATTGCGGCTGTGACTTGCAACATGTACCTCGCTAGTTGTTGTTAAAGAGTAGTAATAAGTGTTTGAATCTGACTCATTTCTTTGAGGATTTTATAGTGTACTGCTGTGCCTTACAATATACCTTAGCACACTAAATGCTTTTAATGCATCGAAGCGTATGTTTTCTATCAGATTCACACTCAAATGCAGTATCAGTCAAGTGACTCAGTTTACTTTATCCAATATGAAAGACTAGAGTTTGTTTGGTTTGCAATCGTATATGATGACTGTTGTGCTGTTGTTGACATTAAGCCTTCGCACGTATCCACATACGAATCCAAGCGAACTTGATAATAAAGAGATTTGAGATGGATAAAGATTCAACTATCACAGTCGCCTGTTCCTTCCAGTAGAAAAATGTGAAACTATTTCAAGACTTTTGCTAAATTTTTCGTTTGTTGTCATTTTATGACATTCTTTAACACTCAACCACTAGCTCATTCTTTCTTTGTGTGCGTCGAAAAGTAGTTTTCAAATTATGGTTAATAACAGACTGAAATAGCTCAATTAATATTTTGCTGTTGTTGTTATTGACTTCTGCTGTTGTTGGGCTGAACTGTTGTATTTGAGTGGTTACAAGCCAAAAATCAATCAACGAGAAGATTGGAACTGATTAACCCTCTATAAGGGATTCCAATTAGCATTAAAGGAGGCGATGTATATTTGATAAAAGTAATATGTCACTGCATATGTTTTTATGTTGTTTTATCGTGGGAGTAACCAATGAGGGAGAAGAACATCATATAGTTTCGTAAATGAATATTGTTGTTGTAGAAGTTTTAGAATGACAAAAATTTTGGCTTTACTAGCTTACAAATTTCTTGCCATTTGGACGATTTCATTTTGCCCCAGATTTTTTTATTTCGTCAACAGCGCTTCAAATTTTGGGTTCTTAATGGTCAATCGTTGCTGGTTTACCAAAATAAGAGTCAAACAAACGAGATGGACAACTCTTAGGTCCATTTCTTGCCTCCTATTACAATATAAATTAACTGATCACATTTCATTTTTCCTCAGGTTATGGGAGAAATCTTTATTTTTAAAAATAGGTTATTTTGTATGGGAGGTACCAGAAGGGGTCAACAGATACAGTCTATATTTATTAATGAGTCAAAGTTTGTACATTTTACGAAAAATTGGCCTGAATTTGGTGTACTTACAATAAAGGTCATTTGTGTAGGAGACACCAGAGGGGATGTCTTAAATAGTTAGTTAGTTTTGCCTTCTATTACAAGTTACCCAGCAGCGGAAAAGACGAGGTATTGTAAAAATATGCCTGCAAACATGCCTTCAAATGCAGTCTATTGACATTCAAATACCCCTTTCATTTTCTGGAATATATACAGGCTATAATTAGTCCTTCACTAAGCCTAACAACAAATTATATACCCATGAACATTTCGCTTCTAAAATGAGAACTTCAAAGAGGACTCATACTAGGATGAGAAATGATCCGGCAAGCATACCACTTTCCCTTCTTAAAACTGGCCTGAGCAGCCCTACTGTGTACTCCACAAAAATTCCATAGATGTGCACAAAGGGCATGCAAACTTTCTTGCCTTAAAAAGGCCAGTTGATTGGCCTATTAGTGGAAGGAAGAATTGATGGTCATAACCGTGCCCTCATCACTTCCACGATTAGGCCTTTTGACAGGCCTCTTAAGAGAATGTAAGTCAGATGCTGTTGTTTATGTATGCTATTTGTTGTACAACTATATCATGTGATAGCCGAGTAGGTAGCATGCCCAACTATGAGTATTGCTGGAGTTTAAAAAAAAATAGTTATTACAAAATGTAACAAAATTTTTTATTGAATATTAATAAAAAGTATGGAATAATTTAATATGGAAATAATTCGCATATGTTTTTTTATTGCAGTTCTTCTATAAATGATCTTTTGCAGGCCTGCAAGCTGGTCTGCAGTATCAATGCCTTATAGAAAGCTCTTGTTTTTAGGACTCCAAGCAGGACTTACTGAACATGCCTACTGAAACGCCTTCAATGAGAAAGGGAATGTGAAGGCCTTGCCTGCCTATGGCACCCTATGTTAATTTGAAATGAAGACTGCATTTTAAGGGTAGGGCTTCCGACTGCCTTGCAGGCCTACAAGAAGGCATGCAAAGCCCCATTTGTTGCAGCTGGGAAGTTATGGAAGAGATATAAATTTTTCAAAAATAGGTCATTTTGCATGGTCAACCGATATAGTCTATATTCATTCTTCAGTCAAATTTTCATAGCGTTTGTCTACTATTGTAATAGTAGTTTAACTGACCAAATTCAAATATCCTCCAGTTGTCCGTTTGGAAGTTATAAATATTAATTTTCTTAAAATAGGTAATTTTGTATGGGCGGCACCAGAAGGGGTGGCGCTATTCCGCCTATTTACAATCCCAATACTTCGCTTTGAAAAATATTAATACTGATAAATTTTCATAATGATCAGTTAAGGTTTACTCAAGTTATCCTGCTAACCAGCCATCTAGACAGCCATCCAGCCAGGCAGACGGACATAACTCAATCATCTTTAAAAATCCTGAAACGAATTTGGTCTTAAGATACTTGGGGTCTAACACGTTACCTTTAAAGAGTTACACTTTTTCTTGTATCAAATGATATATACCCTTATCCCTAAGGGTGATGGTATAAACATTCTTTTATCCTGTATTTCAATGCATTAGTGTAGAATATATAAAATATTTTTTCATCGAAAATATGATTTCCAATATTAAAATTCAAGTGTACTTTACATCATAGAATTCAAACTGCTATTGAAATTTGAATATGTAATATGTATTTAATACAAAAACAAAAACAATATGTAAATTTGTTTACATTCGTAATACGAGAGTTGTAGGAAAATATTCGAACCTTGAATGGAAGCGATTCCTGTTGCAATTAACATAATTATGCTGTGGTACTATGGTTCGAAATGCAAATCAAAAATATAAGGACACACACAAATTCTAACAAATAATATGACAGTTAAATTGTGATTTATTACTTCAATGATAATGCTGCAGCTGAAATCCTTAAAAAATTGCAAAATGTGGCAATTGACACACACACAATGCATGAAAAATACAAATTTTAAAGTTAGATGGTAGATAAAGCTAATTTTTTGCTACATCAGCTGAGCCATAGCTTTAAAAATCCTAATTCATTAGTTTGATGTGTTCGCAATAAGAAAATATATATACTTTCCTTAAATTCTCATTTTTAGTTTTTGGACTTTCTACTAAAAATTCTGGCTTTGAGACCAGTGTGCACCGGTGTTTTTAATTATAATTCAAATGACATTTGAACATACAATGTATTATTATTGTGATAAAGTAATGCGAATTATTCAACTATTCTAGCGAAAAAACCTTGTGTGCATCCATGCCATTGCCAATAAACAAAGAGGCAACCACATATCATCAAATGTCGACCAGAATAACAATTAAAATTATGTTACCGCGCCGCATCAACATTGTCATATAATTTCAAATTTTAATTTATGCCAAATCGTCAATCCAACACAAAACCGCTTTTTGGCCACAAAATTACGTTGGTGGTGGACGATATTTTCATATTAATTTATGCATCCGTCACACATCGGTTATTTATTTTCAATTGAACGCCATATTTTCCAAAACAATTTAAATTTGTAATTATAATTGTTTACATTCGTGGGTAGATGGCGACTTGAAACAATGGTTTGTCATAAACTGCGCTATATCGTTTAATATAGGCTATAGTAGATAAATGATCAAAGCGTACAAATACTACAACGTAAGAAACACGAACACATGGAAAAATACACTAAATATTGATTCGTATTAAAAGTTTACAAAATTAACTTTGTGAGTTATGGTTGGGTACTACGGCATTGGTTAAGCAATGGATTTTGTGGTTTTAAACTCTGGTTATCAATGTCAGATCTTAGGCTTGGTCTTTTACATGAATTTTAGTAGTTTTTATAATATTACTAATATAAGTCCATGCCAAACAACATATGTGATTATAAATTTAACCAAAGCAGTATAGTAATTTTTTCATGTAAGTCGACCTTCAAATATATATTCGAGGAGATTGTTTTTGCACGTATTACAATGACAGGGTTAATGCGATTGAATGTAATTTGGAAATATTTGACTTGACTTGTTTATTGTGAAGATACTGGTGAACAGCACATAAACTTACCATTTACATTAATATAAGTTGTGTTTAGCAGAAATATTACCTGAAATGACAAAGAAGATAACAATTATTTTTAAAATGTTAACTAAATTTTTTATCTAAAATAGATGTTTTATACGTTTATTAAATGCGAGTTGCACGGTGTCAGGACTGCCGCAAACAAAATTTGAATACATAATATTTATAAAAGAAATATAAAAGTAAGTTCCACAATGTTTAACAGTAACAACAATTTCGAACTAAATCAGTCAAACACGAATTACAACACACATTGAACAACGAAATTTATTTTAACAATTTATTACAATCGCTATGTCTAAACACTGACATATGTTGTGTTTTACGGGTGAATATTTACGAACCGTCATATTATCCACGCTAATTTGTCCACAGAAATTTAATGTATTTTACTTCTACAGGGACACTATTATACTATCCAAATATTATTTGTCGTATGACCACAAAGTACTACGAAAATTACAATAATTTCATGGTTATTAGTCTTACACAATGACCGACAACATGGCTTGTTTCGTAACACCTGGTTATGTCGTTGTAACCCGCCTGTGGTAGAATTAAGTGTTTTACTAATTACTATTGTAGTCTCAATTTTGTGCAGGCTAATAAAAAGGAGACATAAAACTACATATGGACGAGAGGGACTCATAAATAAATAAAGATTTAAATAAAACGATGTAAAGATATACATCGTTAAAACATCTGACAGAAAATGGAGATAAATATGCACATAGCTATACTCATAAATTGTTGATGCAAAGGACTGGTACGAACAGAAATGAAATGTTACATATTGTATAGTATAAAAAGAAACAACAGCGCCATAATCATGTGATTTGAGAAATAAGTCAAATGAGGAGGACAGATATAGAAGGCTTTAAAGTCCACATACGCAACGAAATAACTGCATTTCATCTGCTCCCCAAAAAAAAGATACACAAGAATAAACTAATAAGGTGATTACCTTCGGTTATGCTAAAGCGCAGATACCTTTTATCATTTGTAAAAAGGGTTATAAAACCAGTATAGAAATTTCGGTAAGCCGACTGATAAATACCATCACCCAATATAATATATTGTTTTAGCCCTGATTTATTGAAACTAATCGATTTTTAATTAAAATAAAATAAGCTATGTATTATTTTTTGCCTGATTGTGGAGCAAAACCGTAATTCAGCATACTTATAAAAAAGATACGTATGTGAGACTATGAGGATGAATTCGGTCATTTGTATGGGAGGTACCAGAAGGGTTGCGTCTAATAATAAGGTTTTTTAAGGGTTTGTCACCTCTCATAACATTAATTAACCGACCAATTTTTATTATCTCCCAAGTGTTCGTTTGGCAGAAATATTAATTTTTCAAAAATAGGACCGGCCGTGGCATAGTGGTTAGAACACGCGACTACCATGCAGGAGATCGCAGGTTCAAACCTGGCTCCAATCATCTTAAAACAAAAAAAATTGTTCTTTCATTGTCGGCTCCTTTCGAATGTTGTTGGCCTTTAACTTCGCAGTATTAAGTGTCGAGTCAATCGGCGTGTCTAGTAAGAGCTTATCAAAACAGTGATGTTCGCATTCGTCGATAAATAAGTAGGTGCCGTTAGTTGTGAATCTAAAAATAGAAAGCGTGTTAATTCACAACAACGCGAGAAGCTATCTCATACCTCATTCATGGGGTGCAAAGGGAAATTAAGTTTTTTTTTTAAATTTATGGTCATTTTGTATGTGAGGTACCAGAAGGGGTGATCCGATAGAGTCCATATTCATACCAGATTAAAATTTTCATAACCGTCCAACTTACGCAAAATTTGACGGAATTCAGTGAACTTACAAAAAAGATATGTATGTAAGACTATGGGGGTGAGTTCGGTCATTTGTATGAAATGTACCAGAAGGGGTGTGGCAAAGGTTTCTGTTTTCTTAGGGACTGCTTACTTTTAGAGGATAAATAAACTGACCAATTTCAAATATCCTCCGTTCGTCTGTTAGAAAGTCATGAAAAAATATTAATTATCCAAAAACCGATAATTTTGTATGGGAGGTATTAGAAGGGGTGGGCCTATTCTGCCCATTTACAATCCCATTAGTTCGTTTTAAATACTGGTAATAATAGTAGATTTTCATTCTGATCAGTTAAGTTTTTTACACTAAAACTATATTTTATTAAATTTTATCCGAAAAATTTAATTTCAGTGTTTAGTTAACATCTCTTTCACCTGGTTCATACAACCAAGTTTTGGTCGCCCTATCTGCGCCGCCCATCGAGTTTATTGCCAAAGAATATTTGTGCTAGAACATTCATTCATACAACATGTCCAAGCCAGTGCATCTGGTCCGTTTGAACGCGCTTGAATACGTCGATGTTGTTATATAGCTCATTTGGCGACAGTTTCGAATATTTTGCGAAGCATTGTTCTCTAGAAGACTTCCAGAACAGATTGATCCGCTTGTATCGTCAGTATTCCGCGCTGTTGAGCAAGAAAGGTAGAATCAGTGTCTGGTAAATTTGGGTCTTTGTTTGTCGAGCGAGTGCTTTTTCATTAAATAGCTTGAGTACCGCAAAAGTATTAGTAGCAGTGTGCGATTTTCAGGCTGACATTATTATATTCAGGACCGGCCGTGGCTTAGTGGTTAGAACACAGGTTTAACTCCTGGCTCCAGTCATTTTAAAAAAATAGAGAAAACATTTTCTTTCATTGTCGGCTCCCCTCGAATGTTACCGACAGCAACTTCTCAGTATTAATATCGAGTTAATCGGCATGTCTAATAAGAGCTACTCAAACAGTGACGTTTGCATTCGTCGATAAAACAAGTAGGTGCCATTAGTTGTGAATCTTAAAATAGAAAGCGTTTTAATTCACAACAACGCGAGAAGCTATCCCATACCTCATTCATGGGGTATAAAGGGAAATTAAGTTTTTTTTATTATTAAATTCGTTAACTGGTAGGCAAAATCACCTCCCTCTTCAAAGTTATAGTTGCCAAGGTTCACACAGCGGCCAAAACTAGTAGACTCTTCGTTCGTCGATATATTTGATTTGCACGCCATAATCGTGCTCTATCTTTGTTTCTGTTCATAAGTCGATAAATATAGTGGCGTACTAGAGAACTCATTGCAGCAAGAGTCGAATGCGGTGGAGGTCACGCCACGTAGTTAGCCTCGTTGCGTACTAAGTCTCGCAACTCTGTCTCTTTGCAGCACGGGACGAATACGGTGGGGGCACGCCCCGGCCGCCTACGCCGTAGTTACTCTCGTTGGGCACTTTGTCTCGCTGCTCTCTCTCTCCCTGTAGTGCGAGACGAATGCGCCCGCCCACCCCCACTTCACCAGCTTTATCACATTTTTTTATTATTTTTAGTCGCATATTTCAATAGTATGACATTATTTCCACTCGAAAATGTAATATAGTGTTATTGCACAACCATGCTTGTAATAAAGCCATATGGCCTTATTTCCCCTTTCGATTGGGATATTACCTATGGCTTTATTGCACGGCGCTCTTGGTAGAATATGGCTGAGTCAGATTTTTTTTTCACTGAAGACTTCGTGTCAATCCGTGTCATCCCTCAAAGTCGTATCAGATTCGCGGGACAGGACCTTGTGGGTAATGGGTAAAGACTGATCGTGAAAGTTGATGCACATATTTGCATAACCTCTTCTTTTTTTCTTCAGCACAGGAACACTCAGATTCCAATTATCGGTCATGCATTTCTTTATCCAAATGTGTAGCACGGTGGTGGACATTCTACTCCGTCGTCGTTGAATGGCGTGATTTCGTTACTTATGCTGCCTTCAGGAACGAGGAGAGTACATGTTCAGTTATTTCCTGATCTTATGCATTAATATATTCTGTTGTTGTCTACACAATCAAAAAATATTGAGTTTTTCCTTCAATAGAAAAAGACGTGTTTCATTTCTACCCGCACTCTTCCAGGTGGGAATCTCTGTGCCAAAAACTTTGCTTTTAACTCCAGGCTCCACCTCTATCCCTGTTGTTCTCGATATCCTGGCTCTCTCTTTTCTTATATAGAAGTTCTTTATGCCTGAAGAGTCATCTTCCTCCACTTCTCATTGTAACGCTCCGACACAGCTCGGGTGGCCAATGCCATTACCCGACATTCTTCATCATACAAGGGCTTGTGCAAGCATGGTTTTTCATAACCCAATACGGTCGTTGCGGCAGTGGTCATAGAATTCGCAATATGCTGCCACTGGGTGTCCGAAACATAAGAATTGGGCTCGTTGCTTTATGTAATAAAGAGAGAGAGGGAGAGTTGGTTGGAGAAGGCATTAGTTATCGGTGGTATACTGGTATACGGCTTTGTGATGTATTAGTTGCGTGCGTACCTTGGCTGCAACTAGGTGGTAATCCGAGTCAATGTTTGCATCGTACATCACACTTAGGTACATAACGCTTGAGATTTGCCTTCCATCAATTACCACGTGAACAATCTGGTTTCTTGTCTCTTGATCCGGAGACATCCAAGTTGTAATCTTTATTTGAGAATCTGGTTCCACTCACTGCCATGTTTCTTGCCTAAGCGAAACTAACAAGGCTGAGTTGTTGTGTTTTGTCAAAACGCCCACTGTATTCTGATGATAGTTTCAATTTCCCAAGACTATCAATCAGTTTTTATAAACATAATCATAAAAGAATATCATGACTCTAGTTACGGTACTAAAACCACATGTGTTACTTGAATATTAATCAAAATATTCAAATTATCATACGTGTGTTTGGCATCGGCAGTGGTGGCACCGCAGAATGCAGTAATGGTGTGGAAATGTCGGGGTTGGCTTCAGAAGTCATAACAAAATCCAATTTGTGTGAAAGCTTGTTACCACTGTTATCACTTCAATTTTCCTTTGCTCACATTACCATTATATCGTCTAATTAAAATGATACTGAGAAACCGTAATGATGGCAGTTTAGACCGAAAATGTTAATTGCACACGCATGGTTTGAAGAGTGGCGTAAGAGTGGTATAAGGACTACATATATATTTGCATAAGAATTGTAGTACTCGTTGTTCGTTTATGTCTGCCACGCTAAAAAAAAAATGTGCCATTATAGTATTAGTATCATAATATAATCAATGATTTTCGCCATTAAAGCTCCAAATTATGATATTTTAGGGTTTATGTAACGAGATATGAAAAGTTATGAAAGAAAAACTCGAAAAATTACAGTGAACTGTAATTATTAAATTACAGCATCTCATACGGATTCGTGTAAGAATTATGATATTTCATATAATTGAAATGAAATGTGAAAGCTTTAATTAAGAGTCTTATTTTGTTCTACCCACATTGTTGTGATATCCTTTTAAATATTAGAAAAAATGTGCTTTACTTCAACTCATGATTGATGACTTGGCTGTAAGTGCAAAGTTAAAACATTAAAAATACATTAATTAAAGTTTGAGTGTGTGTGTGCCATCAATAGGATTTAGTTAATTGCTGATATATTTGAAGATATTATAGAAAGTTTTAGCCAGCATGTTGATCTGGGTTTATTGTAGTTTTTTTTTTGTCAGAACAAAGTAAAGTACATTCTATAGATGAAGTTTTGTTAAGAAGGAAACATGGACTTTAAGGAAAACTAAAAACAAGCTTCACGTTACAAGCTTTTGGCATTACTGTTACACAGTGGCACAGAGTATGTTAAATTACATAGTATGTTGGACTTAGATTCCACAGAACATGAGTGCGTTTTGGGAAAAATGTCCGGAAAATTGTTGTGCATAGCACCAAGCAGGAATGATAGGAAACAACATCAATGGGCCTTAAGACTGATTGTAATTAAGAAATAATTGTTCATTAGAGGAATTATGACTGAGAATTTCTCAAAATTTTTTTTAATGGAATCATAGAATAAAAATTAAAAGTATTCCTCTGTTTTCCTAGAAATATTGCACTCTTTAAAAGTACATTTAAAATAATTTGTAAAGTTTTAACAGCCAAAAAATTACGAAAATGTTAAAAGCACCTAAGACGCGGACGTGCACTAGAGTATTCACCCGACTGTTATATTTATACTGGTTTTAGTTTTATTACACCACAACGTACTATTCCCCATTAACTTCTTTTGCTTTATGTTTTTAAAATAATATTTCTGCGTCGTGTGTGTCTCTACCACATGTGGTGTGGTGCCTGAAACAAAAAAAATAATTAATTTCCTGCGCTATATAATCTACATAATGCTACCTTCCCCATTCTATAACGCATTAACTTTGTCGTCCCGTCTTTTATTAAATTTTTTGTCTTTTGTTGAGGCAACATAAAGTATAACATTTTGTAGCAAAAGCATATGAAACGTTGGTAATCCCTAATGTATCGCCATTTTCATAAGCACATGAAAGTATTTAGCTCCAAATGCGGGAGTGTGTACCCATATTAAATAAAGGGTGGCGACCGAAAGGGTGATAGGATGTTGCAATGACAAATGCTAGTCTTTACAGTTCAAACGATAAATAATAATAAAAGCTTGTCAAGGTTGTCAAAAACATAGAATTTTACATCTAATTAAAAACATGTTTAGTTTTATTTGTACCCATAGATAGTCAAAGGTAGTTGTAGTGCTGCCAATACGTTTTTTATATTCAAACATAAAATGTTATGTACTCTTTTAGTCAAGAATCCATCGCATATCCTTTGCCAAATCACGCTCTTTCATTCTCCGATCTTTCAATGTCATTTCATGAGTATTTGCGACCAACTTTGTCATCACTTGTGATTGTATGACCACAACGAAATTAATTAAACTTATTTTAAACCATTTATATTAATAGCGTATGGAGAAAAAGAAAAACTGCTTAAGTCTGATTTTGTCGTTTTGCAGGAGAGCACTTTCCAAGATTAAGCCTTATTTAAAAACTGCAGCACTTTATTCAAACAAGTGCATGAGACCACGTCGAACATATCTCAAAATAAGCTATTTCTCTAACTCATTTTTAATGATGTTTATTCATATGTGGTTTGGAAAAACTGCTTATGTTGAAATAAGAGGTTTTGACGGGGAAAGTTAAAGATACACCATCATAAAACTCCTTGGATGGTTAACCATATTTAACAAAAATATTATCTAATATCGGAAGAAACATTTAAAAAAGTAAAAATGGATTTTTCTTAACAATAATTTTAAGTTTTTATTTTAAATTTGAAAAAAATTAAATAATTTTATTAACTTATAGCGATTAGTAGAATCCATCAGTAAGCTTTTACAAAAATTTTGCATTTCCTCAATTCATACCAAAGTTTTAAAAAAATTGCAATATTTTTTCAAAAAAAAAACGTTGTAATTCCTTTAAGGCACATGTTACCAAAATTTCATGAACACCAACATTTTTGTGATCGCTTCAAACGGAATTACTCCATAACAAAAACTGGTTTCCATTGTCCGGCTGAATTAGTTTTGCAGATATTTACCTTATTTGGAAACTGTTAACTTCTAACTGTCAAACAATGCTCTCTATTTTGGCTAGATTTGCTCAATTTCTATGAGTGACCCCAGCCATTACAAACATTCCAAAAATGATGTGTACATTTCATATAAGGTTATCTGATTACTAGTTTTAAACCTGTAGTTTCCCATGTAGTTGGAGTTTTTGTGACGTATGACATCTAAGTATTACTCATACGTAAGGCTCGTATCTGTACTGTTTTTCGCAGTACAGTACTGTTTTTCGACATCAAAAACTGCGTACTGCTTTTCTCCCTCAAAGTACTGTTTTTCGATACAGAATAGAAATATAAACGGCGAACAGCGAATTCAAGCAATAATATTGTTTACTTCAAAAATAAGTTCGAAGAAACACTAAAAATGCGTCAAGAGGATGATTTTTTATCCCCAGCTGTAGTAGCAGAAAAGCAAAAACTTATTGACAATGGATACAATTCGATTGAGATGGCTGCTTTACGCACTGATTTTTTCGGTAATTTTGGCTGCTTTGATTTGAATGCTTTTATACTAATGGAATGAAGTCGAAGCCGTTATGAACTAGTTAAGGGAATACAATTTGTACAATGCCAATGAAAATGCTGTATATTTGCACACCCAATTTAGATATATCAAAAACGAGAGACAAAGTTATGCAATGGAGAGAATGCAATGGTTCGAATGTGGATCGGTGAGTGGAGATATTTATTCATCTCAATAACGCTGATTGCGAATTCAAAGAAATGGCCACGATCGTTAAATATATTTTATGTTTGACAGGAACTTCAGCAGCATTGGATCGAATCTTCTCCGCAGTGAACAAAACTTGGATGTCAGACTAAACCCGATTAGATGTGCAAACATTGAAAGCGATTCTGACCGTCTTATGTAATATAAAGTACAAATGATGAATTTTTGCGGATGATTTAAAGTTGTTCGCGGAAATTTCAAATACAAATCATTCTGTTCTCATACAAAGGGACTTGTTTGCTTTAAATGAATGGTGTAGTAGAAACCAACTAGGTCTGAATCTGTTAAAATGTTGTACGATATCATATGTTCGAAGTCGAGATCCAGTTATGTTTAATTACTCCATTGGAGACTATACGTTAAAGAGAGTTTTTGAAGTTAAAGATCTAGGTGTCATATTTGACTCAAAGCTAGAGTTTAATAGTCATATCGATTATATAACTTCTAAGGCTTATTCAATGTTGGGTTTCGTGAGAAGAAATGTTAAAGATTTTAAAAATCACCGTACTCTGAAGACTTTATATGTTTCATTTGTTAGGAGCAATCTTGAGTACTGTTCTCTAATATGGAACCCATATTATACCACTCATTCAGACAGAATTGAAAGAATCCAAAAGTTATTCTGTAAAATTGTTTTCAAAAAGATCAATTGGTGCTTAGATGGAAGTACATATGAAAATAGGCGAAAACTCCTAGGTCTACAATCTTTAAGAGATCGTAGATCTAGCTATTCTATAATGTTTATTTTCAATATTTTGAATAATGTAATTAAATGCAATGAATTGTCTGATTTGGTAATTTTACATTCTCCTCCCCGTGAATTGCGGGTAGAAAGGCTTTTTTATGAAGATTTCCACCGTACTAACTATGGTATTAATGAACCAATAACAAGGTGTTTAAAACTTTGCAACAGTTTTTCTTCGATATTGGATTTTAGTTTGCAAAAAAATCAATTTAAATTAAATTTGCTTAAAATTTTTAATTAAATTTTTAAATTTTTAATTAAATGTTTTTGTCCAAAAAAAATATACGAGCGTTACTCATACGCCATATCTGTTGACGAAGTGGCTATTTTCACAGCATCATTCTTACTCGTTGTTATTTATCTCAACATCAACGATAAACAATTCATAGGCAATATTAACTTTTGTAAAGAATTTTCCAATAAGAGGTGTTATTTTGAATGGCCCGCTATTAAGGTAGCTGTCACTTTTGAAGCTTTTATTCTTTAACATTTCACAAGTAGAAACTACGCCATTACTAAAAGTGGAACGATACACGCTTTAATAACGCATTGAAATTATTAAAATTCACTACAAAAATGGTGAAAATCTTGCAGTCACAATTCGCAAAACTAAAGCATTTTTTGGTCGTCGTAAAGCACATTGTCGGACCCCAATACAGAAATTGGTAGACAAATTCGAGCAGTTGGGGCAAGTTAGACATGTAAAGAATTAAACCCGTGCACGTTGCTCAAGAACAACTGAGAATATTGGGCTTCTTAAGGCTTATAAAGTTCAGTTCACACAAGAACTCAAGCCGACCTATCATCAACAACGTCGTGTCTTTGCTGACTGGGTCCTTGAAATGCATGAAAAAGATCCGGAATTCCATCGAAAAAACATCTTGACTGATGAGGTCTGTTTCTGGACCGTGTTATCTCTCAAAGATGTAATTGGCCACCGAGATCTTGTGATTTAACACCTTGCGACTTCTTCCTTTGGGGCGTCGTGAAAGATAAGGTCTACGCCAACAGCACAGTATCGATTCAAGACCTCACACAGAAAAAAATTACGAAAAATTAGTTGTCATATTAAATAAAAAAAGGGCAAACAACCAAAATTGTTAATACAATAAACAGTTTTGTTATAGTTACAATTTTTGTATTTAAGTTGAATTTGAACAGTAGTTGAAAATTTTTTAGTTTGAATAAATAACCAAAAAATAATAAATTTTTGACGCTATCTAAACGTAAAGAGAACACTGTGGTGAGTTAGAAATTAACAATAAGAATTGCGTTTTATTTCCAAAATTAAGTTGTTAAAATTTTTGCGCATTTTTACGTGTATATTTTTTACATGGTAGAATTGTCTTTGTAGCTTAAGGAACACAATTTTGGATTTCCAAAACGACAACACTATTGATGCAGCATACATTTTTTAATTGGTACATTTCCTTCTTCTGCTAAAATTGTTTTAATTAAATATTTTTCTTTTCACCCTTAAAGTGGCGCAAACAAGCACTTCCGACAATACTCTTTCTTTTGCCAAAGGAATTACGTCGCATGCATTCATTTTCCATCCCCTCTGAAACTTTCTGACTTTTTAACACTAGACTCACATAGATATCAGCTCACGAAGTGGCAAAGTCGTACTGTTGTTAATGTGGACAAAATAAAAGAAGCACAACACAATTACATAACAACCAGTAACTATGTATGTGTATGTGTAACGGTAATAACACACAGTTCCTGCGAGTGCAGTGAGCCACAAAAATGGTTTATTGTTATTTAAGCCATACACGTGTACGTACCTATTTACCCAACACATGAACCTACATATTTGCACTGCCATAATCCCTGGTGTCACCTATGTTATACAAGTGGGGTTGAATGTAGCATAGGTTTGCCAAAGGCCTCTAGATTTAATTTATTTTGTTGACTTACTGAGTTTATAGAAATGCCACAAAAAATGCGGGTAGAGAGAAATGTTGGCAGATACAGATGATGCTGCAGCAGATTGCAGATTCAATAATTATAAAATTGGGTATTGTCTGTTAACAGGTTAATTATACTAAGGTGGTAGGTAGTATGTAAAGCTTGTGACTCAAAGAACATCAATTATATCCAAGAGTGTTAACGTCATTTTGTTGTCTAATCAAATAGTTCTATTATGTGAGTTATATTTAATGGAATAGTCCGTGGCGGGATAGTTGGAACACGAAATTATCAACGTTAGGTAAAATCGAAATGAACTGAGTACATTGAGTTTGATAAATTTTAAAGCATTCTCTATCGAAATTAAGATAAAAGATAATTTTCTTCTGACCATTGCATTTATATACATGGAGTACATCAAATTGATGTTGTTATTGTATGATTTTTATAAGATAGCAATAGCAGTTGACAACAATTCACCTTGAACTTGTTTAGTCTACAGAGAAAACTTTAAGATATTTATCACTGTTTACATACGGTATTAAATGTCTTCTACCTACGTATATATACCTATATATAAGTAGCCGACAAAAATACGTTTTATATCCAATGAATGATTTGATCCAGCTTTTGCGTTACGTAGTTACCTAATCATTCCTTCGAGTATCATTATTATTTATTGTAGCTTTGGGCATTTTTCATATTATCTCTATGGTCAACTTCATATTGCAAAGATATTGCTCTGTCAATAATTGTAAGTAATGGGGGGTTGCTTTAAGAATGCTGCTAAAAAATTTTGTCATTCTTGAAGTCTTTCAATAATGCCATAAAGTGGTAAAATAATGTGAATTCATTATGAATTATAAATTTTAGCTTTTAAAGCAAATAGAAGAAAAGCGTAAAAAAAATTTTAAATTCAACCATCATGTCACAAAAAACATAATTTCGTTACATTTTAACACTAAATAAAAGCCTTCAGCTTTATATTTTATCCGTAAATTAAATAAAATAAAATAAAAGAAGATTTATCCTGCCCTCTATTCCGCTTATAGCTATGAATATACTGAGAGTGTTTACTTTGACATATTTGATTTCATTCATGGCATAACATTTCTCGTCAATCTTTAATGGTTTGCACTAAGCTAAGTGGTAGTTGGTTGTAACTTAATGCAATAACGTCAGCTGTATGTGAGCAAAGAACTGCACACGAAGTACGAGAAATAACTACAAGAAGTGACTATGCCAAAATATGAAAATTGATTATGCATTTATTGATGCATCGATAGCATAAGTAGTCACCCCTAACTATCTTAGTAAGTTGATATCAGTTTTCATTTATTTGTTAGACTCCTGTATATAACTTATTTTTTCATTGCATCCTATTAATATTTAGCCTCACAAAAATAGGGCATACAATAGTAATTATCATACCATTCTCGTAACTCTGGCAGGTATTGTATATAATGGCTATAACAACATTTAATAGTAAGAACTAAGGACATCGTGCATCACCACATGTATGATGATGAGAAAATGCATTTAAGTCTTCATCACCTAAGGGTTAAGAGCAACATTTTCGTGTTTATTTTCATTTCATAAAATGCATATGCACAGGTAGTTATTATATATACGAGTATATGCGTTATCTGCGCATTGCATTTGCAGAATACCAAAATGGTCACACGACCGTATGAATATATGAGCATATACATGTGAGTGTGTTAATGTTCGTACTGGGTCAGTACGACAATTTTTTCCCATAATAATTAAATGAAAATATTTTTCACATGACGTGGTAATATAATTTTTTTTTTTAGAAATGTTCAAGAAAATGTAATAAAAAGTTTTTTATTATACAAATTGGTTAAACCTAAAATTGTGCTGCTAGTTCGTGGCAATTATGGTGTGAAACTGTAGGGAGTGGGGTTGGAAAGACGAGGTTACGTTGTCAAATTTTAGGAATGGTTGTTGTAATTATTTTGAAAGGTTGGAAACATCATCAATTAATATGATGTTCAAAAATTATAATATAGTTACATGAATTAATAAACTCCGTTTCTCACGACAGTAGTTTAAGTGTGATATGAATAGAATAACACTTGTGATCACAAATAAACTGCGGTTTAATTAATTTCTATTACTAATATGAATAAAGCGAATCATTCACAATAGGAAAATATGTCAACTCAATTTGCTGATTTCAGTTATTTTCGTCTTGCTAATGCTGTGAAAATTTCACATACACAATTGTTGGTTGTTTACTATTTTAACTACATGAACTCATAACAACAAATCCAGTCTGTAAATTAATTACGGCAATATTGAATCTGGACAGTGGATAAAAGCAAAACTAAATTACAATTTTGTGTTACTGATACAGAGCAACACAAATCTCAGCATTTGTCGTACACGTCCTCTCGCAATTATCAGAGACACGTAGTACATATGAAATCAAATCTCAGCTCTGGGTGTTTACCTGTTTTAGTAATACACAACCAATAGTGTAACCAAGTTATCTCAAATCATATTATGTCTATGAGAGAACACACGGATAATGGATATAGTAGAACACTCATATGTAATATGGGATATTTGAGTACACATACATACACACACTCATCAATGGTTAATTGGTTGTTACCCAACAAACCAAAACTGTATTTAACTAGTTTGTAACTAGCTTACTAACATAAGCCTTAAGCTTGCAAAACTATAGCGAAAACTGTTATGAAAGGCTTTATAACAATAGTTTAAGAAAGAACCCTTGCGATAATATTACTAGTCCTAAGTATACAAAAAGCTTAGAAATCTAGCTATAGAGTAAGCTTACAGAAAAATAGTTTTATAATTATGGTTGCAATATAATTACACCAGTTTACAAATCTTTATTTTTTGTCAGCTGCAGAGTTGTAAATAATTATTTTCTGTAGATTTCGGCCTCCTAAACACGAATATTAAAAATATCGATAATTTTTAAAAATATAAGCATAAAATGCACTTCAAGCCTCCAGATTGAAGCAATGTCAAAATAATCAATGATTATACAAGAATCCCTGTTTGTATACTTTTATAAGAAATAAACAATTTTTATTTCATTTGTCCACTTTTTAACTGTCATCGTTCAAAAAGTAAAAAGACTTTTGGTCCAGTTGGCAGAAATGAAAAATATCGATATTTTCCAAAAATGGTCAGCTAGGATTTCAAATTAAACATTTTCGTGATGCATGATCAACCCAGAATACAGTGGCATTTCCACTTTTTATCGTCATTTTCATGCAACGTAAAGTTTAGCTCTAAGCCCACCGTGATATGCTTAAAATCAAAAAATTTACCATTTTTAGTGTCCTCTTTAAAAATGGGTTACTTTCCCTCTATCACCCAATTTTTATAAACGATGGCTTGTTTTGCTCGGGGAAGTCCAATCTTTGTACTCAATTTATGAAATTGGATTTATTTTTGCGATTAATATTTTTTACAATTTTTTTAATAAATTTAAAACCGTGATTTTTTGAACAAAAAAATTAGTTTTTTAAACTTTGAATGCTTTTACCATCAGAACTACCTAACCGATGATAAAAGCTTGTATAGATGGGTTTTAGGGGAGCACATTACCTTTAATTGGAGACTACTCTTGTTCAAATCGTTGGATGCGTTTACGAATTATTCTCCAATAAGCTGATGCATCTCACAAAAAATTTGCAAAATAACTCAAAAATGCATATCTTGAAAACTAATCAGAGGAAAAATTTTTAAATTTCATATTCGTGTTTAGGAGGCCGAAATCTACAGAAAATAATTATTTACAACTCTGCAGCAAAATGACTGTAAACTAGTGTTATTTATACTAATACAATTATTACGTTTTTAAATCAAAATGTTAAATTTATTAATATGTATATTAAAATTTAACTACACTTCATTCAACTGCACTCATCAAAGTAAACAAGAAGACTGTGGAATCTCACAATTCATGGAAAACGACGCGTTAAAATAACGGGACATCAATAACAAAACATTTACAAAACTATACCGAGCATAAGTCTTTTGTAATCATATTTACAAAACTGCCGAAGTATATAACTAGTGGTGTTGTAAATACTGTTGCTATGTTAAGCGTTTTTAATACACCATTTAAAAAGTGTTCTTATTTTGCAAATCATAATAACGCTTATAAAATGTTGAAGAAATTTTGTTATGATAAGCTTATTCTCCAGCATAGTTACAAATTACTTAGAGAATGGTTTGTTGGGTAACTTATTTGGTCAACGACAACTATTGCAGTACAGACAATTTAATGTGTGTTTCCATTGCTGATGTAAAGAGTTTGTTACTTTTGAATATGTCCTTAGAGCTTTTGAAATCCAGTAGTATTTGTGGTTACCGGGAACTACCTACAAAGATGAATTTTGGTTAGTATATAGTCATTTATTCATATTCATTTATATTGAAGCGATATTGAAAAGATTAATACGAAAATTTCTGTGTTGAAAGGCCTTGAAAGGGCCAGCCTTAATTTTTGGAGGCAGCATAGGCTAAATTGTTCTTCTTTATTTTGTAGAAGATAGTGAATAAAAACTTTTAAACTTTACAATTCTAAAGCACTAGGTCTTTGCTAAGATGATTGATAGATGCCAAAGGCATTGTGAAGTTAAATCAATTCACATATGCTTGTCTTTAAACAGCCGCATACAATTGACAATTAACAATTGTTTATAATTTAAAGTGTCAAATGCAATCAGCTTTTGTTTTTTTGCACAGCTAAAGCTTTAACTGGTAATCTGTGTAAAAATGTTACACAAAGCAATTTTAAGACATTCAGTTGGTGTTTTTTTTTTCAACAACTTAACGAGTACGGTATATAGTTTTTTAAGCATATTTGTAGAAAATCATGGCATCGTGAAATTGCTTTTCACATCTTTTACAATTACGGCGCTACATCAACTATTTTTTCACTTAGCATAAAAAAAAATACTGGTGCCGTGGAATTACAAATTTAAGTTGGCTACAAAAGTACTAACATGTATTTACACAATCTTTCTTCCTTATCCCCCCCCCCCCTCTATCTCTCTCTATCTCTCTCGATACATCCCTATTTTCTTAACACTAATTGACAAAGTGTAACAATGAAGAAAACACAAAGAAAAAAAATCACAGTATAAAAGCCAACACAAATGGAATTAAACATAAACAAAGTGTTTACATAGATAACTGTATTTACAATGAATTCTTAAGTAAATTAAGGGACGATAAAAGCTCTGTGCAAAACAAACAATTGAGTGGTGTGGGTGAGGTCTGTGTTCTTAGCATAAAAAAGTATTCCACGATGGCAATTCTATGCCATGTTGCAATAATTCATACTGCCGTATTTTATTGTTGTATACACTCATACACTTAAGAGAGTATCTTTGTCACTTTGTGCTTTTATTGCCCCGTATACCTACACCTGTGTCGCACAATGGGTGGACGCAAGGGCGGAAGTGAAGATTAATTGATTGAAATGAAGTTATGGTTTGTTAAACATTAGCATGCTAGTTAGATTACGCGAAAATCATGAGGGTGACGAGGGTTTGTATCCAGTCTCAATCTTTTATATTTCTTGGATCATCAGCCCCTTTGTTTTGTTGGCAGTAACATAGCAGAAGACGAGTTTAGTAAAAGCTTCCTTCATAGGTACCTGTAATTAGAATGTGTCATTAAACTGCAGCTCCTGTCTGACAGAGTCTATAAATCGAAGAGTGTTAACCACTCAAATATTAGGAGCTCTCCCATACCACATTTATAAGATGTTAAGCGGAAATAAGTCGTCGGATCGTAGCCTGGCGGTTACAACGCATGACTTTGTGAGTTTGACCTGCATTTGCAATCTAAGTACATATTTTCGATCGGCAATAACTTTCGACATTTCGTATCGGCATTTGTCTAGCAAAAGCTGAACAAAAAGCTTTCGTTTGAAATCGTTGATAAATTGGAGTTTGCTTGGAATGCTGGTAGCTGGAATGCAAAATGCTCTGCCTTGTCTCATTCATGGAACATACGTTTTTTTAAATGCTCTCCGACTATCAAACCAGAATTTGAATTACCTAGAAAGGCATTTATTTTGAATCAAATTCAATTAATTTAACTCATCGTAGAACGGATGCTTAATGAAAATGTTATAATGAAAATATTTTACTTCTGATAAAAAGCTCATAATGTGATACAAATTTAATTTTTGCGAAGACAAATTGGATTTAATTCACAAGAAAATATTTGAATAGCTCAATATTGTAAGTATTTTTTAGGCTTCATAGGAAATTATGTAAAATAACGTCAATACTCAAAATTGAATGCTAACAATAATATTTAATTACTTAACAACTGTTGTGTTTTTTTTCTGATATTCACATTCAACGAATTGTTTTATAATTCGAAAATTTGCTTCATTGCTTCCTGGGAAGTCCAATTATTATAATTGGGACTATAATTTAAGCTCACATTAGAAACTTTTTTAAACTAAACTAATCTCCCTTTAAAATTCTGCCCCAATGTGCGTTTGTGGCAACATAATTCTGTGGGATTCTTACAATCAACAACTATAAGATACTTACAAAAAAAAGTAAACATTTATTTTTATGTAGTATTCTTAGTAGACTGTAATTCAATATCTGACTTGAGAGGATGGGTATGGAGTATACGGCATCATTGTAGAACATACAATTTATTTCTATTTAAAGTTGGTATACATGTAAAATAGCACATGTAGGTTAAATTATATGTGACGTTTACACAAGTGAGAAATTTTTTGGCACTACCTGGTTCACGATATTGTGTATATTTAATAACTTTTCAAGTGGCTGAGCCTTCTAGGCCGTCCGCAGCCATAGTTTTTTATTCAATAAGGTAGAAAATCTATTTCCTTCTTGTTTTCATAATAATTGGTTTTGTTTAAGGAGAGTGGCTTATTAGGTCACCGCGCCCGATCCTAGTTTCTTGGGGCTACGGAAGCCAGTAAGAGGGCCGCTGTGTTGAGCTTCAGTAACTTCTGTTACCTACTTCCTAAGACGCATCGGTGGTAGCATGCCATTTGTTGTGGTAAACATTCCGTATTCTGAACTTATGTCCAATTGCATTGCCCAGGGAATACGTAATCTCTCGGACGCACGGTTGGTTGTAACATAGGTAAACTGGGGATTAATTCAGGGAAGCTCGTTGTTATTGATATTTATATTTTTTTGGAATAACTATACATCATGTAGTAAAAAAAAATTGTTTTTGAAGAGAATAAGAGAATAAGAGAAAAATAATATGTCCATATATCATCATCATCATCATCATCATCATCATCATCATCATCATCATCATCATCATCATCATCATCATCATCATCATCATCATCATCATCATCATCATCATCATCATCATCATCATCATCATCATCATCATCATCATCATCATCATCATCATCATCATCATCATCATCATCATCATCATCACCATCACCATCATCATCATATATTTTTGGGGTTCTTTCACAATAACATAAAATTAGTAAAAAAAACCCAGTAAATCCACAACATTTTTCTTTTGGATATATAAATTGATATCTCATATTATAAGAGCATTTAATAAAATTTGCTCAAGCAAAAGTGAAGATTTATTCACTGTCAACAAAGGAATTCACTTAAAGGAGTTTGTGATGTAGAATTTTATTCGTTTTCACCCAATACCAAACATGCTAGTGCAAGATAAACTTCAGTTTTTGAATAAATCTTCACTTTTGGTACACTTCAACCCTCTGCGGGACGTTGTGAGCTGCTTGGGGACCTCCAAAGAGAGATTCTGGTTATTCCCAAGTGAATAACAATCAAAATAGTTAAATTACAAAATCCCCCAATCCAATCCGATACGACAAAAACTATTAGATGCTATGGCTGATGACACTGACTGACATATAGAAACAAATCTTACCGAGCCATTTTCTACCAAAGAAGGCTTCAGACAAGGCTATAGTAAGTCATGTGATCTCTTTAACATCATAATGGACACACACATGCTGCTCGCTTATGCCGATGATATAGATATCATTGGACGAGGACTACGGAAAATATGTAAAATATACGAAGATGCTTGAATGCCATTTTAAAGGAAATTTCATGATTCGCAACGATAACTTAACCGTTCTTATTTTAGGATGTCCAGAAAAAATATGTATTTGCATAGGCTGCCTTGCGCCTATCGGCCTTTTCGAGCATTGAGAAGCAGTCAGCAGAAGTGGGTCTGTTAATAAATGAGGACAAAGCCAAGTTATTTGTTTCAACGTACAAAGAATGTACTAGTTTGAGACGCAGTATGAACGATGATAACTGTAACTTTGAAGTAGTTGATGATAACATTCGGCAGTCCTCGGCCAATGATATGTATATCATCGGCATACGCGAACAGCAAGTGACTTCTGTTAAAGAAGATACCAGTCGTGTTTACTGCAGCCTTCAGCATGACCATATCAGTTATGATGTTAATGAGACCTTGTCTTAATCCTTGTTAGGTAGAAAATAGCTCCACCAGATTTTTTCCTATTTTCACTAAAGACTTTATGCCGGTCGGTGTCATCCCCCAATGTCGTATCAGCTCCGATAGGATACCAAATACAGTTATAGGGTCTAATAGTTTCTGTGGTATCGGACTGTCGAATGTAGCCTTGTAATCGATAAATAGATGGTAGGATCGATCTGCATCTCTTGTGTCTTCTCCAGGATTTGTAGTCGATTTACCAGGTCTAAAGCCACACAGATAACGTCCAATCAGGTTCGCTAGGATGAGCTTTAGTATAGACAGGACCTTGAATGCTATAGGTAAAAGGCTGACCCCTTAATAGTTGGTGCACACAGTTGGACCACCTTTCTTAAGCACAGGGCAGAGAACACTCATATTCCAATCATCGTACACGCATTCCTTTAGCCAAATCGTGTTTATGCACGTAAGTTTCCAGCTCTTCGCCGCCGGCCTTAACAATCTCTGCCGGCAGTCCATCGGCTCCCTCAGTTTTATTGTTTTTAGGCCGTGCAATTCTCATGCTGATCTCGTTTTGGCTTGGTGGTGAACAATTTACACCATCATCAATGATTGGCGTTATTTTCGTTATTTGTGCTGCGTGAATGAGCAGAGTATTAAAGTTTCTCTCTAAATTTGCAGCACACTGCAACAGTCACCTTACAGGTTTGAATTTTTGTTCAAAACCTTTAGTTTTTACTTTTTAGTGGAACTATCCCAGAAATTTTCGATATGCTGGCTCTCTCTCCCTTTTACCGCCTGAAGAGGCGTCTTTATAACCTTCCGTTATCATTATGACGTCAGTTACTCCACGCGTTGTCATTGGCTGCAGTTTTACTTTGAATGCAGCAACCTTTTTGTCAGAGATTGTGTAATATTCATTATCCAGAGAGTTGGTTGGAGAAGTATTGCCTACCTAGGTGGTGTGCAGCTTTGCGATGTCTTACTTCCTTTGCGTTTTATTACAAGCACTGTGCATTATACTCATGTTTATTACGATTAAGACATGCCTTTCATTGATTACCTCGCTATCAACCTGGTATCTTCTCTTTTGAAACAGATTAGAATCAGCATTTTAGAGAATTACCTTCTGCATAAAATTGATATAAGACTAAGACTGAAACACTATTTTAAATTTGTAAATTCTTAAATTATAGAAAAGCTATCATAATAGATGTAACGAAGTAGAGTAATATAAAGATTCTAACATTCTCATTTTGCAATGAGGTGACCGAATAATCATCATCATCATCCTGGCAAACAGCAACAATTTTGCTAGGCTGCGTACAAGGCTAAAACCTTAGCTATATTTTTTTAAATTACAGACCAAAATACATTGAGAAAAAGAAAATAAAAGATTTGAAAAGTATCATCAAACGGGATACATGATAGCGTCGTTCTTACAACAATGAAGAACAATTAATTCTGCATTCACTCACACAACAGCAATAGAACATTGGTAGCATGTTCTAAGACGGCCCACAATACAACTGTGCTTTATGTTTGTGACGTTTTTTACATTACAAATATCATGCCAAAAAATAATAAAAATAAATAACATAATAATAACCTTAAAGAAATCATCTTTTTCTTTCACAATGCCGAATGACAAAAACAGAAAGCACTAAACGTCATTGAAACTTTTAGGCTCTCAAAGTACTTTTCCTTTTTTTGTTACGTAAAAAAGTGATTTTTTTTTGTATTTTACAGCTAATTATGCTTAAGAAATTGTATTTTCAATTTATGAAGGATTACGAATTTGAAATGTAAATGCCGATAATGTCTACCCTTATTATGAAAAAAAAAATTGGCTGAACGGAGGGTTAGCAGCAGGATTTTAATTTCAGAAATAAGCTTTTACTAGTAATTATCTACTTTTTATTGTTTTGTTTTATTTTTAATTGTGCTGTCATGGGAAATGCGCCTATTAATTAAAAGTTTTTTTGTTCACTTATGAGATTACTTGCTGTTTAAGGAGTGAGGGCTTAACTTTTTTAAATGAATCCTATTAATTGGTTTTACTCAGAACCACCGCAAATGCAATTATTTGAAGGAGTTTCATGTGGTTTTTTTTACAATTGGATGCAGCAATTATTTGTTTTTATATCTTTTTGGTATTCACTTTAAGTTAATTGGTAATTTTGTTTTACTGTGTAAAGTATGTTTCAATAACCATCGCAGTATAAATATAAAAGAGATGATAGAAAGATTATTTTTCTTTAAGGTTTTACTCGTAAAAGAATCAATCTTTGTGATATTAGTTAATGTTTTTATTTCAAATAGTTTTGTTCATTTTTCCTGGCGATGTTACAATGCAGCTATCCCAATACTTTGTCTACATTGGACATAACTGTAATCTCCTTTCATTTGTTATTCAGGTAAAGGGCTTTATTAGCGATTCTATCATAAAATTACAGAATTTTGAAGTAAAATAAATCATGTGGTAACCGTATTAATAACTTAACTTAATTTTCCTTAAAACCCCATGAATGAGATATGCGATAGCTTCTCGCGTTGTTGTGAATTAACACGCCTTCTGTGGCCTTCGATAGCTCAGTGGAAGCGATGTAGACTAGCAATCCGATGGTGCAGGGTTCGATTCATCGATGAAAAATTAATTACTTTTCTAATACTTTCGAGTTCTCCAGCCAACAAAACTCATCCTAGACGCTTCCACTACAAAAATCCAGATTGCGCAAGGACCAAGGAAAAAGGAAAATGATTTATCAACATCTCATATAAATCAACAAGCCAGCTGGCGCCATCTCTGGTGGAATTTGGCGGTTAAACTCACAACAACAACACCTAACGATCGAGTGCCGATAAATTGAAAATCGGTATAAAGAATTATTACCTAACCACCAGCTGTTACAACAACAACAACACGCCTTCTTTTTAAAGATTCACAACTAACGGCACCTTCTTTGTTTATCGACGAATGCGAACGTCACTGTTTAAGAAACTTTTTACTAAACATGCCGATTGACCCGACACTTTACTGCGAAGTTGCTGTCGACAACATTCGAGGGGACCGGCAATGAATGAAAAAATTGAGACAGGAATCAAACCATAGATAACGTACGTAGGTAACGTACAAATAAATGTTTAAATAAAAGATTTATAATGAGAAATCATTGTATAACAATAGATTGATTTTCTTGGCCATTTGGCTTAGTTATTGATTACAACTGTGAAATTGGTCCAATAAGAAAATGTTGTCCGTAAGGGCTGTATCTGTATTTTAAAAATGGATGCCCGTAACCTCCCCCAAAAATTTAAGAGAAAGTAATTAACCTTTCTCTCACTTAAAATTATACAAAAATTAAAATCTTTACAAAAGTTGTCGAGATCTTTGTATCCTAAAGTTGACAAATTGGTTACAATATTACATAAATTATGTACTACGTATAGACAGATATTTGTAGAAATGGTTGAAAATAAACATTTGAAAATTATATCCTTACATTTAATTTGCATTATTTACATTATTTTATACTTTCTCAATTTCTTTTCAGTCTCAAACTGCAACCGAACCATAATTATTACAACTGAGGCAAGAATCAACAGAGAAGAAAGTAAAAATTACGACACCCAATGCTTACAATACAAATACTATTGTCTTTCGACAACTGCTTATAAGTAAACAACAAACTTTACAAACACTGTAAATTTTAATTTATGTTACTTCCGGCCAGAAGTAAAAGAGTTATTACGAAAGGCATTAACATATTCTCCCTTTTGCCACTTATAACAACTTCCTTTGCTGCCTGGGTATTGTTGCCATTGTAATTCTTTCCTTTATATTTGTGTTTCCTTTCATTTGATTTTGTACACATCTGTTTACATAAAGATATTATGCCGATATCAACGTTTAGATATTACAATTTAATTAAATGCTATTATTTTGAAAGTAAACAAATAAATTCAAATGGGTTTCTACATAACCGGCTGTTAAATGTTTATGTGCAAAGAAATTCCATTAAAGGTTATTTAAAAAGTCTACGAAAAAGAAACTGAAACTTAAGCATGATGTGATGTTCATGTGATTTTTTGGGCTTACATACCACCTGCTGGTTGTTGATTTTACATTATTGCTCTTATTGTTAGAAGGTATTATTGTTATGTTTATTGCTTTCGTTGGGCAAATTGGCAGTTTTCACAAGTTCATTACATACAGGTAATATATGCCATAAAATTCAATAACGACAAAAACACAGATTGCACAAATTATAAACAAAATCATATTTTAGTTGGGAACATATGATATCTGAGTTGTAAACACTTTAGTATTAGTTAACTATAATATTGAACACAATTTTTGTACAAATGATCATAATCAAATGTATTGTTAAAATTTGCGAAAAAAATATCCTAATTATTAGCTATCTGATAACATGTAGTAGTAATCATCAACATTAACATAAGTGGCTATTTCATAAATCGGTCAATTTTCAAATTCTGATACTATTGTCACTTTCTTTGCAATCGCTCCATTGTTCTTTAAAGTTTTCAATTACATCCATTTAGTGCTCCCTTTCAACCTCTTTCTCGCCTTCACCAATTCTAGCAATTCTTATTATTTTATTCAACTTTTTAAACTGCCGAAAGTTATCAACTTCGAAATACCATAAAATAAATTGAATTTAATTAGGTCTCCGATGATATGGTAATCAAACATCACATTTATGAGGTTAATTTTCAGTTTGCTCACATGTGGGTAGATAAGAATTCCCGCAATACAAGAGTAAAAACATAAATGTTTTCATTATTACCTTCAGCATAGGCATCACATAACATGATGACGTTTATGATGGTAACAACGCACGCTTGAATACCAACAGAAATATGTCTATAGTCATAGCATTTCGCTATAGCAAAATATTATACCTTCACCCTTCACTTCATCACTCACATCAAATTGTGCAAAAAGAGCTTTCAGTAATATTTTGGATATTCATTAAATATTTTTATTTGATACCTCATCAGCAAATTTTTGATTTATTGTTTTCCACAAAAAATTCCCGTGATTTGAGCCATGAGGTTGGTTATTCTATGTTCATGTCGTTTTTGTTTATTCCCAATTTGCCGTTGATTAATACGTGGGGTAAAATGTTTAGGTCTAGCCATCATCAGATATCATTTGTTATACCTTTTCTGACAAATGAAAGATGCGAAATATTCATGTTTCACATGTAGCGCTACATCATAGAAACTCGCACATGTCTTGACGTTAGCTATGTGCCTTTGTTGTTATAATATGCAGAAAAAATGCCAACACTCTCATGCGTGACAATAAGATTTGTTTTATTTTTCTTGAGACGAATAAATTACTATTCACAAAGAATATGTAGCATCATTTGTTATCGAATTATTAATGACTAATAATGTAATTGAAACCAGGCAACAACGGTAATAGATAGCGAACCCAACAAGTAATGCTGGTATATAATTGCAGCAACTCTTATTAGTGGTACAAATAAATGTTAATGATATTTGTGGTGCTGCTTATGATAAATGTAGAAAAAAGTATCGCGTCTTATTATTGAATATGAAATTAAGTGTATTCAAAACAAAACAAAACAAAACACAATGTCATCAATTTGTTTAGTGTATTGAAATTGGCTATCGATATCAGAATGTTTTTAAGTTAACGGCCAATTGAGAATTACGGACAAGGATGACGCGTTTCGAACTCCGTCAAAAGTTCATCATTTGGTGTACACTGGTACATGTCTTTGAGTTAGTTTACATATCGATACCTAGAGCAACCAAGTGCAAATCTTAAATTAGAACACGCCTTTAAAGTTTGCACATTTAACATTATTCCCTTCGGTGAATCACATTGATAAATAAGAATGTTTCAACATTAGTTGAAGTCAATTTGTTAGTGACAAACCGGTAAGTTCAAAGACTTTACCTACTGCCTACATATTTTATGAATACTAACATTCTTGTAAGTCATTGGCACCCCAATACTACAACATGTAGTTAGTGAACACTTAACCAACCCTTTTACTCCTATTAAGTTTCATCATCATACTTTCGGTTCATTTATTTTATTCAGTTCTCCCTGTCATCAAAAGGGGTCAGCTAGATCAATCACTTGTTTGTTTGGTGATGAGAACCACGAGTGAATTGAGGCAAATCAATAAATAACTACATATTATTAATGGTTAGTATCATACCCACAACACATTAGCATGTATGTGTGCGTGTGCATGTGTGTTTTTAGAAAATATTTACATGCTTAATGGCTGCAATCAGTATGAAAAAGGACATCAGCATGTGATACTGTGTTCAGTTCAGAAGGCACAACATTATATTACTTTGTTCGGTCGCTTATTTGTTTAACATACATTTGGGTGTACTGAAAACGCCTTTTTGGAATTGAAAAACAGCGAGGTCTGCTAATTTGATGGGACGATACTTATGACATTGACTTTTAGTGTACTGTCGCATTATTTGTTATTAAATTACCTATGAAGGTATACAGTCACGGGGGGATGAGTTTATAACGGAAAAATATTTATTTGAATTTACAATAAAGTTTTTATGAAGACATCTGTATGAAAACCTCATTATCTCCTTGCTGTGGTACGATAATATTTTAACATAGAATACAAAGCTATTTAAGAGAACTGCTAACAGTTTGTGGGTATATTTATCTATAATTACTATAGTGGCGGATGTTCTCGACAAACGCAAGGCAGATATCACTACCATACTGGAAATGCGATGGACGGGACAGACATGCACACGACGAAATAATTGTGATATATTTTTAAGCTGCCACGTAGAAAGATGGGAATTTGAATGTGGATTCATAATCGACAAGAGACTTCGACATCTAGTATCGAAGTGTAACTCTGTAAGTGACCGAATAGGCAATATCTGTATTAAGGGAAAACACTTGTACATCAAGCTGATTTCTGTACACGCCCATTCTATTAGAGCATGGGAAATGATTTGACATCTTCCCCGGCCATGGTTTAAAAATTGTTGTGGGAAATTTTAATGCTACAATAGAAGAGAAGAGGTTCTGGGCACAGCAGCTAGAAAATTCAGTATATACAACATGGATGTAAATTGACAAGCTTCGCACAGGCAAAAGACATGGTAGTGAGTGAAACCAGATTCCGGCAAAAAGATATCTACAAGGCTTAAGGTCGCCTGATCCAAAGACATTAAGCCAGATTGTTCACGTGGTAATTGATCAAAGGCATGTTTCAAATGTTATTGACGAGCGTGTGGTGCGTGGTACAAATATTGACTCAGATCACCACCTAGTGGCCGCCGAGGTGCGCACACGATTAAGTAGTTCTAAAAAAACTCGTAATCAAACGCAAAGAAAGCTAGACATCACAAAGCTACATACCACCGAGATAGCTAATGCCTATTCCAACCAACTCTCTCAAATACTTCAAACAAACTGATGATCTGATGTTGCCGACACACAGTGGCAGCATATTGCGAATTATATGACCACTGCCGCAGCGACTGTACTGGGTTATGGAACAATGCCTGGTATGATGATGAATGTCGCGAAATGTCTGAGGAAATGGATGCTGCATATAAGACAAAACTGCAGCCAATAGCAACGCGTCGGTGATGGAGTGTTAAAATGAGAAGAGAAGAGAGATGAACATCTGTTCGGGTGGAAAAGGCGTCTGAGGGAGAAAAGAGAGAGCCAGGATATCGAAAACTACAGGAGATATAGGTGAAGTTCTACCAAAATGAAAAAAACAAAGGTTTTGGAATAAGAATACCTCCCTATAATCTCCAGAAATGGAAATCTTGCCATGGACACTCAGAGTGTCCTGCAAATATGGAGGGAACACTTTCAATCTCTACTCGTTCCCGAAGGCAGCATAAGTGACGAAATCACACCAATCATAGACGACGCGATCGCAAGGCTTGAAAATAATAAAGCTGCGGAAACCGATGCACTGCCGGCAGAGCTTTTTAAATTTATTCACACTACGACAAATTTTGGAGAAGACCCAAGGAATGCTTATCGACACCTACCATCTGTTCATCGACTACAAAGCTGCATTCGACAGTCCAATACGACTGAAATTGTTAGATGTTATGGCTGAGTTTGGTATTCCCGCGAAGCTAGTACGACTTTTCGGGATGACAATGACTGCACCGAAGTCTTCATAGAAAATCGACAAGGCGATTGTCTGGGATCTATTAAATATGAATATGGAGGTGATCATGCCAAGGCTGCAGTAAATACGACTTATACCATCTGTAATAAAAGTCACAAGCTGCTAGCGTAAGCGGATGGTATTGAAATCATTGGCGGTGTGCTACAGAAGTTACTGCGGCCTTTTCAAGCATTGAAAAGCTGTCACCAAAAATGGATAGATGAGGACAACGCCAACCTACTTCTTTCAACAAAAAAAAGTATACTCGTTTGGGATGCTGATTGAACGTTGACAACTTTTCTTTGAAGTGGAAGACGATTTTGTCTGTCTCGGCTTGACAGTAAACAAAAGTAGTAATGTCAGTCAGGAAATCAGGAGACGAGTATTGATCGCTAGCTGCTGCTACTATGCGCTAAGCAAGCGGTGTAGTGACATATCCCTCTCTTAAAGAAAATACTTTCAACTTAACCAAATACTGATCGTACCTGTCTTGCTTAACAGCGCAAGCTTCTGGGAATCTTTAAGAAAAAAAACTTCACAAAATACTTGGATCCATCATTGTTAATGGCGAGAACCACTAAATGTATGAGCTTTATAGCGACATCGATGCAGTTAAGTGCGTTAAAATAGATCAAATGCGCTGGCTTGGGCAGGTTGTGCGAATGGATGAATATACTTCAGCTCGAAAACGTTAGGAACTATTTTCTACGTTCGGCTAATGATGAACGAATTTCTGTGGCTGCTGCCAAATAAGAAGAAGGAGATATTATAGACCATTTTTTATACATATCTAAGTATTAAACTTTGCTGTAGTAGGTGGTCCAAAGGAATTTTTCCTCTCAGATGTAGTATTTATATCATTTCTATTTTTGTTTCAATAGTTTAGAGTTTTAAAATATAACCAGTAACAATATTTGTGTCATTTTATAAATAAAACAGTTGTTGAACGCAGAATTTTGTGTGCGTGCGATCGGGAATTTGTATCCCGTCCCAACAATAGTTTTCTGCCCAATTATCGAGAGAGTACTGGGAACAAAGTTTTCTATCCGACTGGCTTTATTCATCCGTGTTTCAACATATTTAAATAAATTAACTTTGGGCAACGTCTTTGGACTCTACTCCTCCGAACATTTATAGATATATATACTGTAAAATATTGTCATTAAACATAAATCACGTAAGGACTTACATAAAATCACTAGAGTATAAATAAATCTTTATACATATTAACAATCTTATTAACATCAGTATGAATCATATGTGAATACCATCTAACAAAATTAACTTAACTTAAAAAAAAACGTAATTTCCCTTTACATCGCATGAATGAGGTATGGAACAGCTTTTCGCGTTGTTGTGAATTAACATGCTTCTATTTTAGATTCACAACAAACGGCACCTACTTGTTTATCGACGAATGCAAACGTCGCTGTTTGAGAAGATTTTACTAGACATGCCGATTGGATCGACACTATACTGCGACGTTGTTGTCGACAACATCAAGGGGGCAAGCAATGAAAGAAAAATATAGTTGACTGGAGCGGGAAATCGAACCCGCATGGTAGTCGCGTATACTAACCATCATGCCACGGCCGGTCCCATCTAACAAAATATCATACCGATAGTAGATTAATCTAGTTCAAAATTTAATGAACGAGTTAACATAAGACTGACACTGTCGACCAATAATTTCCTTATGTCTATCGCAGTTAAACAATTATTTCTGATATTAAAATGGAGCACAACTAAAATAGACTGCTTAATGTTCAGCAAGAAATGAACATAACATGGATTCCACACAATCTTCAGACGCCGATGACACCGTTTCAAATAAACATGATATTAGCTAATATTGTATTAGTCTACATGAAACCTAAGCAAATTCTACAGCAAACACTTGACATTATATCTTGTCGCTACAAGCGAAAAAACCATCAAAAGAATGCTTTTTAAATCGCGATGGCGTTACATCCTTACAACAATGCCAGCTTCGATGACGTCTGTCGTCTTGGATACCTACTGTTGTCAACATTGTTTATTGTTGCTTTTTTCACTTTGCTATTATTAATGTTTCTCTTTTTGTGATGTCTTTTGAACTTCTTCGGAATTGTTTGTATTAGGTTGGTATGTTATGTTATGTTATGTTATACATTCCGACATTCATACATATGCGCCAGTTATTAAGTAATACAAAGATATGTGAATAAATCATATTTGATTAATTTAGCTTATTCATTTCTTTATTGCTATCATATCACGTTTTATCCAATTCGTACATAAACAATACACAAATTATCTTATATTCTCATTTGTATAAATATTTTAAAGAATGTTGTGGGAGCACTCAAGCACGTCTTGTAAACAATTTGTATCTGGTTGAAGACAGTGACAGAAGAATGTTCTTAGAATAATGCTACCATATGAGGGCAATTTATATATTTCGATGGTACGAAAAAAAAAACAAACACATTCCCATTCGTTGATGGTAGGGGGGTTATCTCACATATTTTTTTTACGTGCATATTTTTTCGTTTATAAGTATTAGAATATGGTGAAAGATATGCGGAAATGATTTGTGAGGTCCGCAATGTTTGTAATGCTCGAGAAATTGTAACCTTATGTCTCCTTATGTCTCAGAAAAAAAAAAAATCCGCGACGATTTAAGTTTTGTTAGTATTATGTAGGGATGTACACTAGGCAGCGCTCGGCAGCCTACTGTGTAACTTATTAGCATATATCATAGCAATTTTAACACATGTTTGCTTTTATCTTCTTCTTGAGAGTAAAATTTTATCTTTACTTTGTGTTTTGTGTTTGTCATTACTTTAATGTCCATTAGAATACCGTTTCGTATACAAAAAATATTACTATTTCTTTTAGTCTTAATGCTCAATTAAAAACAAAATAAAATCATTTATTTCTGATCTTTGATACTGTTATACTGCACCTCGTACCTAACTCCCACCATTTTCGTATCTCTTTCCTCATTGCTAACTCTTTCTTTTTGTTCTAAAAAAATTTGGGTTTTGTTGAATAAATTCCACATAATTAAAAAACCTTTCTTATCTTCTCGTAAGGCTTAAAGGGTTTTTTTTGCTTGATGCCAAACGTGGCGTTAGTAATGCCGATGTGGCCGCAACCGTCGTTGGTGTGTACATTTGACATCCCCTCTACGTCCTATTCCATAAAATTTGCATAAAAGATTTGATGAATTGACAGAGTTATTTTGCTATGAATAAAATTTCAATGTTCTGACTGGCGGTGATATGCTTCGCATGGTTGCTCTTTGTACAATAAAACGACAACAACAAAAATATTTATTGCCATATGTAAATTTTGCAGCCAGTATACGAAGACGTAAATCAGGGAGACAGCCATTGCACGTAGCAATAAAGAAAAAAAATCTGAAGTGCAAAATAGGCAGAAAATATATTAAAGGCTAAGCTAAAGTGAACGAAAGGAGAATAAAATCGGAAAGGCAGTTAAAGGAAAATTCAATTCTTTTTTTTAACGATAAATTGGAAAACAATGTTTGCTGTGAATGTGATTAAGCCGTGCTCAGTGACGATGAAGATGGTGGCAAGAAGAGGTTAGTTCGTATCACGTTAGACCACAATTTTACATGTAAAGTGTGAGATTTGTTTGTAATTCGAAACAATAGCAGGATAAGTAAACTCGTTGTTCATCACAGTTTCACAAATAAATTGTAATATTGATTTTTAAATTTAAAACGATAGGAAGATGCAACAAAATATAGCCATAGAGGCGCTTCAAATAACTAAAAAACTCCATGGTTAAACATTAATTAACTTAAAAGTATTAATTTCCACTTCAGTTTGAGAATCTGTCATTTAATATCGCACAGACTTGTAGCCAGATTTGACCATCATTTTTAATTAAGGTATTATTTTGAGCAATGTTACACCTACTATACATTAATTTGCATGTAAGGCTTCATGTGATATGATGCTTGATTTTTTTTTTTGTTGACTAAAGTAAAACTTATTGAAATAATTTTCCACCTTAAGATGCCACACAAAAGAACAGTTCTTAAGCCATCATGAAATACCTTGACCTCAGTGAATATTCTATAAAGTTTTTCACCTTCATTGCGCACAACCTGTCTGTTGTGCGTCCATCGTTTTCATTGCACCCACACAAGGTTGTAGCCGCCTGCTAACCTTCATCGTTTATTGCTGTTGAAAGGACATTGGCAACTGTAGTGGGATGCATTTAGATATCACTCATAACGTTGGTAATTTCTAGGTTATTATCATGCAATTTAATAAGTTGTCGTCTGGGATATAAAGGATATTATTGTCAAAGGTGTGACAACCATTTTTATACCATCACCCTTAGGGATGAGGGTATATATCATTATGATATAGCTATACAAACAAGTGCAGTAAGTTCAAAGACGCCACCTGTCATGACGTGTAGAAAAGTACACCTGGAGGTATAGCGAAATTTGATGTTTGCTTCACTTTGAAGTTTTTCGTTTAATTTTAATTCATTGTTCGTTTAGCAACATAGATGACACTGTATATGATGTGAATTGAATAACAGCAAGTATCACAGTATATACTGTTAAATAACTACTACACAAATAGGCTTAATTTAAGCGTAACATAAAGTCGTCCACTTCTAATTGTTTGTTTATGGTTAATAGAATAATGTTTTCTTGAAACTGAGGTCAGTCTGTCGGAAATGGTGCTTAGTAATGTGATGCCTGATAACTATGCCGGCCTGTGTCATATCTCAAAGGATTTTCAGCTTCGTACATACACAACTTAATCTATGCTTACCTTACCAAACCGACCAAGTCAACTTTTTGATTTTTGAGAACTTTAATTTTTAATCACTAATAGATTTCATATTTTTCTGCTAGCAATCCTAAAATAAAATCACTTACATCGTTAAATTTTTTATTTCACTTACATGGCTTCATATTTAAGCAGAGTATAAAAAAACCATTATTGCTTTTTTTCATACAGACTTGGTCAGTTTGCAAGTAAAACATCCATTTACAAACTCAAATGTACCATAAGACATATTTATCTAAAATATAGTATACACAATAAAGAATATCTATACGCTACCTAATACGATAACACAATACTATACGCCCCTTAAAATGTGCATATTTGCATTAGCAATGCTTATCAGCTTACAAACAATTCAATATTAGGGGCGTTTCTCCTAATGGTGAAGAAAGTAATTCTATGTAAATATGTTTATATAAAACATTAAATGGTTTCACAATTTGAAATTTAAAATATTATCTATTTATGTAACTACGAAAATTTTATAAACGGCACTTGTTTAAACATCTCTATAAACATTAAAAATGTGAATGTTTGTCTATTTGTTTGTAGGTTTGTTTGCTGGTTTTTGGCTCAATTACGTCTAAAAGTTCTGAACTTATTTCAATGAAGTTTGGTAGGCAGTGAGTATGGAAGTGTGGAGTATAGAGTATACCATTGGCTATATATTTTGTAATATTTTTTAACCTATGGGCGTTGTGGGCGTGGACAAAATTTAATTTAGCCCCAGAGAGATATAATTTGATATCCAGATAGAAATTTTAATTTTGGACCAGTGGGCAGAGGGGGAGTGGCAAAACTGTATTTAGTCCCAAAGAGCTAAAATTTGATACGCCAATTGTACTCGGCAACACGAATTTTAATATTCAGATGAGCAATATTGTAGAAAAATATAATTTTGTACACAGTTAGTATTCGGCACTTCAGCTTCAAATTTGCAGACGAGATTTGTATTTTCAATTAGTGGAAGAAGAAGGCGTGGCAAAGCTGTAATTTAGCTATATAGAGCTACAATTTGATAAATAGATAGTATTTGGCATTTCAATTATAAGTACAAATTTTCGATCAGAGGCCGTTGCCAAACTCATTTTAGCTCTAAAGAGATACAATTTGGTACACAGTTAGTGCTCTGCATTACAGATTAACATTTTCAGAAAATTTTTTTTTATTTTTATTCAGTAGACAGATATGGCGTGGCGAAAATGTTGTTTATCCCTAATGAGATGAAATGTGGCACTCCGAAAATACTCGGCGCAGAATTTTTAAAGTATGATACTACTGACATACTCGTTCTCACGTATTGTATCAAAAAGTACAAAAAAAAGGACATTTACTGTACCAAAAGTAAAATTTATGGTACTAAAAAGTACATTTATTGTACCAAAAGTACAATTTATTGTATTTTTTTTTTTGTCATATTTATGGCTTATTCATTGTCACGGGCTAGGATGACGCATTTCGAACTCCGTGTAACAAAAAGTACTTCTAGTGTACAAGAATGTACATTTACTGTACCAAAAAGTAAAATTTTTTGTACCACAAAATACAATTTATTGTAATAAAAAGTATTCTTATTGTAGAAAAAGGTACATTTATTGTACCGAAAAGAACATTTATTGTACAAAAAAGTAAAATTTATGGTACTTAAAAGTACATTCATTGTACCAAAAAGTAAAACTTATGGTACCATAAAGTACAATTTATTGTACTAAAAAGTATTCTTATTGTACAAAATAAAATTTATGGTACTAAAAAGTACATTTATTGTACCAACAAGTATAATTTTTTGTACATTTAATGCTGATATTGATGGCCAAATCAGTGTCACGAATTAGGATGTCGCGTTTCGAACTCCGAGCAACCGAAATTTCTTTTATTGTACCAAAAAGTACTTTTACTGTACCAACAATATAATTTATTGTATTAAAATGTACAATTTATTATACCGAAAAGAACATTTATTGTACCAAAGAGTAAAATTTATAGTACTAAAAAGTACATTTATTGTACCAAAATGTAAAATTTATTGTACCATTAAGTACGATATTGTACCAAAAAGTACTTTAATGGTACCAAAAGGTACAATTTATAGGACAAAAAAGTAAATTTTTTTGTAAACAAAAGGAACAATTTATTGTACCACAAATAGTTACATACGATAATTTCGCATAAATTTATTTTTACATCAATAAATTTATCAGAATGATGCTGTACTACATCTAGAAAACATGATGGACAGTGTAACAATAACGTCACAATTTTTTCTAATTTCTACCCACTTACAATGGACTGATGAAAGAAACTTAAGGTTTGAACAGTAATTTATATTTATATCTCGCAATTGAAGCGAATGATGCTGCATACAACAAAAAGAAAAAGAAAAAAACCTCCTCATGACCTTGTTTGCCAAAGTATCAGCCTTCTTTGCTGGCGTTTCACCAAGGAATACCCACATCCGATTGTTTTTTATTGTGTAGTTTCTAAGAAAAACTTCAATGATTGACTTTGGTTTCCACACTGTTGTGCTCTTTCAAGGTTCTAATATAAAAGTTGTACGGTGTATTTAAAAATGTTAACAAAAATATAAAATAGAGAATAGAAATTAAATTGATTTAAGTTTTCGATCACAAAAAGTTATTGAACGATATTATTGCAAAAAAACAAAATAATTAATTTATTTGTATGAGTAAACTAGCTGGTAGAATTATGGCTATTTTAGAAAGCGTAAAATGTGTATCTTTTTTGACGCAAAATGGTTTAAAAAAAAGTATTTTTTCAACTAGGTTAAATTAGATTTAGACAGATGCATAAACTGATTATATTTGGTGAATCAGATTAGACCAGTGTATATTGTGTTGTTTTAGCACCAAAATGATAATATTTGGTACACATGAATTACTAGCTAAACAAATTTGTTGATCAAATTTTTAATTTCGATCAGTGAGCGGAAGAGGCGACCATGACGGCTCAAAGCAGTCAGAGGTATACTAGCAGTGATAGATGGAACAATCCAAAAGTATATTTTACCGATAAAAGGAAAACATTTCAACATTTTGGAGTTACTATCCAAATTATGACAGTACATAATATTTTATTAACTACTTTAAAAGTGCTAAATCAAATGTCACTATCTTGTAGTTAAACCTTTAACTACAAAGTTAAATAATAATCTATCCTGCATTTGCTGTTTTTTTTTTTTTACACACAAATTGAACAATTTATACCCCAAATATTTCCCAGTCATAGTACTCCTCATGGGACCGGCCGTGGCATAGTGGTTAGAACACGCGACTACCATGCGGGAGATCGCAGGTTCAAACCTGGCTCCAGTCATCTTAAAAAAAAAATTGTTCATTTATTCTCAGCTCCCCTCGAATATTGTTGACAGCAACTTCGCAGTATTAAGTGTCGAGTCAATCGGCGTGTCTAGTAAGAGCTTCTCAAACAGCGACGTTCGCATATGTCGATAAACAAGTAGGTGCCGTTAGTTGTGAATCTAAAAAGAGAAAGCGTGTTAATTCACAACAATGCGAGAAGCAATCCCATACCTCATTCATTGGGTGCAAAGGGAAATTAAGTGTTTTTTAAGTTTATACTCTTCATCATACATTTTATCTTGAACAATTTTTTCTATAACCAAGCTTTTTTAAAACTATACAAAGTGTCTTGTTGTTACAGCCATTTATATAGATTTTTTTTATTAAATTTGTGTAAGTATTCATTTTACATAAAATTTATTTGTATACTTTTTTGTCAACAAATTTGAAGTTCATCGTAATTTAATTTAGAATAAGCTGGGATTGTCTTCTAACATTTGGTGATTCACTTATTCAATCATCACCGATGGCGCTTATTTATACTTAGCAGACAAACATTGACATGTTAAATATTTGTTATTCTTATTTCAAGCATGAGAACATATTGCGACAGCATCAGATTACCAAGTAAGACCTTCGCTTTTTTCCTCTCTGATTGCCTCAGCTGTCAACGTATTCAAAGTGCTGCAAATATGCAAATATTCGCAAGTGGAATCACATTTTATTCATTTCCATTCAATTTCTTTTTAACGACATCTCAGGTATTGAAAAGGATATTGAAGTAATCTATCGTAATTGCATTGATATGAAATTTGTACCGAAGGCAGTGGCAACCAAAAGCGACTCGTGGCAGCACTCTGAGTTTTGCATGGCAACAGATGGCAAAGTATTATGCATATACTCGTATTAAAGAATATTGTGTAAATAAATAGCTTAATATAGCAGCTACAGTATCTTACATATTAACAAATCTGTTGCCAGAAAAATACTCACGTTTCAATTTTGATTTGAACGTTTTTTAAAGCATAGTACATATAATTTTGTTTTACAGCTAAATACAGCGCTCACACGTTTGCTTCATAGTACAGTAATTTGTTTCATTATTGAAATATCTCCACGTTCTTTTTGTGTTAAATTCCAACGAATGTAGTGCAAGTATTTCATGTGATTTCAAAAATACAATATTAAGGGAAGTGTAGCGGAAAAAAATGCGGTTTTGAGCACACATAATAATGTAATTGCTTTATTTGGAATTTTACATTAATATCATTGAAGGCAGAAGTCAATAAGCGACAAATACCCTCAGGACTTTACAAACATCTAGAGGCATAAAAAACACGAATATTACTAATGCTTGTAAAAAGTGTTTTACTCTGGGTGTGTTGTTTAGGGAATTAAAGACACTAGGATGTTGTATGAGTGTTAAATGATAAAAGGCTGCAACGTGTTTTAATATGTTGATTGCACGACGATATTTACAATGTTAGTTAATGTATAAGTAAAGGTAAATTTCAAAAAGTCGAATATATATTGCCCTTAAAACAAATTGCGAGACAAAGTGGATATAAACTAATATAAAATTCCTGAAGAAGCTGTTGATGTGTTTAAATTAAATATTATGAAGTCATTTTTTTCAGAGAGGAATATGTTTTTTACATATGGTTTAATAACATATAAAAATATATTGATTATCACGGATATTGCAGATGAAAATTACTTGCCGATAGTTGTTCTCTATACTTTATTATCCATCTTTAAATAATATGTTCTCTATTTTTCATAATTTGTAACATTTGCAAACATTTAAACTAATTTTTTTAGTGAAAAAAATTGTTATTATAATATCTAACTTTGCCTGTGCTGGCACATAACAAGGTTTCAATTAATTGCAAAATTTTTAGTTTTAGTTGAAACGAACGGAGCTAAAATTAAAAATAATTTCATTATTGTTAAAAAAAGTTTTGTTAAAAGTAGTTTCAATTAATTTGCCCTCCTTGCGTTTTAACTGATATATGTATTTCATAGAATTAACACAAAAACTACTAGGAGCTGTTGGAGACAAACAGCTGAAATTCTCCAGAATAACGACAACCCGTAAAAACTATAGCTGAAGTATATTTATGCAGTATCATTAAAGTTATTGTTAAAAATATATATATATATGGCTTTAAGTTGAATTATTAATTTTCGACATGCGGGCAGAAAGAGGATTGCAAAAGTGGTTGTCCTCTGTTTTATAAAAATTTCGATTACGGGATCATTTTCGATTTTTGGGTGTTCAAAATTGACATGAGCGTGTTGGACATGGAAAATGTGAAAAGTTCTTAGTTATTATATTAAATAATTTTATCTTATTTGTAGAGATTTTTGTAGTCAGTGAAACATAAATGTACTTAATGTTGATTTTACATTGCTTTTGAAATATCGCCAAATTAGAAAAAAAAATTTTAATCCAAAAAAATTTCGTCATAGGTTTATGGGCTTATACGAACAGCTTTAAATGTTGAAATATGTATGTATATTCAGCAGAGAACAATGAACAATTGTTCAATATACATATATCAAATGATAATCAAAATTTCACAAATTTCGGCCACGCCCATCTCCCGTCGCTGATACGTTCTAAATTGAATTTATCACATACAATTTTTCGCATACAACTATTCGTTTACAAGCAAAATTGTTACTTGCTCTTTCTAGAATAAACAACAGATGCGTGACAAGTTTCATTTAAATCGGCCACGCCCACTCTTTATACGATCCAAGATATTTTTTTCCAAAAAATTCTTTCTGTTCCGGAAACATCGAATAATTATTTTTTTAATTGAAAGAAAACATTCCTACCTGTTATTTATTGAAAGAACAGCTTGGGGAAAGTGGGGCTACGTTATATTTTTTTACACTGAAGATAAAAAAAAATTTAATTTTTAGAGGCTTTTATATTTTGACATGATCACAACCGTTTATGATATGCCCATAATTTTTTAATTTATGAAGAAATGCTGTTTTTCTTTAATTATTTTAATTCAAGTGTTATTGCAAAGAAAATTGTATACTGAATTGCATGGAAGTATAAGAAATTTCTGGCTTAGCACCCTTGCAGGCACATTTATTTAAAAATAAAATAAGAATTTTCTGAAAAATTTTTTTTAGTTAAGTTATCAAAAAATATGTTTTTTTTTACACCAAAATCCCATTGTGTGAGAGAAAGGCTGAATCCTTATTAAAGACAACGTTTAATACCTCTGAAAAGGTAAAAAATTTCAGATTTATAGCCATATTTTGATTATAGCGATTTTCAATTTTGTAATTTTTTTAGTGTCGTAGATTTTAATGTATATATTTTCTTTTTAAAACAACAAACACTTCGTTTTTTTTAAATTAATTGGTTAATTGCAAAGGATATGAACTTTCTTGTAAAAAAAATTAGAAAAATATTAAGAAAGTGTTACACTGAGAACATATTTAGTTTCAGCTAAAAATACGGAAAGGACGGACACACTTTTAAAAATTCGGAGACTCAAAATTGACTTTGACATAAGGTTCGTTCAACAAAATTGTTAAAAACCAACCTAGCTTTCTTGTGGTGGGTTATGCTTATACACTTTTTTGGTCCCATACAAATCGACCCGCCATAGTATGTCTAGTTTAAGAATAGCAGAATTTTGTTTAGATAAATTTAAGCACAACTTGTCTCATTAAACAAAAACAAATTGAAGCATGGGAACGGTAGGTCGTTTTCAACTGGACTAAGCACATAGTCTACGTTTTATGTATATTAACATTTTTGCATGTAAAGTATTTTTTCTGCATGTAAATTTCAATTTTCACAAAAAGTGGACTTAGCAAGTTTGCACATTAAACTAACATATACTGGATTTTGCAGTTTTTCTTACAAAAATGTTTCTATGAGTGGATTTAACAGTTTTTCTTAATAAACATTTTAAAACACATTAAGACTCAAATTGAAGAAAAACTACATGCTGGTCAACGAGGCGTACGGCCGCGGCATCAAAATCTCAATTTACTTAAAAAGTGGATTTAGCAGGTTTGCATACTAAGTCGACGATATATAACCACGACCTTGTTTTTATCCGTAACTCGATATTTTGGGGTGTTTGAATCACGTACGATGACAAGTTTATCAAATTTAATCAAATCTATGGACATAGTCAAAAATTGTTGTTTGTTTCTGCTATAAAAAGTCTAGATTAAGGTCGAGATCATTTTTATATGTCTATTTATAATAATTCCTCGACTAGTCATATTATCTCACTTTTCATAAATATGGACTTGGTCAGTTTTTTCTGTATACCTACGATATAAAAGTTTCAGAATAAATACTTATTATGATAAATAACTGCTTTAACTATCTTTGATTCTATTTAAAGTTAATAAAATTGTTGTTCCGTTTTTGTTTTGTATAGTTTAACCTTAACTTTTAACTTTTTTACAAGACTGATATAGCGCCGCACTTATTTTGTATACAAACACTTACGAAATTTTTGCAGTTTCTATCTGAGTTTCAATGTGTTAAAATTTACTTTAAATAATATTTATAGTTTTATAATTTCTGTCAAAGAATTATAGTTCGATTTTGATGATTTATAGGTACAAACGTATTATCAGGTTTGCCGTAGAAAATGATTTCTTTGTTATTTTTTAAAGCAAGACTTGTTTTTCAAAAGGAGAGGCAAAAAACTTGTTTATAATAGAACATTTCTTTCGTATTCTACACATAGATGATATTCACAACTTCTAAACCAATCAAGATATCGCAAAAGTGTTTTAAGGGTCGATTGACGAACACAATAATAAAAAAATTACATATATCTGATGTGGTCGGAGCAGCGACGATTTGTAATTATAACATTGTTTCGGTACTAGTTCAATGTCCAGTGTATACTTTCACTCACTTATATAATTTAAAATTTCAATATTAATGATTAATTTTTATTTCAAATATTTGTTATTTGCTTATCAGCATTTTTTTTTTTAGCTCAGACACAGTTTTTTGATTTAAATTTTAGTTTACTATAATGACAAATTTTTTTTCTGATATCTTCTATTGAAACTTTAGAATATTTTTATTTGTTTTGAGATATATTTAATGCCATATTTTTAAAGTGACGTATTTTTGACATTAATATCTTTTTTTAAATTATTTTTTTTTAATATTTTATTTTTAATATTATATTTTTTGCTCTTAAACTTATTTCTCGTTTTTGTAACCAACTGAATTTCAATAAAATCATTAAAGTTAATTAACAAGACTCCATTTTCTTTCTTGAAGTTTTGAGTCTTTTTGTGTTAAATTTACCTTTTTTATTCTTTTTAAATTCCACGTAAGTAATTATCTCGTTAATCCACAGTGTGTTTTTTATATGTCGAGCTATAATTTTTGCTGATATTTTAATTAAGCCACATCAAACGATTTTATACATGTTGATGTACTATTTATTTATTTTGAACGCTACATGACATTTTTATTCAGCCACTCACAAATTAACAATAATGCAGCATTTCTTTAATTCATCAACTTTTTCATTTTTGCTTACATTGTATTAAGTTACAATTTGCACGTTCTTACGCACACGATTTTATTTCTTTTACTTTTCTATCCACTTTGGCGGCACTCACTTTCACTTTTATCACACTCTGCTATGAAATGGGTTTGTTTAATTTCCACGTAAATATAACATTTAGTTATATTAAAAGTACCGTTATGTATTGACAAAGCAATGTGTCTCGTCGACAATGTATACCATTGACTAGGGACCGTGACCGTTCGTAAAGACATTCGCCAAATGACTGATTGAGCAAGTGGTTACCGTTTGTTGTTATCCTTTTGCGAGAGGACTGTTGTTTGTGTCGTTTAACGCGATAGTGGTACGTTATTTTCTTATCAACATTGAGAGCTTTTTGCTCTCTTGGATAATACGATAAATATACTCGGTAGATTTTCACCCTTAGAGGAGGAGAGTTGCCGTATTTTAAAAGTTTTATTCTCTCTTTGTTAAAGCACTTAAAGCACTCTTAGATGATTTAACTCACACAAAATGTAGAGTTGCCATTTTGTAACTACCATTGCATTACTATAGCAGAAAAAAATGCTAAATTCTTTATTTATTATCGCAGTGAGGGTAATACATTTGAGAGGATTAAGTAGTAAATGAACCAAAATTGAATAATTTATAAAATGTTTAGATTTTCTAACTATTTTCTATGGAGTTTAAAATCTTTGTCAGAAATATTTAACTTTCTCGTATATTTGTATTAATACCACGAAGTGACATGAGTTTCAACTCATTGCAAACATGCCAGAGACCAAACTAATGTATTTATATGCCAAGAAATCTAGCAGTTTGTAAAAAAGTCAACGCTATAAGATGACATTTTAAATGATTAATTTTCACAACTTAAAAATATCCAAGAAATGTATGTAAACTTCCTGAGATTTGCAGGATTATGTTTTGTGTCCGCTATTGAAAAATAGGGTGTAAGTTATTAAATGTTCAAATAAAATATAGTGTTTCATGAAACTTATTAAAATATTCTAAGATGAACTCTATTTTTATTATTAAATCACTTGTAAGATTGAAGAAAACTTCTCTACTCAGTGACCAATAGATCATAAACTTTTTTAACAGTAACCAAGTTGTACACAATATTTAAGACTTGTAATTTGCAACACATTCTCATATTATTATATTACTTATTTAATGACACATCTCGTTTTTATCCTTTTTACTACTTGAAGTTGTTTGGTTCCACCCATGTACCACAAACACTTTTATATTGCAAACTATCAATAACATGACATACATAAGTATCTTTTTATTTCAGTTCTGCTTATGCGGTTCACATTTTAAGTCAAATAGATCTGTTAACTATAAAACTGAAATTTTATGTAAATCACAGCCGGTACGTACTTCAACGTAAGGCCATTAGGAATTTATGCTCGTTCATCCGCTAGCTTGTTGATAAACAATCACACACACGCACTCACGCACACAGTTACAACCCTCTGCGAAGCACGTGTAACGCCAATGTGAAAATGGTCGTTAAATCAACAAAATCTACTTCCAGGAAATATGTAATTTTTTCCGCTCTCTAATGGCAAGAATGCCAAACACAAATCCAATAAATTCAAGGAAATGTTAGAATGTTGAGTAAAAAATGACAGTGATTTGTTAAGATTGTAACATAATGAGTTGTCTTACCTTTTATGTCAGTAAGTACAAAAAAATTTGATAGCGGTTGTATATAATGCTTTTATTCATTTTCATAATTATGACAATTTACTTATGGCAAATCAACATGTATTCAAAGTTAACAGCATGGTGTCATCAGTATGACTACACTAAAGGGTGATCTTATCGCCAAAAGAAAACTACGCAATAGTTAAAAGCATAACATAGTGATTTGAAGATAGCAATTATTTATTTTACAAAATGCTCTTAGTGATTATTATGTTGTAATATAATTTTTATATATTGTGTTTCCTTGTAATGAATTAAACAACTTAGGATGAACTTTATTTGAAATTCTTTAGAAACTATTTGAACACGTATCACATAAACCGAGATTTTATTGTGTAAGTTTTTGATTATTTAAGTGTTTATCTTAATTGTCCTTATTTTTAGAATTGCATTAAAATGTCCTTGTGATTTTTTGTTTCCTTGCCTTTTCGATATTCTTGTTAACATATTAAAATTTTTGATTTACTTTTGATTTTTCACAACATCGTAAATAGTTTTAGCTTCCATGGTAATAAAGTATAAAGATATTGTATGTTTAAAAGCCTTTACTCCGGTGGCTATTTGAAGTAGTTGTTGTTTTTTGTTCTGTAGCTCTTAGTAATCTCTTCAAAGGATACTTTACGAATTTACTGTTAATGCCGCAAATAGTTGGTGAAAAACGGCAGAATTTTCTTTGTGCATTTCTTCGATACAAAACAACCGCCAGTGTCTGATACTCGTAGATATGGTAAATGTAAAAGTTGTTGTATGCTGATGTGGCCAGTTTGTTAGTAACCTTCTTGGTTGGATAAGGAACGCCACTCTAAGGGAGAATTATTAAAAACATTTAAATTTTTTATATAATTCTCTTTGATAAATAAATAAATAAGAAAATTCAATGGTATAAAGTTAACAACAATTATAATATAAATTAAATACAGTAAAGTAAATAAAATTCTTTTAGACAAGCCACATGTCTGAGGATGTTTGCAGTTTAAACATGTTAATCCACCCAGTTATTATTAAATTGTGTTCTTAAAAAAAAACTTAATTTCCTATGAATGAGGTATGGGATAGCTTCTCGCATTGTTGTGAATTAACACACTTTTTATTTTTAGATTTACAATTAATGGCACCTACTTGTTTATCGATGAATGCGAACGTCACTGTTTGAGAAGCTTTTACGTGACATGCCTATTATCTCGACACTTATACTGCGAAGTTGCTGTCGACAACATCGAGGGGGCCGGCAATGGAAAAAAATGTAGATGACTGGAGCCGGGAATCGAACCACTGAACTCCCGCATAGTAGTCGCGAGTTCTAACCACTATGCCACGGCATGTTCGTATATAGGAGATGAACGGGTTATAGCTAAAGTATCCTTGATTTCTAAACTTCAACGAAAAACAGAAATAACTGTACTATATTAGGGAACAGCCAATAATTTAATGTTATTTATGAAGATTATCCTAATCACTAAAGAAGTTAAAGCAGCTCATACTAGGGCCTGGGATTTTAGACCGATAGTCTGACGACCTTCTTTCCTAAAACTTTTGTGAAAATAACTCACATTTATATCAGACCATCTTTGAAATTAGATATAGGGAAAGCTTTCAAGAATCTTAAACCTGTATCTGTAATTGACTTAAGGATATAGGAGATTCAAAATCGAAATCAAATAGGATTTCAAAAATTTCCAAACCTATATAGGGACATGGGACATCTTAGGACCAATTGTGGAAAAAGCTTAAAATACAACATTAGAAGGAGGTCAGGGATAAGAAACTTCGATAGAAATATGTTCCCTCTAGGGCGAGAGCTAGAGGTTTCAAATGTTCTGATGAAATATTCCTCTGAAAATGTTAACATATGTCTCCGAAGACATGAATTATTCCAAATGTATTTTTACATATGATTATTCACATTATTTGATTGGAATTTTTATAAAAAAAAAAAAATTAAACTACAAATCATTTCAAAAAAATTTAGTAGTGGAGTAAATTGGAGTTTAAGGTTTTATTACTGAGGTCAAATGCTCAGATGTTAGTTTGGTTCACTCCCGTAAAAGTTTGTTGCTCTCTTTGCTCAAAGATAGACTTCTTAATATTTCATTAACATTTTATTTGTTATTTGTCTTTGATGACTCTTAGTGAAATTTTCCGGATAATATTTCTATCGAAGATTCTAACGCTTGACCTCCCTCCAAAGTTTAAGCTTTTTTTTCAAATTGTGGCACTGTTTCCGATCCTGAACTAATTTCCCCCAAACAGTGTGGCGCAAAAGATAGTAGCGAACACCGAAATGCGTGTAAATGACACGACAGAATAAAAGTATATGGATTATGGTCAAGCCAAAATTTGAAGTGTAATCCCTATCAGATGTCATGTGGACTACACAATGGCATACCTCAACCTACTATAAAAATACCTTCTACTTTAGAAAAGAGGTCATCCAAATGTTTACAGACGGATCAAAATTTTAGGAAAGAGGCAGCTATGAAATTAAGTTCAGGCCGAAATAATGGCCATCAAAGAAAATTCAGTATCATAGAATGTTAGTATCATAGAATGTTAGACGCGAATGTCAATTTACTTAATGATGGTTAAGCGGCCATCTGATCTTTGGAGAATGAGTAAATCTAATTCAAGAACTATTCAAGGACAAGCCGCCACCACTTTTTATTTGAGTGAAGTTATTGTCAAGGGAAGTTGAGAGAAATATTTCACTTGCACAGCGACCAAACAGATTTAGACATGCAGTGGACACTGGCCAGGAATCAAAAACACGCCAAAAGGTTTAAACTCCCCCCAAACGATTTTTGTAGAAGCTGAAATGGTGAGGAAGAAGAGGATACAACAGAACATCTTCTTTGCAAATACACTGCTTTAAGTGGCCTAAGATATAAAAAATTCGGTCACCACACACTTATGCATAAAAGCTGTCTATCAGTAGGCGAATTGCCCAACATACACGCTCTTATCAGAGTAACGAAAGGGATTGGTGCAGAATTGACAACGGTATTGCGTCGGAACCTATGTCTGGACTGAAGTTAGCTATGATTAAGGCGGTCACCAAATTAACCTAATGCAACCTAGACATTCTGAAATGGCCATCACATTACTTGATATGTGAGTTTACATTTTACTAGTTTGTCACTGAAGCAATTACTGCACTTTTACACATTTTACCTATGTCAAAAGTTTCTCCTTCGAATCTACAATATTGGCATACAATTTTAGCGTAGGAACTGAAATAGTAATGATAACAAACTTAATTTTGTCTCAATAATATTTTGATAAAATACCCTTCAATAAATAATGTAGACTAAAAATAAAACATGATTTTTATTTTAAAACATCATCATCATCTGACAAATTTTGAACGTTGTTAACTAAACACACTTCAATTTATGAAGCCAATAAAATAACCCCGAATAGTTTGTGTTACATTGTGCCAATTTAAGTTATTCATCTAAATGCAAATGAAAGTGCCGATAAAAATCTGCAGAATTACGTCTTTAAAACGAGTTTCTTTAGCAGGAAAAGGATATGCTAATATACATCCTTATTTTACCTCTTTGCGTAATTCACAACAATTTTGGTTAACAGACACAGCTCTCAACAACATGCTTACCCGTGCATGTAAATGCGTCTCCCTACAGTTTCACAAAATCTTCCTAAATTGACTCAAGGAGCTACGCTAAGTCAAAGCGGATGGAATAGACAAAAACAAGTGAGTAGCACTTGTGTCGGCAACTACTGCTCTTCAGTTGCGTATGCTTCCGTGGTTGTTGGCTGGCTGAATATGAAACATTGCTGTTATCTTAATCGACTTCATCATCATGATAGACATCATTATCATGGCAAGTAGTGGCAAAGTACTAAAATGTAAAATGGTGGAAGAAAGTGGCCCCTTTTGCAACAGAAAAGAAAACACTTTGGTTATGGCTCAATATTGTTTTCTGTTTCGTATACACATGGAGGAGTTCTACGGCATCTAAAGAGAAAGATGCAGTAACATTAGTAGGGCTGACGAAATGTTTATGGATTGACAAAAATTTGTTACATTTTCATGATAGATGACTTATTGTAAATTAAACTGATCAGAAGTGGTAGGGTCATTCGCACTTTAATTGGTGATCAGGTTTTGTCTTCCCAACCTGTGGTTCTATTTTAGTCTATTTTATCGACATTTGCTGTCGCTATTAATTTAATTTGCTTTAATTAAAATTAACTGCTTTGAAGCGTTAACAATATATTATCGCATGGGCATTACATAAAACGTTGTGACATATAAATTTCGATCCGACATATTTACTGTATCTGAAATCTCCAATAAAAATTAAACACGTTTAGGGCACCAAATGATCACAATTCATTTCTTATCCATAGTCATGTGGGTATTAGTTAATTAATTTAATGCCGATATCTTTAAATATTTCCTATAGCCAACTTATCAATGCATGTGGGTTCAATTAACTTACGAAATTTCCATAATTTAAACTGCTGCTACATTTTTGGCATACCGCAACCTATTCGTATATTAAGAGTTCAAAAATGTGATAATGTTTTCTTTGCCTGTTCACATGTGGGTGGGTAGCCAACACTACGTCGCCCTGCCGTCTGAATGAACAGTCAGATAGTCATCAACCATTCACCATTGTGTTACTATCGTACTATTGAAACTTGTGTATGTATTTGCACTTGTATACGTATGATGATGACTCGTCTTGGTAATGCTAAAATAATTTGCCAATTCTGCAGACAAGCAACCCTACAATTGCACAAAGTTTTTACAATTGGCCCATAAGGCAAAAGAGACCCATTCATACGGTTGCTGCAGACACATTCATATGAATGAATATTTATATAATTTGAAGCTTTGTTGCTCAAACTGCGTACAGAAAGTGAAAGGTAAAAAGTTCTTGCCCCCAGTTGTTGCTTTTGTGTGAATATGTGTAACACAAACACTCATAGTCAAGAAGTGACACATTCAAGGTTGTCAGCAGGCAGTACGAGGAATGATGCACACATACACAGAGACATGTGAAGACCATTGCACACATCACTGTATTTTATAGTGACATTTGAATCCTACTCAGGGGCGAATTCATGTACACATAAGCAGTCGGTGATAGGGTGCACGTTATTTTGGGCACCATTGTAAAGTTTTTGAAACTACTAAACTTAACTGAAAGTGCTCATGGTTAGGCTAATTAATGAATTTTCAAATTTCAATATTTATTGAGAGTATGGTCGCAATCTCCACAATTAAAATAAATATTATAAACATAAATACCATAACATAGTTAAACTGAAAATTGTATGTTAAGACGGTTTACTTTGGAAACATGTTATTTAAAACATTAAATTAAAAATAATATATGGGGCAGCGCCTAATGTTCATAGAACAATGAATGAAAGTTTTTCCATTTTATTTTATAATTTTTTTTACTGAATTCCATTATTTACACAAAACTAAAAATTTACCAATAAGTTTAGTGTTTTCAGCAACATTGGGCTGGCTATGTTCTTCCGCATGCTGAAAGACTTCTTGCAGTTCGAAATGATGTTAAATTGTCTCTTCTCCATGTAAGAAAACCCTGAAACTTTGACCAAGCTGTATTCTAATTTATATAATTTCTGCCATATTATTTAAAGTTTTATAAAAAGTGTTGTTCTAGCTTATTATCAAATTAGTATTTGAAAACAACTAACTAAAGTATCTCAAAGCAATATTGTTGAATGTTTCGCTTCGCTTTGTCATTTTAAGTGTTCAATTCTCATGGGTCGCATGTGGCGTATATGTGTTGTGAGTGTACTACGAAAATATCACTCATACGTAGACGCTATCATTGTTTTGGTATCGCAGTGGTGGCAAGAGTGCGGGAAAATATTGAGATGGTTTTAGTCAAAAACTGAAGGAATCTTTAAATAAAGCATTCTATAGCTTGTATAGAACATGCATATATACTAGACAATTAACCAATGATTTGTTAGAAACAAAGCACAAGTGTTTTTAAAAATTCTTTAATACTCGTCACACAAAGAACAATAAAACAACGGATTCGTCTCGTGGGAGAAATTTTTCTAAATTTATCCATTCGTTTGTTTTTCTTTCTACCTCAGTACTCATAACAGAAACAGTAGAAACGAAAGCCATAAATATACATAGAAAGAACAACAAAGCAGACAATGGCGTGTAAACAAAATGCATTAAAACCGCTTCCAAGGCAACACAGATAAGGCATTTATTAGGAGTGGGAAGACTGTTGTTGTTGATGCGGTTACTGTAAACAAACAATATGAAGATGAATCTGGAAATTTTTGTCATTGCAACATGGCAACATTATTATCAGTTATATTGCAAATTTTTGCTATTTTCATATGGTAAGCTATATTTTTTAGCTTATATAAAAAGCGTTTTATAAATTCTTTAAACTGAATAACTATTGCTGCATCAAAATTAAAGACAAAAGAAGGCTAATCTTCAGCAATATAAAAAACTGTCAAAAACGAAAATATGCATAGAAAACTATTTTATTTAGTTACATATCGTCGGTGTGCTGCAAAAAAGCCTCAAGTTCACTCATTGTATTTCTGAGTAATTGATGAAGTTTATAGCCACTTGTATTTTGGACAAATAATAAATTGTTTTGATAAAATACTTGCAAAACTACTTTAAATAGACATGGAAATTTTTGTATAGGGCATATGCTATGAATTGTTGGACACTTTTGCATCATTAATACTGTTTCACAAAAATTGGATTTAAGATCTTTCCGAAGAACAGAAAACTAATTTTGTGACAACTAGCAGATATTAGCCAATAAAAAAAACTTAATTTCCCCATGAATTAGGTATGGGATGCTTCTCGCGTTGTTGTGAATTAACACGCTATCTATTTTATATTCAAAACAAAAGGCACCTACTTGTTTGTCGCCGAATGCGAACGTCACTGTTTGATAAGCTTTTACTAGACATTCCGACACTTATACTGCGAAATTGCTGTCGACATCATCGAGGGTTCCGGCAATGAAAAAAAAATGTAGATGACAGAAGACGGGTATCGAACCACGGATCTCCCGCATGGTAGTCGCAGATTCTAACCACTGTGCCACGGCCGGTCCTAATTTTATTAGCCAATGTTGCAGTACTTATGTGCTTTAAAACTACCGACATGTGCTATTGCCACTATTGAGGTTTGCATTTCAGTTGCTTTGATACGTAACAATTATTCAAAAATTATACATTCTTCATTCTTCGCCATTTGCAATTGTAGGAAAAATTGTTTATACTAATAAGGAAGTGCCTTCACAGATATCTTAAAAAACATATATTGGGTATCACATAAACGTGCAGGCGAAGGTAAATTCCATGAAGAAATTATGTAAGTTTTATCTCAGCGTTTGCACAGAAGAGGGAGATTAAAAGGACTTGTGTAAAGAATTATCCACATACTTATAAACTAGTTTTCGTCGAACTTTCTGATATCCATCTTAAAGTGTTATTGATTGGTTTTAACTTCATCAGTTTGCTTTGCTTAGATGTGCTTGATATAGTCATTTTCTTATCAATATTAAACCATATGCAACACTAAAACATTTCTAGTAAGTTCTCAGATGACTTTCCATTTCAGGAACATTAAACTAGTGTAAGTGATATACCTAACTATTTGTAAAGCTGATAAAAAACAACAATGACAACTAGTAATTTTCCGTTTGATTTTTTATCCAATAGTTTCGTAGTCCCTATTCACTAGTATATCTCGTTTAGATTAAAAGATTTTTCTATACAATCCATTTTATTCTATTTCAAACTACAGTGCTCTTGAAGTCATTCAAAGACAATAGTGTTATAAGGACACACTCATTTAGCCGTTCTTTGTTAGCCATAGCAAACGAGTTGTACTAGTTGTTGCATATGGATACATTGTTGTTTCTGCAGCCGCTGGTGATTATGCAG